>OX638369.1:95317387-95807039 GCA_951812925.1 Calliopum simillimum
CTTCCGAGCTTAAATAAAACGCACAACTTTATAGGTTTAATTCACTAATCACAAGACAATTTTTTTAACTCTTAATTAAGCTTATATAGTTTACAAATCTTGTTCTCGAATAATAATCTTGAACAATATAATGATCTTGACAATACAATTTTGCTTATCTCACTAATTTATCTTGGAGGTCGTAATGCATCATATCTCATGGTTGAACTGTTCGTGGTCAACTAAAAGATATGCCTAAAACTATGATATATTATTGATGCCACAATAATGTAACATGTAATATTTAGTAAATGCTTCAACTGACTATCGCATGTGGTTCTAACCCACAACATTCCTCCCTCTCGGAAAAAAAAAAGATTATGGTTGGAAAACAAGGCACTGCAACACCACACCTCAGATATTCTTCCCGGGCTATCGCTGTTCCGCTGTTTCCACAACAATTTTTTTAATTTCATTAGAAGAACTATGCAAACTATCTGTTAACATATATTGCCAAAAATAACATGGAGAGACAAAGTGGAGATATTTTTGACAAAATTGTTTAAATTTTTTATAAATTTTTAAAAAGGACCATAAGAGAGAAAAAAAAACCAGAGGACCAACAAGAAAAACAATGACAATTTTAAGTCTTTAAAGACCAAAGTGGCAGCCGTGCACACGACACTGAACTAGAGCTGTCGGATCACGTGAATTCGTACTACACGTGATCACGTGAATTCACGAACAGGGGTACGAAATCACGTACCCCCAAATCACGTGAATTTGAGGTTCGCAAAGGTACGTGAATTTGGTAAAGTTCGTACCTTTGATACGAACTTCGTACCTCGTACCTCGTACTTTTCGTACCTCGTACTTCGTACTTTTCGTACCTCGTGCTTCGTACTTTTCGTACCTCGTACTTCGTACTTTTCGTACCTTATTTGAGATAGTACGGATATGCCACGCCCACTATTTAACGATTGATCGAAAAAAAATTTAACACGTTATATCTCGAAAACTATGGACGCTATTTCCATGAAATTTGGTAGGTAGGTGCTCCACATAATTACGATCCGCTGACTAAAAAGTGGGCGTGATCGGACAATGCCACGCCTACTTTTTAACGATTCAAAGAATCGGCACTTTAAAACGCTATATCTCCTAAAATATAGAAGCTATTTCGATGAAATTTGATAGGTAGGTGCTCCACATAATTAACATCCACTGACCAAAAAGTTGGCGTGATCGGACAATGCCACGCCTACTTTTTAACGGTTCAAAGAATCGGCACTTTAAAACGCTATATCTCCCAAAATATAGAAGCTATTTCGATGAAATTTGATAGGTAGGTGCTCCACATAATTAACATCCGCTGACCAAAAAGTGGGCGTGATCGGACAATGCCACGCCTACTTTTTAACGATTCAAAGAATCGGCACTTTAAAACGCTATATCTCCTTAAATATACGAGCTATTTCGATGAAATTCGGTAGGTAGGTGCACCACATAATTATCATCCGCTGACCAAAAAATGGGCGTGATCAGACAATGCCACGCCTACTTTTTAACGCTTCAAAGAATCGGCAATTTAAAACGCTATATCTCCTAAAATATACAAGCTATTTCGATGAAATTTGATAGGTAGGTGCTCCACATAATTATCATCCGCTGACCAAAAAGGGGGCGTGATCGGACAATGCCACGCCTACTTTTTAACGCTTCAAAGAATCGGCACTTTAAAACGCTATATCTCCCAAAATATAAGAGCTTTTTCGATGAAATTTGATAGGTAGGTGCTCCACATAATTAGCATCCGCTGAATAAAAAGTGGTCGTGATCGGACAATGCCACGCCTACTTTTTAACGATTCAAAGAATCAGCACTTTAATACGCTATATCTCCCAAAATATAAAAGCTATTTCGATGAAATTTGATAGGTAGCTGCACCAAATAATTAGCATCCGCTGACCAAAAAGTGGGCGTGATCGGACAATGCCACGCCTTCTTTTCAATGATTTGAAGAATGAACAATTTAAAACGCTATTACTCCTTAAATATCTATTTCGATGATATTAAAAATTACAATTATGTATGTATAATAGAGTGGTCCAAATTTTGTATGGAAAAACCAAAAGTGTTAAAAAGTCAAGGTGCGCGCGACTTTTCTGAATCCTTGGATCCTGCTGATTACAAAAAGTGCTTTGGAACCAAAAAAAAATTGCGTTTAGATATTCCGCAACGAGCTTGAAGTTACTTTTTTAGGAATTTTTGAGTTTTTGAGTACTATTTTTAATTTAAACGCTATATCTTTTGAACCAGATAAGGTATTTGCAAAGATTAAATTGCATTTTGTTAAGAATATTTTGGGCCATTTTTTGCATTAATAATAATTAATGTTGTATTTTTCAATTTTTTTTAGCAGCACTTTAAACTTCAAAATTTGTTAATTTTTTGAGGTATTTGCACTTTCAAGAACCGATTTTTTTCTTATTTTGCTCAAGCGAATTTTTTTTATGTTTCTATTTTCTTACGCATTAATTTATCTATCAACTGACTCCAACAACTAAGCCACCAGCTTCACTTTACTTGCTAAAAACCGTAAAGTTTAATCAAATTTGGCCAAAAAAAAAACTTTGAGTTTAAAATTTTCCTGGTGAAACAGAAACAACAATAGTCATTTAATATGTATTTGTTCATGAAAATTCTAAATCCGGTCTCAGAATTGCTCTATCTTGTACGGTTTTAGAGATATCGTAAACTAAAAATGCAAAAAACACCGTTTTTGATAATTTTGAAGCTGTTATATAAGGACATGGTAACTTTCAGCTTGGTATTGAAAATAAGAGTGAAGGCATTATTCTTGAAAACCCAATTTAAATTAAATCGATATCTCTTTAATCCTCTGAAATATCGTAAGCAGAAATAATAAAAAAACGTTTTTTTTGCACTTTTTCAACTTTTTAAGTTAGGATAACTCCGAGAATAAAAAAGATATCGGTATAGTTTAAATTGGATTTTAAAGAAACAGACTGGTTCTTTTAACCACTATACCACTTTTTGTGGCCGAAAGTAACCTTGACTTGTAATATCACTTTAAAAAGAGCAAAAACGGTGTTTTTTATACTTTTATGTTTGAATATCTCCTTAACCGTACAAGATAGAGCAATTTGGAGACTGAATTCGGAAACAACAGTAACAAATACATCGAAAATGGCTATTTTAGTTTCTTTTTGACAAAATTTTTTTTTAGTTTTTTTAGAAGATCTATGAAAACTATCTGGCATTGTCCGTGGCATTGTCGTGGCATTGTCCGATCACGCCCACTTTTTGGTCAGCGGATGATAGTTATGTGGTGCACCTACCTACCAAATTTCATCGAAATAGCTCGTATATTTTGGGAGATATAGCGTTTTAAAGTGCCGATTCTTTGAAGCGTTAAAAAGTAGGCGTGGCATTGTCCGATCACGCCCACTTTTTGGTCAGCGGATGATAGTTATGTGGTGCACCTACCTATCAAATTTCATCGAAATAGCTCGTATATTTTGGGAGATATAGCGTTTTAAAGTGCCGATTCTTTGAAGCGTTAAAAAGTAGGCGTGGCATTGTCCGATCACGCCCACTTTTTGGTCAGCGGATGATAGTTATGTGGTGCACCTACCTACCAAATTTCATCGAAATAGCTCGTATATTTTAGGAGATATAGCGTTTTAAAGTGCCGATTCTTTGAAGCGTTAAAAAGTAGGCGTGGCATTGCCCGATCACGCCCACTTTTTGGTCAGCGGATGATAGTTATGTGGTGCACCTACCTATCAAATTTCATCGAAATAGCTCGTATATTTTGGGAGATATAGCGTTTTAAAGTGCCGATTCTTTGAAGCGTTAAAAAGTAGGCGTGGCACTGTCCGATCACGCCCACTTTTTGGTCAGCGGATGCTAATTATGTGGAGCACCTACCTACGAAATTTCATCGAAATAGCTCGTATATTTTGGGAGATATAGCGTTTTAAAGTGCCAATTCTTTGAATCGTTAAAAAGTAGGCGTGGCATTGTCCGATCACGCCCACTTTTTGGTTAGCGGATGATAATTATGTGGTGCACCTACCTATCAAATTTCATCGAAATAGCTCGTATATTTTGGGAGATATAGCGTTTTAAAGTGCCGATTCTTTGAAGCGTTAAAAAGTAGGCGTGGCATTGTCCGATCAGGCCCACTTTTTGGTCAGCGGATGATAGTTATGTGGTGCACCTACCTACCAAATTTCATCGAAATAGCTCGTATATTTTAGGAGATATAGCGTTTTAAAGTGCCGATTCTTTGAAGCGTTAAAAAGTAGGCGTGGCATTGCCCGATCACGCCCACTTTTTGGTCAGCGGATGATAGTTATGTGGTGCACCTACCTATCAAATTTCATCGAAATAGCTCGTATATTTTGGGAGATATAGCGTTTTAAAGTGCCGATTCTTTGAAGCGTTAAAAAGTAGGCGTGGCACTGTCCGATCACGCCCACTTTTTGGTCAGCGGATGATAGTTATGTGGTGCACCTACCTACCAAATTTCATCGAAATAGCTCGTATATTTTAGGAGATATAGCGTTTTAAAGTGCCGATTCTTTGAAGCGTTAAAAAGTAGGCGTGGCATTGCCCGATCACGCCCACTTTTTGGTCAGCGGATGATAGTTATGTGGTGCACCTACCTACCAAATTTCATCGAAATAGCTCGTATATTTTAGGAGATATAGCGTTTTAAAGTGCCGATTCTTTGAAGCGTTAAAAAGTAGGCGTGGCATTGCCCGATCACGCCCACTTTTTGGTCAGCGGATGATAGTTATGTGGTGCACCTACCTATCAAATTTCATCGAAATAGCTCGTATATTTTGGGAGATATAGCGTTTTAAAGTGCCGATTCTTTGAAGCGTTAAAAAGTAGGCGTGGCACTGTCCGATCACGCCCACTTTTTGGTCAGCGGATGCTTATTATGTGGAGCACCTACCTACGAAATTTCATGTAAATAGCGTCCATAGTTTTCGAGATATAACGTGTTAAATTTTTTTTCGATCAATCGTTAAATAGTGGGCGTGGCATATCCGAACTATCTCAAATGGGGTACGAAAAGTACGAAGTACGAGGTACGAATAGTACGAAGTACGAGGTACGAAAAGTACGAAGTACGAGGTACGAAAAGTACGAGGTACGAAGTTCGTATCAAAAGTACGAACTTTACCAAATTCACGTACCTGTGCGAACCTCAAATTCACGTGAATTGGAGGTACGTGATTTCGTACCTTTAAAGTACGAAGTTCGTACTCACGTGATCACGTGAGTACGAACGTTCGTACAGAAACAGACAGCTCTATTATTAACCTAAATTATTTTAATTTTTGCGGGGTAGGTAGTTTTTTCAGCACATTTGTGCTATTGGGTTGTGTAATAATAGTAAATACACAAAATCTAGGTCTTATACATTAGGCTTTTCGGTACCAAACATCCTTAGTTGACGGAGTTTTTAGGTATAGACTCTTTTGGATCTACTACTGAGGTGTCTCCCGTTTGGTTCTGGTTGTCTTGCCTACCAAAAACGCATCGCGACTTCACTTTATTTTCATCAATGAAAGGCTACAGACGTACACCGCTTTCACGATTAATTGATGCGTTCCGCGTGCACGGTGCTCATGTGATGCACATAAATGAATTTCGAACGACGAAACTATGCGGAAATTGCCATGAATTCAACGAAACATCCAAGTCACCACATCGGTATGAATTTTGCAAAAATTGTAATACTTGTTATTAAACATATACTTTCATCTAATATCAACGAAATTTTATTAAAAACTTACGAAGATTTTAATTTTGCAATAAATACTGTTCGCGTCGCGGTCAAAAAGTTGCTTGCGACCTTTTGGTTGCAACGCGACTTTTAGTAATTTGATGATGCCCTTTCCAAATACGATTGTGAATGGGGCTTTGTTTTGTGGCACTACCGTACCGACATGTCAAATGACCATGATCGTGACGTCATTTTTGGTTCTGGCACTTGCGATTTTAACTTAGAGTTAGCAGCAGCAAACTTTCCGGGTTAATCCCAATAACTTAGAAATAACTTACAAATAAACGTAAATAAGAGATAAGCATAATTAAAAGAAAAGTGTGGAGTAAAGTTATTAAAATAAACTTATAACGATACAAACAAAATCGTTTCGAGTTTTTTTTTCCTTTTGGATTTTTTGCCTGAGACAGCACACGGTGCGGCAGAGCACCTTTTCTGGCAGTGACTCGTTTGGTGAGTTTTACCGGTGTTTGGCGTGAACAAATACTTTAAATTAAAACCACAGTATTCAGATAGTTTCTATTGAAATTCATAATAAAAATGAAACTAATATAAATAAAAGTTTCTCTCTATTCTATATGAGAGAAACAACAAAAAATATGATCGAAGAACTCGATTGCCGTAATTGTGATCAAAATCTTTATGAGCTAAAATTTCGTATTTTAGATTATGACTTTACAGAAAATTTTGATTAAGAATTAATACAATAGTGAACTATCTTCAATACGTCATAATTGTCACATTTGTGCCGAATTTTATAGAGTAATGTCACGGTGTTTTTCCGCTTTCTGACCCACAAGCCAACTGATGAGTCCGGATAGGCGCGGACAAAAAAACGTTTCTTAGCAGCCTTTAGGTTACACCTAAACGGTACCATAAATGTCTTGTCGGTAGCTATTTCCGCTTGTCACGTATATGCATTATGACCCTGTATATAAACATAATGCTTAAAGTTCTCTCTTTTATATATGGGTGATTCTTAGATAACTGTGCTTTTTCGAGTTGTAAAATTGGCAGATATTTTTTTTTGATTTTTTCAAGTTTCTGCATACTATCTTGTGTAAACACACTCTAAAAACTCGCCTTTTAAGTAGATCAACTTCAAGTGTGAATTTACGGATTTGAGGTTGAAATTAAAAAGTTTTGCTGCCACGTTTGTGACCAAATTGCCACGTTTGTGACATTTTACACTTCAAGACTAATTTTGCAACCGTGTCATGTCTCCGGTGGTCCATTTTTTGTATTCCCTACCGCCCCAAAAAACAACTAAGGTTTCCTGTCCTCTGTTTTTATAGCCGTTTATGGTGGATTAAGATCTCCTAATTTCGAATCTGATCTTGATATTTTTCTATTGCATCAGTATCCTTATTTATCCTTGCTCAAAAGTGAAAAAATCACAATTTGACATCTACTTAACAAAAACAGCAACAAGTAAAATTAATTTTTGTCAATGGATTCTGATAGCCAAATTTATTGTCAACAAGACATAATTTACCGTTTTTCAACTGGATTCACAGTTTCCGAGTTATAAGCTATTAAAAAAAGAAAACCTCTCAACAACACAGAGGATTTTCTGGACCGAAAAATTAACAAAAATGGTAAGTTTTATTATTTTTACCAAAAATATGTTTTATTACGGAAATTTTAAGCCCTTGCAGACTTAGATCGGATGAAAAAATAAGGCTCTATTGTAGATCTAGTGAATGAACAGATGAGATTTTGATTCTGTTAATTTGCAAAGCAGTAGTTTAGTAGGTTTATTCACTAAATCTAGCATAGAACTGTCATTTTTCATGCGAAATTTTTCTCGAAATTTTGTGTAATACTTTCATTTTTGTAGACATTACAATTTGTCTTGCCCTCAAACATGAAAGTTGCGCAGTATAATACGCTTATGTTTCGCCTAGTATTAGGGCACAGTATAAATATTTATAACTAAGCATTGCTCATATATATTCTTAAGTTTACGTAGAACTTTCACGAAATAGTGTCTTCTAGGTTTCCCTCATTAGCCTAGCTCGTTAGAAAACAAATACACGTTGTTTACTATAAAATAAATTAAAATAAACAACGAACGAAAATCAAAGCGAATTTTCATTCTCTATGCAAAGTTAATACATAGTCTTTATAAATGAAAATATAGATTATTTAAATTTTCAATAAGCTGAGCAGTTTCTAGAACCTCCGGCTAACTTAGTTTCAATTATAAATAATGAAAATAGAGATATTCTTGTATTAGAGAAGGATAGAAAAAATTAAATCTCTATATTTCTTGAACAAACCGCGAAATCAGAAAGTGGTTTATATGATTACTGTTATGAAAATGCCAATTTTATAGCGAATACGACTATGCAAGCAATTTCGTAATTCTATCTACTACGCAGTAATTCAAGTTATTGAGAATTACTAACAGTTTTCCAAAATATATTCCAATTACTTTCATCCAATATTAACGAAATTTTAATAAAAACTTACGAAGATTTTAATTTTGCAATAAATACTTTACATTAAAACCACAGTATTCCGATAGTTTAATTGAAATTCATAATAAAAATTAAATTTATATAAATAAAATTTTCTCTCTATTCTATATGAGAGAAGCAACAAAATATATGATAAAAGAATTCGATTGTCGTAATTGTGATCAAAATCTTTATGAGTTAAAATTTCGTATTTTAGATTATGACTTTACAGAAAATTTTGATCACGAATTAACACAATAGTGAACTATCTTCTATACATCATAATTGTCACATTTGTGCCAAGTTTTATAGAGTAATGTCACAGGGTGTTTTTCCGTTTTCCGACCCACAAGCCAACTGATGAGTCCGGCTAGGCGCGGGCGAAAAACGTTTATTAGCAGCCTTTAGGTTACACCTAAACGGTACCATAAATGTCTTGTCGGTAGCTATTTCCGCTTGTCGCGTATATGCATTATGACCCTGTATATAAACATAATGCTTAAGGTTCTCCCTTTCATATATACAATATATATATATTTTTTTTTAAATACAAAAAATTTTTATACAAATTTTTCCACACAGTTTTGTAAATTTTTTATATATTTCTAGAAGATACACAACCAGAGAATACATGAATAATATATGACCTGAGAATACAAGAATGATATATAGATATCTATTAATACCCGTAATAGCTTTATTCTTGTGTTGAGGCATATATACATTAGGCAAGCCCTTATTTTACGATTTTCTTTGATGCCGCCCCCTGAAATCCTTCTAATGATCATAAAAACAAATACTATGAAGTTTCACGGCGATCAGATAACGATAACCCAGCCCTCAAGAGAGGTCAAGGTCAAGTTGAGGTTTCAGGCAAAAAATAATGAAAATTTTTTTAAACTTAATTAAATAAGTCAAAGCATAATACGAATTCTATGAATTTTTCTTTATAGCATTTTGCGGCAATTTTGCTAATGTCGATAAAAGAAACATTCATAGAATTCGTATATATAGCCCGATTTTAAACAATTATAGCTTGTTGGAAAGGTATTTCAGTTTGCTATAAGATAGAATTATGCTTTGACTAAATTAATTAAGTTTAAAAAAATTTTCATTATTTTTTGCCTGAAACCCCCACTTGACCTTGACCTCTCTTGAGGGCCGGGTTATCGTTATCCGATCGCCGTGAAACTTCATAGTATTTGTTTTTATGACCATTAGAAGGATTTCAGGGGGCGGCATCAACGAAAATCAGAAAATCGAAAAATAAGCGCATGCCTAATATACATCCAGACACATTGGTGTATATGAGTTTTGATATACATATAATGTGTGCCTCGAACCCGTTTTTAGTGTGTAAAAAAGTAGTGTTGCTTAGAAAGAACGGGAATAGTTTATCTCTAGTGTTAAATATAGTGTTTTTTAAATAAATTTTTTGAAATAGATTAAAAATAAAATAAATGTGTGTTCGTATGAGAAAACCATCCGGTCAACATAAACCAGCGATCATCACAAAAACAACGGGCGCCATTACATTCGGGTTTTTATCAAATATAGTTTTTGTCCGCGTATTTGCCCGACTCACCAATTAGTGTGACGCGCGTAAAACTCGGTTTACAGTTTAAGTTTGTGTAACAGATAAAGAGGGTATGTACAACATATTACCTCTTTACACATATAAGGTCTTTTATGTTCGTTTTTAGGTCCATGACACATGTTTCGACACACGAAAAACATCCCTTAGGTTTGTCTTTTCGCTACAAATCCCAATACAAATGCCAACTGATGAGTCCTCTGGCAAAGGACGAAAAACGTTTCTTGGCAAGCCTCCACGGTATCCATAAAATTTGGTCTTTTCGTTATATCTGTTTTCACTCATTTTCCCATTTTTGTACATTTTTTATATATATTTTTCATTTTTGTACACTGATATATATTTTTCACACATTTTTTATATATATTGAAATGATTTTTATACATAAACCCGTGAAGGGTGCATAAGCGTGTCGAGACACATGTACATCCGGACACATAGATGTATATGGGTCCTGCCCACGTAATGTACCGTTCTCAGGGAAAGTTTTTATGTTCAATGTAATTTCTGCAAGTTTTTCCGTACATGGGTACAGATGGATTTTTTCCAGGTGTTATCCAGTGTATATGTGTGCAGAGTTGCAATTCTTTTCTTTTCTTCTTTTTTTCAGTGTATTATATATATAACAAAGAAAATTTGTATATATACGATGCCATTTTTTACACATTTTATAACACATAATTTTTATAATAATTTTTAATATTCTTTATATATTTGTAAAGGCCTCAAATAGTTAGATTAATCCCTTTAGATATTATAAGATTTCTTAATATAAAGTTTATAAATGAAAATATAGAATATTTAAATTAACAATAAGCTGAGCAGATCTAGAGGATTTTTCTAAATTTCTGGAACCGCCCGCTAACTTAGTTTCAATTTAAATAATAAAAATAAAGATATCCTTGTATTAGAGAAGAATAGAAAAAATTTAATCTCTATCTCTCGTGAACAAACCGCGAAATCAGAAAGTAGTTTATACGATTACTTTTATGAAAATGCTAATTTTATAGCAAATACGACTATAACAAGCAATTTCGTAATGGCTATCCATAAATTTAATTATCTTCTACGCAATAATTTAAGATATTGAGAATAGGATGATTTGTAACAAATTACAACATTTTTTTTTTTCAAAACATTATTCATCTTATATTAACAAAAATTTTAATAAAAACTTACGAAGATTTTAATTTTGCAATAAATACTTTAAATTAAAACCACAGTATTCAGATAGTTTCTATTGAAATTCATAATAAAAATGAAACTAATATAAATAAAAGTTTCTCTCTATTCTATTTCAGAGAAACAACAAAAATTTGATAGAAGAATTCGATTGCCGTAATTGTAATCAAAATCTTTATGAGTTAAAATTTCATCTTTTAGATTATGACTTTACAGAAAATTTTGATCACGAATATTTACGTGCTTTTAAAAAAGCATGTTGGAGCTGAATTTTTCAAATATAAGCATTTAAAACAAGGTAGAAGATTTGATTAAACGGGAACCGTTCAAAACCGTTTGATAAATCAAATAGTTGCAGTAAGCTTAATCCAAAAATACCTACTGAGTTATAAGATAAAAGTGTGATGCCTAAAGCGGCAATGTCAGGTAAAATTTAATGCTTTTTTGTTCTCGTACGAGTTGATAACATAACTCAAGACTGCAGCAAATGATAAGTTAGTGCAACCATTTCATATGTTTTTTTAAATTGTACAAAAGATAACGATTTTTAAAGCGGGTTTTATTGTAAATTTAATGGTTGCAGACCGGTCGAGTGAAAGTTTATACGAAACATTGTCAAATGTATTTAATTATAATTATTTCGTTTTTAATTATGTATAAAATAAACAACGAACAACAATGAGAGAATTTTCATTACAGAAACAGATTATTTTAACTAACGTTTACCAACTCTTTAGACCGCTACACCAATGCCCGATGATATGAAGTGGTATTAGATTTGTATATTAAGCAAATGTTGTCCAAACGGAATTTGACATTCGAATGTTCCTACAGCCTTACATACATAGAATCATTTTGTAATCAGTTTCAGTTGAATTAAACAAAAGTAAATAAATAAGCGAAAGGAAAATAGAAAAGTGAAATAAGAGATGCTAAATAAAAAATATTTTAATAATACAAAAGAAAGTAAAAAAAAAAAAATCATCGGGGCTAGGTTCGAACCCATGTTGTTCTTACTGCAGCCTTATAAAAGTCATTGTGAAAGTTTTTCTAAATTTCTATGCGTCAAGCGCTTTTGAAGTGCTTCGATCAAAAGCGCTAGAAATTTTTCCCCTTGGGAGGAAAGTTTAATTGATATCTAAGTTTATTTTGATTTTAGGAATGTTGAAAACAATATAGAGAAACTAATAGCAAAATCTAGAATTCATAGAAATATGAAATTTTCTTTTTTACATGTGTGTAATTTCAGTATATCCTAATTCACCAAAAATTACATTAAATACGTAATAAGAATAAGTAGAACAAGTGAATGTCCAATATTGAACCCAGAAATCAAAGTTTTTTAAAAATGTTACTTAATATGTTCATCCGCTCAGTTATTCAATTAGATAAATTGTACAAAAGAGCAGCTCAAGTAATGCACAGAGTTAATTTGGATTATAAAACACCACAGCATGAAACAATTTCTGAAGCACTTTCAACAATTTCATCGGCAAATTCACTTTGTACCGTCAATAACATTTTTAGATGCTTCATTTGAAGTTGATGAAACCGGAAAATAGCATCTAATTTGATTTGTACTTTTTACAATTCCCACTTCTTTTTTTTCCTTTTTTTTAAACGGCTCTGACAACCGTACATTTTTTGTTTTTAATTTTATCACTCATTATTCACACGTCTATTCAAATCGAAAAACAATTTAAACTGAGAAAAAGCACAGAGTGAAACAGGGATGATATTTGTAGTGAAATCATACTTTTTTTGGTACTATTGACTTTACAAAAGTACTGAAGTACTTTCGCCTCGAAAAAGTCCTTTCGCAATTTTTTGTGTAATTAGTATGTAAACTGGCTGTAGCATTTCACAAAATACTTCACTGAGACATATAGGATTATTGTAGGATGTATTAAAAAATTAATTAGGAGAAAAGATGTTTGAAAATATATACAGAATTGCACAGGGAATTTTATCAATTGAGATTTCTTCTGCAAATGTGAAGAGAATATTTTCTGAATAAAACTTGATAAAAACTAGATGTCGAAATCGTTTGGCGGTATCTACGTGCTCAGCTCTGATATGAGCTATAGACTTAATTAAATTAAGAAATTGTTGTTGTTATACTGAGATTTTACAAACAAATTTATACAAATTTACCAAATACTCAAACATTGGAAGAAGAATTATTAGAGTGATATCTAAGTACTTTTAACAAAACAATCAATGTCAAAATTTGTCAGTTTTGCATGATTTTAGTCGTAAATAAAGAATTTAAATATGCTTTTTTGGCTATTCGTCGGTTCGCTATCTCTATAAATGTAAGAAAAGAGTAATTTTTTTATTTGTCAGTTTCGAGTTATGTTGTTTTGTCAAAAGCCCACAGATAGTAAACATTACTTTTTACATTGGGTGCAGGATACTTTAGTGTTTAAAATAAGGATTTTTTCTATTCACGAAAGTGATTTTTTAAATTACAAAGATTACTCATACCCTCATGAACAATATTATTACTACAATATTTGTAAGTGTGTATTTCTGTGGACTTTTGACAAAACAACCTAACTCGAATTAAGGCAATTTTCCAGGATTTTAATCATAAATATAAAATTTAAATACGATCCTTTGGTGTAATCGTCATATCTCTATGACTTTTAGTTGCAGAGATATAGATTGCATTTGACAATAAACAACTTATTTCAAATATATTAAAAATTTCAAGCATTTGCAATAACAAAAACTTTTACAAATACTTTTCACAAAAAAACTTATGTCGACATAATAAAAGGGTGTTTTTCTTCACAAAACATCCTTAAGTCGAGATAAGATACTTGTTAAATGGCAAAAAATGTGTGACAAATAAGTTATAGCCCAGGAAAATAAGACGAAAAAAGAGCTTCTGTGCGAAAAAATTCCCAGTGGAAATTTTCCACCGGAATTGTCTTTATTTATGCATGATACACAAACTGTGAAAAGTCCATTGCAAAGTCGTGTGCGGATAAAAAGTTATTAAGGCTCAAAGGTCGCTAAATTCAGTTTTTTGCAAATATCTCGCTAATGCTAACTTTTACAGAAAAATATTGGTCTCCAATTTTGTAGCACAGGAAATTTCCTACAAAAGTACGTTAAAAGTATTTGCGTACGACTTCTAGTTTAGGAGATCACCCAATTTAAATAGTTGTTAACAGTTATGATAATGAAATACTACCTATGAGTTCATATTAAAATATCATACTTTTTAAATTGCAATAACTCTTCAATGAGAAGCTGTACAAACAAAATTAAAATGCCGTTTGAAAGATAATTTAATTTTCTATATACCGTACAAAAATTTTTTTCGAACGGCTCATGACCTTAAAAATATTCCTGAATAACCGTTAAGGCTTCGAAATTACTGGTTTTTTAAGGATATCTGCGAATTGGTAAGTACTACGATAAAAAGTAATGAGACCAAATTTGTAGAGAATCACAAGGTCTACAAAAAATAAGCGATATGTGTACACATAGAAGTAACCGTTTAGAAGATATTCTAAAAAAACCCTTAAAATGCCAAAAAACCGGTTTCTATTGAATATCTTCTAAACGGTTACTTCTATGTGTACACATATCGACTATTTTTTGTAGATCTTGTAATTCTCTACAAATTTGGTCCCATTACTTTTTATCGTAGTACTTACCAATTCGCAGATATCCTTAAAAAACCAGTAATTTCGAAGCCTTAACGGTTATTCAAGAATATTTTTAAGGTCATGAGCCGTTCGAAAAAAAATTTTGTACGGTATATAGAAAATTAAATTATCTTTCAAACGGCATTTTAATTTTGTTTGTACAACTTCTCATTTAACTCTTCTTGCAATTTAAAAAGTAAGATATTTTAATATGAACTCATAGGTAGAATTTCATTATCATATCTGTTAACAACTTTTTAAATTGGGTGATCTCCTAAACTAGAAGTCGTACGCAAATACTTTTAACGTACTTTTGTAGGAAATTTCCTGTGCTACAAAATTGGAGACCAATATTTTTCTGAAAAAGTTAGCATTAGCGAGATATTTGCAAAAAACTAATTTTAGCGACTTTTGAGCCTTAATAACTTTTTATGCGCACACGACTTTGCAATGGACTTTTCACAGTTTGTGTATCATGCATAAATAAAGACAATTCCGGTGGAAAATGTCCACTAGGAATTTTTTCGCAGAAAATGTCTTATTTTCCTGGGCTATTACTTTTCCTCTGGAAAGAATTGAATTTCTTAAATAAAAAATATTTGACAAAAACATCTTATTTCAATTTTATTAGAAACTATTGACCTTAGGACAAAAAAGTGACTGGAAAATATTCGTGTAGTATTCATGTATAATAAAAAACTTTCATATTTGTTCAAACTCCTACACAAAAAGAATTGAGAAGCATCAAAGTAGTTTTTTAGCCCTCCTGAAAAGTTGCCAATTTCGAGTTAGGTTGTTTTGTCAAAATTCCACAGATTTATAAAAAATGCATTTGTTTTGATATTTTATATATCAAAAATCATTTATGAATAATTGTCGGTAAACTAAAGCTGAATCCATAATTTTTTTTTCATATTTTTATCGAAAATTCTCGATTCCCGAAATCTCAGTTCACGAAAGTGGATTTCTTGATTCACGATTTTGTGTTTCATTTACCCTTATTTTATTTATATTTGTTTGCAACGTTCGCTGAGCTTCGAAATCAAATATTTCATTTTTTTTTTTTATAAAAATGAACTTTATTCAAGTAAATAACTTAAATTTTAAGATTTTTTTATATGTAATACAACTGAATTTAGACTAATTTAGTTTGAAAAACAAACTGATTTTAAAAATAGCTATATAATAATTATTTAAATAGAAACAAATCGAATAATGCGAATAATGCGCGGGTGAAGCAGATAACTTTACTATACGCAATGTTTCTTTTCTAAATTTGGCATATACCCAAGGCTGCATAAACAAAAAGTACCCAAAGTACTATTGGCTTTAAAAACAAAAGTACTATTGGAGAAGTGCGAATATCATGCCTGGAGTGAAATAAAAATTTTTAATAAGAAATTTATGTATATTTCAACGCCTACTACGGTAGATTGCGACATCAGGTGCACGAAATTTGTTTTGTTCTGCGCAAGTTCAACACTGACGTCATTAAACGTATTCGTATTGGCTGAAAATTGTACACAGATGTAATTAAGTATAAAATTATGTTGAGAGGGCAATAGTGGGACAAATATTATTTAAACATGAATAACCATATTTATGTACAAAACAAAAACTTATAAACTGACTATCGGTTTACTAAAAAAAACGTACAAAGAAATAAAAATTACAGATTTTATAGGGCATATGTTAGCACTGCCAACATTTCATTCTTAACCTGCTCATGGCGCAATCTGTATTTTATCATTATTGGTATATTCCGACAAGCGTAGGGTCCTGTAAACTTTAAAAACGAAATTTAAGTTTTAGCAACTACTATTTCATTAAATTATTATACGCGAAAAGTGAAAATACTGGGACGGATTGTTTAACTTTTAACGCTCAGTAAATTTAAAACTATGTAGCATGTAAATGGTTCATATGTTGTGCAGGTATAAAAGGGATTGCACGTAGTTATGTCCAGCTCGGCTCGTTGGCTAACGGTTGGTTTTTCTTTTTTTTATTTACCTGGGAAATTTAAACTGCTACTATCAAAAATTATTTAAATTTACGTGCTAAAACACAAAGAAATGGCCTCGAGGAAATTCAAAAAATAAAATTAAGTTTTGACAAAAAAAAAAAAAATAAAATGTTCCTGCTGTTTGGAATTTGTGACTGCATTATGGTATTAGTTACTGCCACTTAACCCTCCCAACCATGATCAAATTTAAAACATAATGTTTCTTAAATGATCCCAATAACCTTTTGTTACCACAACAACTTCACCGTTTGTCAAAAATCAATTCAACTAATTATAATAAAAATTTATTAATGATTAATTAAATTTTAAGGACATTTTTTTTTAAATAATTAAAAAAACAAAACAAACAAAAATCTTTTGCAATCCTAGCAACATAAATAAGTTGCGAAAGATTTTGAATTAACTTTTTATAAAATTTTTAAAATTTCCAATATAAAATAAAAATGTTTTGAAATTACAACAAAAAATATTTAAAGTTTTATACTTTGTAAAAAAAATTGCTAATTTAAAATGCACATTTTTTTTTGGTTTTCTTTTTCATAATGTTGACTGCTTTAAAGTACTATAAGATTGATCCATCTCCAAAGCGTTTCATAAAAAATCTTCTTTAAAATCTTGAAAATCGTTGGAGCCAGCAAATTTATCAGCAGCTTGTTTTGCATTAAAATTTTTGATGGTATTGCTGTTTTTTTTTTATATTAATTTATTTTCCAAAATCTTTTATTTGTTTGCAATATTGCTTAGTTAGGCCATACATTGTAGCAAAAAAAAAAAAATTAAAAATCTTTCATTTAAAAGAAAAAAAAAAAAAAGTTTGCTTTTTTTTTACAATCTCCAAATTTCTTCTTTGTCTTCGACATCAAAATAACCACTTTTAAACCACTCACGACAGCTTGATTCAGCTGGAGCATAGTCCCCATAAACTTCTACAAGAATGCGATGACTTTCGGCAGCTGTTTTCTTTGCAAAAAAATGACCCACTAGAACCCCCCGCAAATGCTGTCTTTTTCTCCAATTTTCGAAGTTATTCATCGTGAAAAATAATAATGATGCACACAAGATAAAATTGTTTTGTTGACTGATTTTGACAGCTGTCAAATGTACCTTCAAAATGACATATATATAAAGTTCGAGCTTTCACGATATTTGTTAGTACGGACATCCACCGTCAAATTCCGGTTTTTAAGTTGTACACCCAATAGATTTCTTAAATTCAGTTGTAAAGAATTTTCCTTTTTAATGTAAAAGAAAAGTGTATTTTCCTAGTTTTCCGAAATTGTAGGGAGAAGTGGGTCACCAAAATTTTTATCTGAAAAATGCTGCCATCTGTTTGAAATTCTTCTTCTAGGGGTTTTTAGAGGCGCTGATCACAAATCTGTTGTCGAATTCGCAAAATTCAAAATACTTGACGCGAAATGGGGGTCAAAAATTAAAAAAAAACATGGACTTTAAAATGTTAATTTAATACCTGGAAAAAGGAGTGTTGAAGTAGAAATTACAAAGTTGTTGTGAAAAAAACATTTCGCAGTGATAAAGCACAGATCCTACTCGCAATTGACGCACGTGAAGTCGGTGCGGTTGGTCATATCGACGCACTGTAAATGGAAGGGTCGGTCGCAGATGTCGCACTCGATGGAATTTTTTTTTGTGAGCTTTGTCGGCATCAAGTTAGTGCAAATCATACAAAAATCAATGTCTTCATCTGAAGAAACCGAGGACTTTCTTTTTTTTCCCACAAAAACACAACGTGAATAATAAGCAAAAATCACTTTGCATTCCAAAGATAACATTTTTAACTAACATATTGCATATTTACCTAAGTATTTCTCGTAAAAATTCGATCACAAATCGTACGAGGGTAAAAACTCTCTCCCAAAATCTACAGCACGTTTCTCTTGACAGTGCGAAAGCAAGTTTATAACCCCCAAATGCTTATAAAAAGTGACCTCGCGTCAAAATACGATAGTTAATGTGAGCGGTTTGACATAGATGTCACTAATCTTAAAATTACTTGGGTGGTCCACTCCAACCTGTGGCCCACGTCTGTCTACACCACCCTATATATTTTTTTTTTTCAGAGTAAAAATTACGCAAGTTTCAAAAAATTTTGGTTTTGCTACAAGCGCCACTACAACTACTAGTAGTATACTGCTCATAAAATAATAGTTTTTTTTTTGGGTTATGTATAGTTTTAAGGCATAATGCATTACTGCATTATTGCCAATGAAAAATTGCTTACATTGGTCTAATGCAATGGTGTCAGCGTTTTCAAATCACTGAGCCAAGCGCAGTCAGTGAAAAATTTTCGCTTTTACAACAACTTCAAATTCCTCGAACTACAACAATCACAAAACCTATTTTTTTGTTGTTTTTTTGGGGCTCTTTTGCAACAACAACAATATTTCAATAATTTTTTAAATTTCTGAGAACTACATACAATACACATGAAAAATGTTTGTTGCTTTTTTCTTATGTGAAACAACAAAAACGATTTTTTATAAATATTGTAATTCCGCGAATTTTGCCGAGCTCAAAAAAAACAACAAACATTTTTCGTGTGTGTTGTAGTCCTCAGAAATTTAAAAAATTATTGAAACTAGAGTTCGCCTTGTGGCCGAAATTCGACCATTTTGATTTACCTTTAAAGAAAAAAGTTCTTATAACCTTCTTTGGTCGATAAAATACAAAAAGCTTTTAATATTCTTCCTTAGGGTTCTGGTTAACTGCTTTCATAAAAACTGGTGCAGCATGTTAGTTGCAATAGCGTGCTTGCCATTTAGAGGCATGTTACTAATACTAAAGCAAAATGTTTTTGATATCTTTCCGCAACGCTTACTCGATCCCCACACCAAAATTCATAAAAATCAATGACGTAAGCGCGTGGTAGCGCCCACTTTAAAACTTGCAGGTCATATTCTCATTCCAGAGTGTTAGCCTTATCTCCATAACCAATTCCAAAAAAAATCGATGTAGTGGTTTAGCCGTAAGAGCATTTTTTCCATTTAAGGGCGAGGCATCGCCCTTTGTAAAGCATTATGGTCATGTTATCGTTTCATAGCGCTTACCCTATCTCCATATCAAATTTCATAGAAATAGATGCAGGGGCTTAGCCGTGAGAGAATTTTTTCCATTTAGGGGCAACGCCCACTTAAAAACATAATGGTCATGATATCGTTCCTTAGTGCTAACTCTATCTCCATACCAAATTTCATAGAAATCGATGCAGGGGTTTGGCCGTGTGAGCATTTTTTCATTTAGGGGCGTGGCACCGCCCATTTCAAAATATAATGGTCATGTTATCGTCCCTTGGTGCTAGCCCCATCTCCATACCAAATATCATAGAAATCGATGCAGTGGTTTAGCCAGGAGAGCATTTTTTCCATTTAGGGGCGTGGCACCGCCCACTTTTAAAAAAAATATAGTCCTATGCACTTCTCCTCCCCACAGCCTTTCCAACAAAAAAAAATCAAGCAAATCGGTTGAGAATTTGGTATAAAAACAGGGACTGAACCGATTTCATTTGCCTATTTATATATAGATATCAAATGCGAAGTTGATGGTAAGACAAAAATTATAAAAATATAAAGGCTATAGTTATTATCGTTTCTTATAGTTAACCCTATTTTCGTAAAAATCGATGAAGTAGTTAAGCCGTGAGGGCGTTTTTCCCATTTAGGGGCGTCGCACAGCCCACATTTTATCGTTGCTTATCGTTCCTTATCTCGATACCAAATTTTATAAAAATCGATGCAGAGGCTTAGTCGCGAGAAATTTTTATACCCTACACCCAGGGTATATTCACTTTGTCCTTCCGTTTGTAACGCAGAGAAGGAGGCGTGGCAGGTATAGAAAAGTATATATATTCTTGATCAGCGTCACCTCCTGAGTCGATATAGCCATGTCCGTCTGTCTGGCTGGCTGGGTGGCTGGCTGGCTGGGTGATGTGTGTGGAAATACACTTTTTGGGAAAACTAAGCAAGATAATTCAATGAAATTTGGTACCCTGCCTCCGTCATCAAAGATAGCTCGGGGGATTGAAAATGAGCAAAATCGGTCAACGGACACGCCTACCGCCCATACAAAAAATATATTCAAAATGCAATTTTAGGAGTATTTTTCACGACAATGCAACCAAAATACACATAAATACTAGAAATTTTAAGCGCAAGCTCTGAGAAAAAACTGAGCGAGCTCGGGCGTGGCACCTCCCATATAAGCAAAAGCTTCAAAACGCTATACTGAAAGCGATTTTTGAGATATTCGAACCAAATCTAACTCAGACACTTAGAACTATAAATGAAAGCTCTCAACAAAAATTGGGTGAAATCGGACAAGGGGGCGTGGCACCTCCCATATAAGCAAAAGATTGAAAATGCTATACTGAAAGAGTTTTTTGAGATAATCCTACCAAATTTCACTCACCCACTAAATATTATAAATGCGAGCACTGAACAAAAACTGGGTGAACTCGGACAAGAGGGCGTGGCACCTCCCACATAAGCAAAAGCCTTAATACGCTATACTGAAAGCGATTTTCGAGATATTCGAACTAAGTTTTTAATAATATACTTGAAATGCAGTGTAGGGTATTTAATTTTTGGCCAGGCCAAAGATACCACCCTTACTAGTTTTTCATTTAGGGGCGTAGAACGGCGCATGAAAAAGATAATGAACATTTAGCACCAACCCTATCTACATACCAAATTTCGTAGGAATCGATGCAGTGGCTTAGCCGCAAGATCGTTTTTTCTATTTAGGGGCGTGGCACCGCCCATTAAAAAACATAATGGTCATTTTATCGTTCCTTAGTGCTAATCCTATCTCCATACCAAATTTCGTTAAAATCGATGCAGCGGTTTAGGCGTGAGAAGGTTTTCTTGATTTAGGGGCGTGGCACCGCCCACTAAAAAACGTAATGATCGTTTTATCGTTCCTTAGTGCTAATCCTATCTCCATACTAAATTTCGTTAAAATCGATGCAGCGGTTTAGCCGTGAGAAGGTTTTTTTGATTTAGGGGCGTGACACCGCCCACTTTAAACAAAATATAGGCCTATGCACTGCTTCTCCCGACGACCTTTCCAACAAAACAAAAATCAAGCAAATCGGTTGAGATTTAGGTATAGAAACAGGGACCGAATTGATTTTGTTTGCCTATTTATATATAGATATTCTTGTTTTTGTAGGCGAGCCAAAATTGGCTCACTTTTGTTCTACGCTAACACCCTTGGTATAATGCAAATGAAAAATCAATTGCACTGGTTTTTTCATGCCAAAATTGGATTGTTTTCCCTTTGTAATGACGGTATTTGAGTTAGCTAGATTTATTTTTTTTTAATTTTTCCTATATTAGATTTTGTTTTTCTACTAAAAAACATTTTCCTAAATTTTTAAAATTCCCATGATAATGAAAACATTATTGTACCTACTGCACATCTCTATGCTACAGGGTGTACATTTATCAATTGCTTACCAAGTTTGGCATAACCACTGAACTTTCATTATCAAGCTATCGAAATATTTAATATCGAAAGAAAACAACGATCAACTTCCTCTTTCTTTCTGTCTTTGGATTTGCAAGAATACAGTGCCTCAGTAAAATTACTAAAAATTTATAATCATTAAAAATCTTAAAAACAAAGTGTTAAATTTTCTTGATTGAATTAATAATTGGCAGTAAAAGCCCTGACACTTTTGCGATATAGTTATTTTCTTGTGAAAATAAATTAACTTTGAAATATATTTTTACCTGATACCCACATGGTAAGTTAAGCTAAAATTGAGATTACAAATTGCAACTCCTGACTATTGGTATCTGTTTTCAGGTATCAGGCCTAAAAATCTTTAATAAATATTATCCTGCAAAATCTTAAAATGAAAAACTAAATCGATGCAAGGAAATCGAAAAACTTTAAAGATTAGCTTTGGATATCAAGACCCTGTACTAGTTTTCGAATTCTTTCATCACACCTCATAACTGCAAATAGAGCTTTGCTTCATCAGTTGCTATACGACGAGTACCAAGCGAAAAACGTGTTGCGCGGAAAAATCGGAGTCGAAATACCTAAAATTAGTGCGAAGATATAATTTTTCGTAGAAAAATTGCAAAAATTGATTAATATATGCTTATATCTAACTTAAAATTTACTTAAAAATAGATTAAAAAGTTTTAAAAGCTTTAAAAGTTCTAGTTCTAGAATGCTAATATAGTTAATAAGTGCTAAGATACAGAAAATTTATATAATATAAAGTTAAAACAAAAGTTAAAGTTAAAGTTTAAAAAAAAAAAAAAGGTTAAAATCTCTAAAAATACTTAAAATCCTAATATATTTAAAACAAAATAACTAAAATCATTAAAATCTATGTACAAAATCTATATATAATGAAGTATACACACGTATGCACTTAATTACATACAAGTGTGTGTAAATCATTATATATATGAGTACATACCCCTAAAATGGAACAAAAAGCAATTGAAACATATGTATATAAGAACGTCATAAATGTCCGTCCGTAATTTACGAAAATTTCGCGAGTGAAACTTAAAAGTAAAGAAAATGCATAAAAATAGATAGTTTTAAAAGCTTATTCTAATTTAAATTCTAAAATTTTGGAAACTTAAAAGAATTCAATAATAACTAAATAATAATTTGCAAAATAAGCATATATACTTAAGGAATAAATAAATAAAAACTAATCATAAAATTTTAGAATAATAAGAAAATAAGGTTTAACAACATACATGGAGTGCATAAAGTCTGCCAACGTTAGCGCTAGCGTCGAGGGATTTTGGCATGTTTACAAAAACACCAACACTAATGTGAGTAACATATAAAGCTTTTATTTATTTAAAACTTAGCCCATATATGCCTACTGTAAACTCATAAAGAAAACTATGTATTACAAAAACAATGTATATAACATGAATTTGAATTTTGAGTGAATTTTTAGTACATAATAAAATGGATTTGTAAATTTAGTACAGTGAGTTAGTATTGAGTGACTGTTAGTTGGATATGGATGGGAGCGGAGACTTAAGTCTCTCTTATATTAAGGTTGGGTAGGGAGAGAGCAGAAGCATAATAACATCTAAGCTTCTCTTTTCCTTTTGGTTATCGCTTTTGTTATTCTGGGGTAAGTTTTTTGGCTTTTGTTTACATTTTGTAAATGTTGCAGTCCGTCTGTCATTCTTTAAAATCTTAGCTCTTGTTTATTTTGGGATTTTTTGAAGAGAGGGTTTTTCTAGTTTCGTTTGGTTTCAGGGTAAATTGTGCATGAATTAATTATGTTCATTAGTGTGTTGGGTTAAATGGTGGGAGCAAGAACTACGCCCAATTCCACGAGTTACAGCCAGGTAGAGCCAGCATGCACACACCGCTCCATCACCTTAATACACACCGCTTTATGACATAAAATGGCGCCCAACGTGGGGCCTAGAAGTTTTGGGAGTTTTTTTTTGTAGAAAGATTTTTGCAAATTTTGTATCTCAGAATTTTTTAGGCTTTTCCGCATATTTTTATAGCTCTACAATTTTGATTTTGTGATTGTCTTTATAGAGGGCATAGGAATTAGGTTATAAATGAGTTTTTCGTTTTGCTAACCAGCCTAATATTTAGATTATTTTGCAAATACATAAATAATTTCTTGGTGGTTGAATGATTTTTTCATGGAATAATTTTATTTCTTGATTGGAATAGTTACCTGTTGAAACATTTAGCACAGGGGTACAATGGAATTTGGTTTGGAATTTTTATTTGATTTTGCGTAGCATATTCATAATACCAACATAATTCTATTAGTTAATTTTAAATTAAAGCTTATATAGTCTGTTCGACACAGAATACTTTGAGGGGTAACCAAAATAATTTTTTTTTTTTTTTTTTTTGACTAACAGTTTAATCAAAACTAACTCACGATAAATTCAATATTGTTTTCGGAAACCGTGAAACATTTTCAATATTTTTTTTTGTACAAGTACTTAACTATAATATTATTGTTAGCACTTGGTCTTACTTTTTATTAGTTTTTTGGAAGTTTAAGAAAAACTTATCTTTTTTTTTAAAAAAAGAAATTTACCGGATTTTATTAAATTTTTTT
Organism: Calliopum simillimum; assembly: GCA_951812925.1. Taxonomy (NCBI): domain Eukaryota; kingdom Metazoa; phylum Arthropoda; class Insecta; order Diptera; family Lauxaniidae; genus Calliopum; species Calliopum simillimum. The sequence continues at coordinate 95,342,215 of OX638369.1, forward strand.
TTATTAAAATGGCATTTGTCCGCCATAGCAACGAAAATATCAATCAATTGGCAGCTCAAAATAGAGTCTGCACAATTTGTAACGAATCCATAAGCGAGGAACAATTTTCGGCTACACCTTGTCGGCATACTTTTCATCGTGAATGTATAACGACTTGGCTAGATACTAATGATACATGTCCATTATGTAGAGGTATTTGTGACACTCAATCTTTAAAAAGTTTTGATGAGTATGGTCAGCGACCATCTCTTGATGATTTGAGAGGTCAGGGGGCAATTCCACGCCATGCGGAGGGTCCCATTACTCGTCAAAGAGCAGCTAATTTAAATAATTCGCAACCAATTATAAACTCAGCTAGACGTAGAGGCCGAGGAGGCAACAACAATAATTACAGATCTCCACGACCAAATCCACCAGATTTTCAAATTAATCAGAATCAGTTTGAAGCAATGATTGAGAATTCTCTGAGAGTTCATCAGGAACGTACCAGTAGGGAAATTCATGATGTAGTTCGCCAAGTAGTAAACTCGTCATTAGCTTCGCATTTACAGAATTTAAATCTGAACAATAACCCAAATATAGAACGCGTTTCAAGATCCAATGAATTACCAGTATTACCACAGAATTTGCAACCTAATGAGGCACGTAGCTCAATTGGGAGCAGACATTCTGAACATCAAGATAGACCATTGCTTGATTTACCTGATAATATTTATCCAAATGTTGTTCAGAATGATGGCAGTGCTCAGGCTCGTGCTGCATCCAATTCACTTTCTGCAGGTGCTGTTTCAAAAATTATAACGAACTGGAAATTAACATTTGATGGTTCAAGTGAAAGTATATCAGTAGACGAATTTATTTATAGGGTGAATGCGCTCACTGTATCTACCTTGAGAGGAAATTTTAACTCGTTATGCCAAAGTGCACACATTTTGTTTGCAGGTCGAGCTAAAAGTTGGTTTTGGCGTTATCACCATTCAGCAAACGCGCTGGACTGGTTTGATATATGTGACGATTTACGTAGAAATTTTAAAGATTTTAAAACTGATTTGGATATTAAAGAATCCATTCGCAACCGCAAACAACGTAGAGACGAAAATTTTGAAACCTTTTTTGATGGTATAATGACTCTTGCTGATGGTTTGAGAACTCCACTGCTTGAAGAAGAAATGGTTCAGTTAACTGTTCGAAATTTAAGTCCAGAAATACGTTTAGAAATTTTACACCTTGATTTGAGAACTATGTCTGATCTGCGTAAAGCATGTAGACGCAGAGAAAACTTATTTGCTGAAGTTCATAATAAGTATAATTTTAATAAACCTTTCTTTCAACAACAACAACAACAACAACGGCGAAATGTATCTGAAATTGAAGCTGAGCAATCAGTGGATGATGAAGATATATCCGCTATTACCAAAACTTCCATTTCTAAACCTGTTGGCGAAAGAAAGTGCTGGAATTGTGAGGAAACAGGGCATAATTATAAAAATTGTCTAAAGCCTCGTCGCGTATTTTGTTACGGCTGTGGGCTAGCGGCATATTTCTTACCAAATTGTCCACAGTGCAATTTTTCGGAAAACCGACGCAGGGATGCTTACGACAACAACAAGCATCCCAAGAACAGCAACAACAGTTCGATGTAAGTACATCAGAAAAACCTATAACGATTTTACGAAATCCTAATTTCATACCAGCTGTACCAAAACTTTTCCCGATTCGACCACTTCACGAACGCATTTTGCAATACAAAATTGCACGTGATAAAATTTTTAATATTTCGCGATCAGCAAAAAGAGCTAGAGAATATTGGTCAAAAGTAAGGCAAAATAAGCAGAGTATAATTGCATCGATTAGCCATAAACCTAATGACTTGCGACCATATGCAGCTATTAAACTTTTCAACAAAAATATTTTAGGCCTTCTTGATTCAGGTGCGACAGTAAGTTGTATCGGTGATAATCTTGCAAAAGAAATTTTGTCAAGCAATTTAAAAATTAAAAAACTTAACTCGACAATTAGCACTGCTGATGGTGCAAAACAAGAAGTTGCTGGCGTAGTAACTTTAGACGTGACTTATAAATTGAAAACTGCTTCGGTGGAATTTTATTTAATACCCACTCTTAAGCAAGATGTTTATCTTGGAATCAACTTTTGGACAACTTTTAAAATATCTTTGAGTTTTCTTAGTGAATTAGATCATCTCTGTGATGATAACAATTCTCACGATTTGTCTGATGAACAAAAATCGAAATTACAGTCTGCAATTTCAAGTTTACCTAGTTTTGAGGAAAATGGCTTAGGTAAAACTTCGTTGCTTGAACATATTATAGACGTTGGAAATACTAAACCCATTAAACAACGCCATTATCCTATTAGTCCTGCAATTGAACATCTAATGTGTGGTGAGATTGATCGCATGCTTGCAATGGGAGTGATCGAAGAGTCATCTTCAGCGTGGTCATCTCCCGTTGTTTTAGTTAGGAAGCCAGGGAAAGTACGCCTATGCTTGGACAGTCGCAAGGTTAACAGTTGTACGGTAAAAGATGCCTATCCATTACCGCACATCGAAGGGATCTTGAGCAGACTACCGCGCGCAGAATTCATCTCCAGCTTGGATTTAAAAGATGCATTCTGGCAAATTCCATTGGAGATGAGTTCTCGTGAAAAAACGGCATTCACAGTTCCAAACAGACCACTTTACCAGTTTAAAGTGATGCCGTTCGGTCTCTGCAATGCTCCTCAAACGATGTGCCGGTTGATGGATAGGGTAATTCCGTATAATTTGAAAGAAAAGGTTTTTGTATACCTTGACGACTTATTGTTAATGTCAGAAGATTTTGAATCCCATGTTGCATTGTTGCACGAAGTTGCTTTTCATATCAGGAAAGCAGGCTTAACTATTAATATAAAAAAGAGTAAATTTTGTCTTACCGAAGTTCGTTACTTAGGATACGTAGTAGGAAGTGGCACTATTAAAACAGACCCAGAAAAGATTTCGGCGATAACCAACTATCCAGCACCAAAATCCATTAAAGAAGTTAAACGCTTTCTTGGAATGGCCGGCTGGTATAGGCGGTTTATCGCAAATTTCTCAGACATTACTTTTCCGTTGACTGAACTAACCAAAACCAAAACTGGATCACCTTTTAAATGGTCATCTGAAGAGCAAAAAGCTTTTGATCTTTTAGAAGAAATGCTAACCTCAGCACCCTTTTTGGCAAGTCCCGATTTCAAAAAGCATTTTATTATTCAATGCGATGCAAGCAGTCATGGTATCGGTGCCGTGCTTGCGCAAGAAAACGATGAAGGAGTAGAGATCCCAGTTGCCTTCATGTCAAAAAAGTTAAATAAGGCACAGAGGAACTACTCTGTCACAGAACAAGAGTGTTACGCTGCTGTGCATGCAATTAAAAAATTCAGAGCATACGTAGAGGGACAACCGTTTACTGTAGTTACAGATCATGCTTCTCTACGTTGGCTAATGAACCAAAGTGATTTAAGCAATCGTCTTGCACGATGGGCACTTAAATTGCAAGCGTATGATTTTACAATAAAACACCGTAAGGGTACTGCAAATATCGTCCCCGACGCATTGTCACGTATACCACCAGATAGTTTAGATGAATTATGTAGCATATCCGTTGATTATAATCCAATTATAGATCTTTCTTCTCCTGCTTTTGATAGTAAGGAATATGTTGATTTTCGTGAAAAATTAAATTCCGATATTGACAAATTTCCCGATTTTAAAGTTTGTGATAAATTTATTTATCACCGCACAGAATTTTATACTGGCAATGAAGAGCAAGAAAATGGTGCTTGGAAACTTTTAGTCCCTGAAGCACTTCGAATTGAAGTCATGAAAAATGCGCATGAGCCACCAACATGTTCTCATGGAGGTGAAGCCAAAACCGTTCATAGAATTAGGCGTTTTTTCTATTGGCCAGGCCTGTATCGATCAGTTAATGAATATGTAAAAAAGTGCGAGGTATGCAAATCGACAAAACATCCCACTAAAATTTTACGTCCACCAATGGGACAATATGTTCCTGTAGAGCGAATTTTTCAAAGGTTAAATATAGATCTTATCGGACCATTTCCTCGGTCAAAGAATGGTCACATTGGCATTTTGATTGTGCTTGACCATGTGTCAAAATTCAGTTTTCTGTGTCCAATTAAAAAATTTACAACGGCTCCTATTGTAAAGTTTTTAAAAGAACAAGTTTTCGATGTTTTCGGTGTGCCTGAGTGCATTGTCAGCGACAATGGCAGCCAATTCAAGTCTCGCGAATTTGAATATTTTCTTACGAAATGTGGTATTAAACATACATTTACGGCTATTCATTCACCGCAGAGCAATAGTTCAGAACGCGTGAATCGATCCATTAATGCAGCTCTACGATCATATATAAAACAGGATCAAAAAGAATGGGATTGTCACTTGAGCAGTGTTAATAGTGCACTTCGCAGTTCTGTCCATCAATCAACTTGCTATAGTCCATATTTTATAGTTTTCGGACAGCACATGATCACTCACGGTGATACTTATCCACTTTTGCGTAACATAGATATGGTAAATGAAGGAATGGGAATTAGCCAATCAGTTCGACACGATAATTTATCCAAAATTCGTGACATAGTTAGGGATAATTTACAAAAATCATATAAAAATAATGAAAGACATTATAATCTTCGGTCCAGACCAATCGTGTATAAAGTAGGTCAAGAAGTAATGAGACGTAATTTTGCTCAAAGCGACAAGGCTAAAAACTTTAATGCAAAACTCGCTAAAACATTTCTAAAAGCAAAAGTTCGAGATAAATTAGGTTCATCTTACTATGTTCTAGAAGATGGTAATGGCAAACTGCTCGGAACATATCATGCTAAGGATATGCAGCCCTAATAGATTTCCGTCTTTTTCCAGTTTCTTTGTAAAATAAATCTACAATTTATTTGAAAATAAACTGTTTTGTAATGACGGTATTTGAGTTAGCTAGATTTATTTTTTTTTAATTTTTCCTATATTAGATTTTGTTTTTCTACTAAAAACATTTTCCTAAATTTTTAAAATTCCCATGATAATGAAAACATTATTGTACCTACTGCACATCTCTATGCTACAGGGTGTACATTTATCAATTGCTTACCAAGTTTGGCATAACCACTGAACTTTCATTATCAAGCTATCGAAATATTTAATATCGAAAGAAAACAACGATCAACTTCCTCTTTCTTTCTGTCTTTGGATTTGCAAGAATACAGTGCCTCAGTAAAATTACTAAAAATTTATAATCATTAAAAATCTTAAAAACAAAGTGTTAAATTTTCTTGATTGAATTAATAATTGGCAGTAAAAGCCCTGACACTTTTGCGATATAGTTATTTTCTTGTGAAAATAAATTAACTTTGAAATATATTTTTACCTGATACCCACATGGTAAGTTAAGCTAAAATTGAGATTACAAATTGCAACTCCTGACTATTGGTATCTGTTTTCAGGTATCAGGCCTAAAAATCTTTAATAAATATTATCCTGCAAAATCTTAAAATGAAAAACTAAATCGATGCAAGGAAATCGAAAAACTTTAAAGATTAGCTTTGGATATCAAGACCCTGTACTAGTTTTCGAATTCTTTCATCACACCTCATAACTGCAAATAGAGCTTTGCTTCATCAGTTGCTATACGACGAGTACCAAGCGAAAAACGTGTTGCGCGGAAAAATCGGAGTCGAAATACCTAAAATTAGTGCGAAGATATAATTTTTCGTAGAAAAATTGCAAAAATTGATTAATATATGCTTATATCTAACTTAAAATTTACTTAAAAATAGATTAAAAAGTTTTAAAAGCTTTAAAAGTTCTAGTTCTAGAATGCTAATATAGTTAATAAGTGCTAAGATACAGAAAATTTATATAATATAAAGTTAAAACAAAAGTTAAAGTTAAAGTTTAAAAAAAAAAAAAGGTTAAAATCTCTAAAAATACTTAAAATCCTAATATATTTAAAACAAAATAACTAAAATCATTAAAATCTATGTACAAAATCTATATATAATGAAGTATACACACGTATGCACTTAATTACATACAAGTGTGTGTAAATCATTATATATATGAGTACATACCCCTAAAATGGAACAAAAAGCAATTGAAACATATGTATATAAGAACGTCATAAATGTCCGTCCGTAATTTACGAAAATTTCGCGAGTGAAACTTAAAAGTAAAGAAAATGCATAAAAATAGATAGTTTTAAAAGCTTATTCTAATTTAAATTCTAAAATTTTGGAAACTTAAAAGAATTCAATAATAACTAAATAATAATTTGCAAAATAAGCATATATACTTAAGGAATAAATAAATAAAAACTAATCATAAAATTTTAGAATAATAAGAAAATAAGGTTTAACAACATACATGGAGTGCATAAAGTCTGCCAACGTTAGCGCTAGCGTCGAGGGATTTTGGCATGTTTACAAAAACACCAACACTAATGTGAGTAACATATAAAGCTTTTATTTATTTAAAACTTAGCCCATATATGCCTACTGTAAACTCATAAAGAAAACTATGTATTACAAAAACAATGTATATAACATGAATTTGAATTTTGAGTGAATTTTTAGTACATAATAAAATGGATTTGTAAATTTAGTACAGTGAGTTAGTATTGAGTGACTGTTAGTTGGATATGGATGGGAGCGGAGACTTAAGTCTCTCTTATATTAAGGTTGGGTAGGGAGAGAGCAGAAGCATAATAACATCTAAGCTTCTCTTTTCCTTTTGGTTATCGCTTTTGTTATTCTGGGGTAAGTTTTTTGGCTTTTGTTTACATTTTGTAAATGTTGCAGTCCGTCTGTCATTCTTTAAAATCTTAGCTCTTGTTTATTTTGGGATTTTTTGAAGAGAGGGTTTTTCTAGTTTCGTTTGGTTTCAGGGTAAATTGTGCATGAATTAATTATGTTCATCAGTGTGTTGGGTTAAATGGTGGGAGCAAGAACTACGCCCAATTCCACGAGTTACAGCCAGGTAGAGCCAGCATGCACACACCGCTCCATCACCTTAATACACACCGCTTTATGACACCTTGTCTAAAATCATATAAAATAAGTTTCTGTGAAAAATTTCTAGAATTAATATCCAAACATAAGTCTAAATTATATTAAAATTTGATTGATACCCAAACATTAAAATAAATTGCATTAAAATTTGATAAGTCAGCATTGGCTGCGCTCATAAACGTGCGTATAAATTTAAAAAAAGGACAAGCAACAGGAATATTCAACTCCGACATTTCGGAAGAAACTTTTAAACAGAAACGGTTATCTAATTTGGAAAATACCTGTAAGAGCATTAATACTATATAATACTATAATATAATACTGTATAATAATAACTATTAGTTATCGTTGGCACAGATACAACACAAACAAACTTTTTAAATAATTCAAGCAACTGCTTTACGAAAAGAAACCCATGAAAAAAGTTCTGAGCCCATAAAATTAGATTTTTTCTGCCAATGCTGTTCTAACGAAGTTATAAACGATGACGAAATTATTTCTTCTGACATGCATTCCAATCAAATTTCATTGTGTCCTGTAAACAATATTGAACAAGATCATGAAAGTACAATCCATCGAACCGAAAAGTGCAATCCAAATTTAGAAGATAGTTCTCCAGATAAATTAGATGAAAGTGGACATAGTTTTACCAGGGAATCGTCACCTGATGAATTTTTTGCCGAAAAACCAATACTTTATAAGTCGCCTGTGCAAAAAAAAAACGCTATTGGAAATAATAACACCAATGAAGTTTAAGAAGTGTCTTCGTTTTAATGAACATGAGTTCCAGTTACTTTTGGACCAAATTCAGGCATCTTTAACTAAATATAGAAATGCAAGTCCAGGAGAACAGTTGGCGATTACTTTGCGATTTCTTGCAAAAGGAAAAAGTTTTGATGACCTCGGATTATTAACAAGTCTATCATCAAGAGCAATTAGTCACATTGTTAAAAATACGTGCCAGATTTTAATCACAAGTTTAAAGCATTACATAAAGTGGCCCACAACTGCCCAGGAATGGCTTCAAGTGGCAAGTGGATTCTACGAAAAAACAAAATTTCCTCATTGCATAGGTGCAGTAGATGGCAAGCAAAGACCATCAGAGTCCGGTCATACGTACAAAAATTATAAAGGCACTTATAGCATTGAGCTGATGGCAGTCGTCGATAGCAACTCAGACGGTGGTGTTTTTGCGGAGACAGAGTTTTATAAAATGTTGGAAAGCGACAAATTAAATTTGCCTGAAGCAAAAGAAATCTTTCCTGGTGAAGAACCGTTGCCATACATGCTTCTAGGCGATTCAGCTTTTAAACTAAGCAAAAATTTAATGAAGATATTTCCCTCTACAACAAAACTCTCCGATCAGCAACGTCTTTACAACAACAGACGTTGTTCAGCGCGTGCTACTGCCTGCACAATTTTCTAAAGTTCCAAGACACCACCAATGCATCCACTTATGCATCCGCTAATGCATCAAGTAATGCATCGACTAATCCTGAAGTGATCAGAACTCAATTTTGCGAAGCAGTAATTGCAACAAATCTATCATTCCCGTCATAATTGCAGCGAAGCAACAACAACAACATTCAAACAATTGCACATCTGCTGTTTTTTTTTTCATTCGTCAAAGATTTGTTACCTTTTAGGTATATATCATCCGGTAACAATTAAATCGATGAATGTTAAAACCCAACCCAATAGGTTCAACCCATTGGCGGCCCAACATGTATGTAGACTAAACGTAACATGCGGGGCTTTAACAATCATTAATTCAATTTTCATTTTAAGGATTTGAATCTTAAATTATACCTATCTTAATTAAAATGCCTACTATGTACCTTTGGCTAGTTTTATTTAAAATTGTATGTTCATTATGAATAAATTATAATATATACGCCTCACGTTTCAAAGTGTTGCATAAAAAATATGTAAAACTGTAAAAAACGAAAAAAATTTTCCCAAATTCTAACTTTCTTCTTAAGTGTCTCCACATATTTCCGTGGAACCAAAGCTAAAGTAAATATTTTTAAAATGGCCATAAATTTTCCTTTCTAAATCATTGAAAAGATTTAAAATCAGTTAAGAAATAACTGAGCCACAGCTTTTTAAGCGCACAAAGTCACCCAAAACTAGTCTTTTAAGGGTAACTTAAGATTTCGAGGGTGTATTATGTTTTTTAAGTATAGGCAAATTAAGTACTCGACTAGACCTACAATATCTACTGGGTCTTTTTAAAAGTGAAACAAACTATCATCAGAGATGCTTTGCATTTCTAGTTAGTTTGGAAAAAAAATGTAAGTACAGTGGCTCACAGCTTATTTCGTGCAGTAATATTTTTTAACTTTAAGACACTGTATCTTTAAAACTAATATTTACAAATATCATGCAGGCTTAGACGGGCATGTGTATTGTTCACAATTAGTAAAAGAAAATCTACAAAATTTGATTCCGAGACGCTCAAGGCGGAAAAAACCGATTGAGCAGAAGAAATTCAAGTCACAGCTTATTTCGTGCAGATGCTTATTTCCCCTTTGGAGCCAGCGTTTCATGATATTTGTCACAAACCCCTTAGTTATCTTGTCCGATTGACTTTGTCCCAGCTAGCACATTTCGTTCAGGGCGGTCCTTAACCCTTTCAACCGAACCGAGGGCGAACAAAAAATAAAAAGAAAAATCTATTCATTTAACCTTCTTTCAAATGACATTCTCCTACTTTCTTTATGTATAAATAAAAAAAAGGAAAATTTTATGAACGATTTAACAACTTATCCAAAACTGGAATATTAGCCACCAGATAAACAACAAAAAAAAAAATAAACCCACCTTCACCCTGATCTATACGATGTCATGATCCTTCTCGGAACTCCTCCTTTCCCCCCAAATATTGCTCGTATTTTATTGTTGTTAATATTGAATATACACAAATACCTTTCTAATGGTGTATAATTCAAAGTCGTACTCTATTTCTAAAATAGTAAAAAAGGAGGATAAATTTGTGTGTTGCGTATTAATACATATGTATGTAGATGTCTATGCCGTGTGACTAAACTGGCGGAAATAATTGATTCTGGCGTGAAAAACTCTTTTGAGTTAAATTTGGATAAAAAAAAGACCGAATATTTGGCACACAAGATGATTTTCATATAAAATTGTAAAGTGTTGGTTCCCATGGCAGACAAAACAGTCAAGCTATATTTCCATTCTCGATTGTTGCATTTCCATTCCATTGGTGCCATTCCAAAAAAAATATTTTTTTTTTTTTTTTTTTTTTTAGATGGCGCCTAGAACAAAACCAATATTGAAAGTAAAGCCGAACCATATAAACGGCATAAATAAAACACTAAATAATTTGCAACAAGAAATAAGTGAAATAAAAGAATTCGTAAAGTTTCCGAAAAAGCAAAAAACAAAAGAAATGATGGAATCATTACAAGTATCAAAAATTGTAAAAATTGTGCTAGATGTCGTTGCGAAGGAAAACGAGGTGCAGAAAAAGGATGCAAACCACAAAGTTGATGACATGGAAATTGGAAAAGGTGATACTCCGTAATTCCAACAACAACATCACGGATATCCTTTTTTTTTTTTTTTATTGTTTCCATTGTTTTAAAGATTTTTGTATCGCAGTCTGTTGCGATTAAAAATGTTAATTAAAATTAAATAAAAATAAAGACTATACTAATTTTACGAACTTTAGTCATTATTTGCAAGAATCTAAAATTCTATGCATTTAAGTTGAAAAATGCATAGAATTTTAGATTCTTGCAAATAATGACTAAAGTTCGTAAAACTAGTATACATAATTTTCATTAAACCATTTTAATTAAAAATAAAGACTTAACTATTATCATTTAAAACATACCCATTAGCGAGTAATGAGATTTAAATTGTAGCAAGTAAAACACACGTCTGTTCAGTTTGAGCGTCACTTTAATTCTGCCAACTCAATGTTCTTCTCTTCTTTTCTATGCGTATGCACACAGGTTTTCCCAATAATACAATCGTGAATGCTTAAATGTATGTATACATAATGAATGTTTGAATGTATGTGTAAATATAAATTATAAAACAGTAAAGCATCGATAGTTATAATTACAGTACAATGTTGATAACAAGAACTATATATAATTACAATAATAAATAAACAGATGTTAACTAGTGATAACCAATATAATACAATATTACTACAATTCGGCCGTCCTGACAATGAGTTCGACTCGAACTCAATGATTTTATTGGAAGTAAAATTAATCACCATTTTCGAATACAATTAACCTTTGAACCACGGTTTTAAATTTCCAACAGCCCAAACTCCTTTATAAGGAATTCTGGATTGTTGGAATCCATCTACATCTTCCAAAACATACCTGTCATTACGCAAAACTCTTGTTACTTTATAAGGACCTTTAAATTTTGGTAAAAGTTTCCTAGATACTCCCGAAGTTGAATCAAAATTAGTGACCATAACATAATCACCCTCTTCATAATTTGTAGGAGCTTTCCTTCTTTTATTTACATAATTCTCGTTATAAATTTGCAATTTTTCTTGTCGTTTTCCGGCATTTTCTCTAATTTCTATCAAATTTCTGACTGTATTTTGTTGTTCTTGTAAAAGATTTTCTTTTAAAATGTCCATTACTTTGCCATTTTGCTGAATTCCAAACAACATCGCACTAGGATGTTCCTTAACAGTTCTATGTACTGTGTTGTTTAAAGCAAACTCAACCGTTTCAATAACAGCTTCCCAATGTGCATTTGCATTTGGATCAAGCAATTTCGCTATCATTGGCTTTAGACTTCGATTGACCCTTTCTACTTGTCCATTGGCTTGTGGAGACCCTGTTGCAATTTGAATATGACGTACATTGTTTTCTTCTAAAAATTCTACAAATTCACGCGATGTAAAACAACTTCCTCTATCTGAAATAATATTTTTTGGTCTGCTATAAGATCTAAAGTAATCTTTTAGTGATGTGATTGCTTCTTTTGAACTAGTTGTCTTTGCTGAATATAACCGTACAAACTTTGTGAACGCATCAACGATTACTAATATGTGCTTTTTCCCTTTTCCTGAATCTACTGGCCCGAAATGATCTATATGCACTGTATTAAATGGTTTATTGTCTTTTGGTATGTTATGCAAAAACCCTTCTTCTTTGCCTTGCTTTGAAGAATACGATATGCATTTTAAACAATTATTTATGTGAGACGCAACCTTATGCCTTAAATTTGGAAACCAATAATTTCTCATAATTATTTCTACAGTTTTGTCAACACCCAAATGTCCCATTTCATTATGGTATTTATAAATAACGTGATCCTCCATACTTTGCGGAACAAAAAATAAAACCGAATCTTTGATTTTTCTGTATAAAATTCCATTTCGCATTTCATAAAATTTATGCTCAGACTTTTCTAGCAACCTTTTTATATTCTTTAATATTTCATCTTTGTTCTGACATATTACTAAATTTTCTTCAAAAGTATTAGTTTCTATAACCATTATATTTGTACTTCTGCTTAATGCATCGACATGCTGCATTCGTTCACCTTTTCTATGTTCTAATTCATAGTCATAATTTTGTAATTCTAAAGCCCATCTTGCTATTCTCGGATTAATTTCTTTTTTGCTTAAGGTAAGTGTTAATGAATGGCAATCTGTTACTATTTTAAATTTTTTCCCTTGCAAATATATCCTAAAACGTTGAAGAGCACTTACAATTGCTAACGTTTCTAATTCAAAACTATGATATCTTGATTCTGCATCCGTTGTTCTTTTTGAATAATAAAATACAGGATGAAATTTGCCATCCGCTTTTTTTTGTAATAATACCGCTCCCAAACCTATCGCACTAGCGTCACAATGTAATTCGGTAATATCTTTGGGATCATAAAGAGCCAACACTGGAGAGTCGGTAAGTTTTTCTTTAAGCAACTCAAAAGCTTCAAGTTCGATTTCTCCAAATTCAAATTGCTTATTTTTTTTTGTTAATTCATACAAAGGTTTAGCTATTGTCGAAAAATCTTTCACAAATTTTCTAAAATATGCACACATGCCAAGGAAACTTTGTAATGAATGCACATTTTTCGGGACTGGAAAATCTTTTACTGCTTGCACACCCTTTTCATCAGCCCTTATACCATTGTCATTTATAACATATCCTAAATATTTTATAGTGGACTGCAAAAATTCACACTTATCCAACCGTAATTGCAACTTATTTTCTACCAGCCGTTGAAATACTTCCTTCAAAATTAAAAAATGCTCCTCATAATCACTTGTAGCTATCATTATATCATCCATATATATTATTACTTTACCATCTCTAATCATATCTGAAAATATTTTGTTAATGAAACGTTGAAAATATGCAGGTGCGTTTTTCAAACCTTGAGGCATCCTTAAAAATTCATATTGACCAAGAGGTGTAATTATCGCGGTATATTTTACAGATTCCGGATCGACATGGACATGAAAAAATCCGTTTTTCAAATCGAGCTTCGTGAATATCTTCTTATTCGCTAAACTGTCTAATAGATCTTCGACTAAAGGTAATGGGTAATTATCTTTGATCGTCATCTTATTTAATGTCCTAAAATCAGTACACATTCTTATTTCGCCATTTTTCTTTGACACAAGCACTATGGGAGAATTGTATTCCGAATCACTAGGCCTAATATACCCCTTTTCAATATATTCATCTAAAATTTTTTGAACTCCTTCCTTTTCCTTATGTGACAATCTCCTAGGAGCATAACTTAAAGGTTTTAAATTTTCAAAAGTAAGTTTAATTTCACTTTTCACTCGTGGCTTATCAGGTTTTTTTGCTTCTTTGTAATATTTTTTAAATATTTCTTCAAAACGACATTTATTTTCATAGCTAACATCTTCATTAACATTATAATCTATCTCATTTATGTCATAATCTATTAATAACATATCCTTTTCAAAAAAATTTTGCTTAAATCACTTACATCGTCATTTAATTTATCTTGTGTTGCAGTATTAGCTTTAGAAATAGCATTATCATTTAAACAATCTTTGATTTGACCACATACTTTGGCACTAACTTTTTTACAAATACTTTGATTTTTATCAACAATTTGTTGATTCACTAATACTGGCTGCATATCATGCAAATCAGTATTATTTAAATTTTCCAACTCACAAATCATTTTAATTCTTGCATCTTTCATAAAATCTTTTCCTAATATAGCTTCATAACTCATAGACTCATCCGATACTACCAACATTTCAAATTTAATTTTTTCTTTTCCAATGAAAACAAAACAATGAATTTTACCCAGCACTTCTAACTGACTTTTATTTAATCCAAAATAACAATTTTCTTCTTTTTGAACAGTATGAAATGAAAAATATGATTTAAAATTTTGTGGTAAACAGCACTTTCTTACTACATTTGTTGTACTACCAGAGTCTATGAGGCATGCTAAAGGAAAACAAAATTCAATATTTTCATTAGAATAAATCATAAATTTTCTTACATAATTGTCTTTATCATTAGTCTGGAATCGACGTCCCTTATGTAGTGCACACTCAGCAGCCCGATGTCCTAACTCATTGCAAACAAAACAAGCACCTTCTTTACGTTTTGGTTTGAGACATTCGGCAGCCATATGTCCTCCACAATTGCAATTGTAACAGCGCACTTCAGTTTTCATCTCTCCTTTTCTTTCTTTGTAATTGTTGTTCTTACTTAACTCTACTTTTGCAAACGCTTGCAATAGCTGAAATTCATCTGCAAAACATTGAAGATGTGCCTGCGACCTAAGTTGCATTTCAGGAATGCCCTCAATCAAACAATCGATGAGCTCATCTTTTTCGAGGTTGACATTTTGAGCCAAAAACATTTTAGCGTTGAAATATTCAGGAAACGATTCATTTACTGACCATCTGCGACTTTCAAATCTTTTGCGAAGAGCCAACTTTGTTTGTTTGGAACCAAAAACAATTTGCATTTCTGCTAACAATTCATTAATTGGCTGCACCACATAATTTGGTTTTGAAAACAGCCATAATTGAACTTTGCCTTTAACTTTATTAGCAATAAGTGCACGAACCAAATTTGATTTTACATTGAAGTTTTTTATAACACTTTCCAATTGGGCGTTCCAAATTTCAAATGAACTAGAACCATCATAATCAGGAACAAACTCTTTAATTGTATTGAATGAATCAGCATTGTCAACAAACTTTGATGGCGAAATTTCCAATTGGGTAATTTTCTTTAATAGCTCGTTCTCTTTTTGAATCAATTCTTTTTCCTTACATAGTAACTGCATTTCTTTTTTCAGCATGTCCATTTCCCGTTTCATTTTATTAAAATTTTGATGTTCGCTACTTCCGTAAAAATTTTCGTCATAGTTCAGATCATCGTTGCTTTCGTCGTTTTTATTTTCTTTCATTTCACTGCGATCATAGCTGCCACTGTCATTTCTGTTGTTGCTCACATTGTTTTCTCCATCATTTTCGTTGTATCTGACTTTGTCATTGCTTGCGTTGTTTTTGCCTTTGCTATCGCTTACTTTGTTTTCATCAAAACTTACGTTGCTTCTGCCTTCATCGCTGCACACTTCGTTTCTGTCACCACTTGCGTCGTTTCTAGCTTCGTTGTCACTTACTTTGCTTTCGTTGTTGGCGTCGTCAATTTCATTGTTGTTGGTTTTTCCCACTTGTACTTCAGTTGAAGTACCGTTATTTTTTCCGTTGTCGTTGCTGTTCAAAAAACCACGTTGGCCTTCTAGAACAATTACTGGTATCTCACCTCGTTGTTCAATAGAAAGATTGTTCAATCGAGCAACCAAAGCATTTTTTGTTCCAGATGTCGACAAACCTAATGAACGCAACCATTCTTTTAATTCAAGAGTAGTGAACTCCTCTGCCAATACAAAATTACGTATATTTTCAACACTCATTATTAGGCTTGTTTTTTTTTTTCACAATTTCACTGTCTTTTTAGTATAATTTAAATTTATTTTGTTTATTAAATTTGAATGGCCTTTTATGTAGGCGAAAAGAATAAAAGAATTTAAAAAAAAGTTTTCTTTTAGAATCCCACTTCTGAAGATTGTAGCAAGTAAAACACACGTCTGTTCAGTTTGAGCGTCACTTTTATTCTGCCAACTCAATGTTCTTCTCTTCTTTTCTATGCGTATGCACACAGGTTTTCTCAATAATACAATCGTTAATGCTTAAATGTATGTATACATAATGAATGTTTGAATGTATGTGTAAATATAAATTATAAAACAGTAAAGCATCGATAGTTATAATTACAGTACAATGTTGATAACAAGAACTATATATAATTACAATAATAAATAAACAGATGTTAACTAGTGATAACCAATATAATACAATATTACTACAAAATTAAAAATGTTAATTAAAATTAAATAAAAATAAAGACTTAACTATTATCATTTAAAACATACCCATTAGCGAGTAATGAGATTTAAATTAAAAATGTTAATTAAAATTAAATAAAAACAAAGACTAAACTATTTTCATAAGACGCTCTCTGTAAAAAAAATAAAATTAAAAAAAAACTGAATTCACAAACACACATTTAAAAAATACCCATTAGCGAGTAATTTGAATTAAACAACAAAAAACGCAATTGTAATAAATTTGTCAAAAAATCAATTAAAAAAAAGTTGCATTTTTACTTTCAATTTTAATGGATGTTATGAAAGGTTCATCATCAGCGCATGCACATGACAACTAACGAACACATTGCAAACTAAAAAACACAGCTACCATCTGCAATTGACAAGACGTGCGAAAAGAACTCAAGTTCACATGCAATATAAATTTGCTAATTTAAATGCCCGAAAAATCACACTCTAAAAACCAAATAACTGTGTACAGGGCCCGTATGAAAAAAATATTTAATATTTAATTTTCCATTGCAAATTTTTATTTTTCCTAAATAAAATTTTAGATGATCCATTTTGGCTTGTCTAAATTTTTTATCGTCTAGAAAATTTCACCAAATTATGAAAAATTTGAGTTGTTTCATTTGACGATAATTTCCAACAATCTTGTATTATGCGTTTTTTCGACAGTCGATTTTGTAAAACGTCCCGCATGATACATATTGAGGGTTATCGTGAATCAAGATTCCCGGGGAATTTTCACAGACTTGCTGTGCATTCTCTATTGCAGTTTAAGAAAATTCCCCGGGAATATTTATTCACGATAACCCCAATTGTATCGTGCCGTCTTTTCCCCTGTCAAATACTAGTACGATCAAAAATCTTCAAAAAAGAATGTAATTGCAAAGCAGCAATTAAATAGTAATAATAGCACGTAAATTATAAAAGGTGTTAGTAAGACTAAATGTCAAAACAAATAAACTGAAATAAAAGAGCTAAATACAAAAAAAAATTATATATGCACTGTGTACGGGCCCGTATGAAAAAATATTTAATATTTACTTTGGGATAAGTTAACTCGTGACAAACCTGTGGAAAATGTAATGTCGCCTTGTGAGCACTTTTATCACCAACCACAATTGAACCATTTAAGTACACGATTCCTATAAATGGTAGCAATGAATTAAAAAGGAAATTTAATCGGACTGAAATTTTTTTGCTGTTCGTCGATTAGCAACAAGAGTGGATGTACTTGAAAGGAAAAGCTTGCAATATTAAGGAAAAGAAGAAATCACTTGCGGAACCATGGTTAGCTGTTGAAAAAAACGTCCATCGTCGCATTTGTATACGGGAATGTAAGTAGACATATTTGAAAAATATTTTTGTTCTATACCTGAATTTCGACTTGGTTATCCAAAATATATTTTATCAAGAAAATTATCAATACTTCGTATTAGAAGATTCAAGATTCGTATTAGTTGATTCAAGCGATAACAAGCAATACAAGTGTTTCGTGTTATCGATATTGCCATATCCTGTCAACTTGAGACATTGCGAATAGAATATCCCAGTAAGGATAGAAATAAAAGATGCATTTAGCGATCCAAAAGCGGTTATATATGGATCAGTTGAATATACTGAAGTATTAATGTCTATTGGTATTGGTATTCTCTCATTCCGAAAACAATATTCCAACTATCAAAAAGAAAAAAATTTCGGTTTTGCCTTTTGTTTGTTTTTTTTTAATGATTTTTTAATTATTACACATTTACATTTTACTTAAATCATTTGTACATAGCCTTTTCTTTTTTTGTTTTACGCAAACGTTATTTTAAACAAAAGGAAATTCAACCTTACTTTAATCTTTTAACAAAGTTCTTACAGCGATTTTCTTAATTAGTTCCCCTATCTTAATCACTAAAATATAAGAAAGGACCCTACCTCCATGGAGCTCATACAAATCGCGACCTTAGAACAACAGGGTTCTAACTGACATTTTTTGTGAAATTGAGTTATATATTGCTTCGTACTAAATAGACCACGCTCTTTCGATTACCGCCACTCAAATATTTCTATCTCGTATGGTTTCTGAGATAATTAATGAAATTGAGATGCACAAGGTTCTATCTACACATATTTAAATTAAAATTAATTTCACAAAGTTCTAACTGCCAGATAGAACTTTGTGTTTCTGTAAGAGAGCAGGCAAATAAGAAAAAATCATGTAATTTTGTTAAACAAGTCCCGATTTTGAGCCGACATGGCTCATTTTGTTAGTAATTGGACTTAGAAAAAACCAACACTTAAGATTTATGCAGTTTTTGAAAAAAGGTCGAAAAACGGTTTTGGAAAATTGAAGAAATCGAATCGAAGATAGTCATTTTCGATAAAGTTGCCAACGCTGAATCCGAATCTGGCATCAGAGTTGCTATATCTTATATGGTTTCGGAGATATTCTATCATAAATGTTAAAAAAATTATCAAAAACACGATTTTTGAGGTTGTTTAGAAGACGCACAAAATTGTGTTTCTCTTCTCTATCGAATGAAACAGTAAGTACTATTCTTCTTCTTCAAAATGAGATACAAACTGGCCTGTGGCGTGTGATTTTTATTTAACAAGTTATGCTCGATTTAAGTGATACATGAAAGTATGTAATTTTTTCGAAAACCGTTTTTCGACCATTTTTCAAAAACTGCATAAATCTTAGGTGTTGGTTTTTTCTAAGTCCAATTACTAACAAAACAAGCCATATCGGCTCAAAATCGGGGCTTGCTTAACAAAATTACAAGATTTTATCTAATTTGCCTGCTCTCTTACAGAAATACAAAGTTTTATCTGAATAAAAAAAAAAATCTTACAGAAACACAAAGTTCTATCTGGCAGTTAGAACCTTGTTTCTCAATTCAAGTACCTTATCGTTTAGCAACAAAGTTCTATCGATTTTTTTAAACTTAAATTCCTTATTAACTAGGCAACGTATTTTTAATTATTTTAGTATCAATGAAATCCTCGCGACAATCAAATGCTTGTAATATAAATAACATTGTGATTAAAATCAATTCATAAAAGTTATACGACACGAAACATTCAAACATAGATTTCTCGAAAGTGATGTGAGCGTAGATAGAACCCTGTTGTTCTAAGGTGGCGAAATGGCTAACACACCTACACCGAAAAAAAAAATGAGTACAAATATATAAGTAATAAAAAAATTTAAGATGAATTACATATAATCAACACTAAACTTACGAATACTGAAACGGCTTAAACTATTCAAAAAAAAAAAAAACTGCTTGCTCGATGATGCTGGAATCTTAGGTTAAATTTGTCGCCTTTCGTTGTTGTTAATGTAGTCTCTGCTTACCACATTTTATTTACCACTTTCTGCTGCATCTACCCGAAAACCGATTTATCGTTTATTAATTTTACATTTATGTTGTTTTGTATTTTAACTCTTTTTTTTTTTTATTTGTTTTCTAATTTTTCACTTAATCTTTTCCTTTAAAGCAAGTTTTAATGTTTTCTTTTTTTTATGGTTTTGGGAACAACTTTTTTTTTTTAACACACTTGTTCAGCATTTAGCATACAAATATATATACATTTTTTTTTGCTACCGACATGTGGACAAGCAATGAAAATTATTATTCTGTTTTTGGCACGTATTTGGAATTTGCACGGACCCCATCAGACGAATTAGGCAAATAAGTCTTTTTCTTGTATTTATAACTTTTGTTTATATCAGCACAAGATTTGTCACAATTTCGTTTTCGTTGGCTTTTTTTATGTTTTTTTTTTTATTTGCAATTGCAAATCGCACCACATTGAACAAACATTTATTTATTCTTCATTTTCCCATAAATTAAGTTTTTAAAAATTTTCTTGAGTCCTTTTCATATGCTGCGGATTTAACGAGGAAACGGTCTTTTTTTGTATATTTTTACCTTTTTTTTTTTATTTCTCCGTCACTTAAACAATTTGGTTTCGTTAGTTTTGCATAATTTTTCTTTGCAAAATTAATAATTCGCGGTCAATCACAAATCTGTGGCTCACTATGTGTCTATTTTAAAAGTTTTTTCCACGAACACTTAGTTTTCTTTGGTTTTGCATAATTTTACTTTGCAAACTCAATAAATTCACGGTCAATCACAAATCTGTGATAGTGAGACCTATTATAAGTTTTTTACACTTTTTTTGATATGGTCAAGTTCTTTTGTAACTTGTACAGTTTTCTTTTGTCTTTTTCGCCACAACCAAACGCGATTCATGCAACCGACCGACCGCTCAAGTTCAATGCTGGAACCTGACTGATAAATGAATTTCATCACCCGTTGTTTTTCGGTTATAAAAAAATTCCGTTTTTTTGGTCTATACATACATACAGTAATTATCTCCTTTTCTCTTTTTACTTTTATACACAAAAAGATGGCTACTTATTTGCCTAACCAGCGAAGGCCAACTTTAAGTTTGATCTTGTACATTTCAGGGTAAAAAAGTGCATTTTGCAGAAATGGGTCGTCGAGCAACGAATATCAGTGATAACTCCTTTTAAGAACTGCCAATCCATGCGCTAAGCTGCTTTATAAGTTAGTTTGAGTCCCGCTTACAATGAAAAGCACAATTGAAAGCTTCGTTCATGCAGATCGGGTCCAAAATAAGGGTAAAAGCTCGTCAAAAAAGCTCAGATAATCAGTTCCAAAAACAGTCACAAACATGCAGCGCAAACTAAGCAAGTCGAAAAGTGCAAAAACTGTCTACCTCGTGCACCGAGACCACAATTTTAAAGCCTGAGTAGCTCTTCATAAGCAAAAAAAGCCAGAAGAGCCTACATTATTTTTGATATCGTGCTCAGTATTAGCACGCCCACAAAGATAAGGACTTTTAGAGCAACGTCATAATCATGGACGAGTCTAAATTTAACATATTTGAACCTGATGACATGGCATACTTATTGCGGAAACGTAATATTGAGCCGAATCGCAAAAGCAAGTAGATTTTTTTGATTTTTTTTTGCTTATGAAGGACTACTTGGGCTTTGGGTCTCTGGACACGCAGCCGCCAATTTTCGCACTGTACGAGTTACTTAGTTCTTGATGTATATCTCTGACGGTTTTTGGAGCCAATAATGTGGGTTAGTATTGATTTTGTGGACAATAAATGAATCGTCAGCAGAATTAAAATTATTGTTTGACGCACTTATACCCAAATTTTTGACCCGATTTGCATGAACGAAGCTTTCCATTGTGCTTTGCATTATGGGCAGAACTCAAACTAACATATTTAGCAGCTTAGCGCATAGATTGGCCGTTCTTAAAACAAGGTATCACCGATTTTCGCAGCTGTACGACCCATTTCTGCAAAATGCACTTTTTTACTCTCACATGTACATGATCAAACTAAAAATTTGCTGCATCTGGTTGCGAATACCACACATAGAACATATAAAAAGAAATTCCCTTTAAATAACGCAAAACAGCGGCTTCAAAGAGAAAATAAGCATCTGTTCATGCTGTCAGTTAAAGTTGTAAAAAAAAATGATATTAAAAACAAATGTCACTTTTTCTCGAGTTAACTTTGTTAATCCGGGATATTTCTCGCATTAACTTTAATCGGCGGTTTGTTACCTGCTTAAACTACGATTATACTGATAAATAAGTTAACGGACCATACAAATACTATTGAATATTTAGTTTAAAACAGAGCAACCCAAATCTGCTACGATTTCACAACTTTTAATAAAATATATTGAAAAAAAAAAATTGGAGACATTGGGTCACATTCGGCATTTGTTTTTAGGGAAGATGCAAAAATTATAAAAATGTTATAAAACTTCAAACAGGTAATATTTTTTGAAGAAAAGAAAACGCTATTATTTTTGTAAATTGTTTTAATTTTTTTTTTTTTTTTTTTGAAAACATAACATGCCGACAAATTTTGATGCATTCAGTTTCAAGCAGTTATTAAGAGCCCATGCTTGAATGTTGTCGAACAGGCAATGTCAGATAACGAAAGTCACTGGCATAATTTTGAGTTTAACATTCAGCACTGCTTAAGATAACACCCCAACTTATTTATTTAAATGAATCTTTATAGCAAGCCAAAACCATAAAGGCAATAAAAGCAACAAAAACGCGAAATTTTGACGAGTATTTTGCAATGCTGAATCTGAATCCGGCCTTAAAATTGCTATATGGGTGATTCTTAGATAACTGTGCTTTTTCGAGTTGTAAAATTGGCAGATAATTTTTTTGGATTTTTGCAAGTTTCTTCATGCTATCTTGTGTAAACACACTCTTAAAACTCACCTTAAATGCAATTTTCTTAAATTCCCCTGACTGTTTGAAATGATGTTTTCCAATGCATTTAACACAATAATGTTCTTTTATGCAATCCGTGTTGACACACATTGTACAAATACAAAGATATTTAGAATTGCTAACACGCCCACAGCTTTTTAGCATGGTGTTATTGAAGATTTTCCTTCACTATGAATGCAGAAGAGACTTTTTTTGTAAAAACAAGAAGAACTTAAGTTATTTTTGGCCAATAAATTATCGTGCTTTGCTCCTACGGATTTCTTTTGGGGTTTTTCACACTGCAAAAGTTTTATATGATTTTCTATAGAAATTTTTGACTATTTCCTTATAAAATTTGAAGTCCTTAAAGTTACGTGTTTCGAACTAAAGGAAATTTCAAAGAAATGTAGCAGTTACATATTTTTGCAGTAGTATTGTTTTCAAAACTTCATTTGCGAACTCTCGATCTGCTCGTCAGAATAACAGAGTACAGCGATTAGCTCCATTCCTAGCGCTCACAATTAGCGGCGTGAAAATGTGAATAATAGACTAGTTTTTGTGATAAACGTCAGCTTTAAAATCGCGATCTGGTATTCCAGCCATGTTACATAAGTTTCATACTTTCTTGAAGAAACCAGGACGTTTTCGCATCTCTAATCATTCTTCATGGATACCAGGAAAAGCTTCACTATCACGATTTTAAGATCATTCCGTACACAGAAAAAAATGTGTAACAATTTGAACCGTTTAAATTGCATCAACCCACAAAAACTGTCAGATTAACTGTGATATTGCTAATTTACAGTACTATTTAGTATTAAAAACTTATAAAATTTTACAGTTAATTGACTATTTTTTTTTCTTCTCTATTAAGATAATTATAATTTTTGATTCTGGAGTTCTCAGTCCATTATTTTTAAACATTAGCATTGCCATTTTCATAGCTTAATACACCTTTGAGAGACTTTGCGACTTTTCATTATGTAACAAAATCCGAAAAATCACTTCTTGATCTACCCTTTTCTTTCAGCGACTTACGCGGAAAAAAATGTATTAGCCATCCAAATTGTACATAGTAATGTTAGTTGGGATGCTGTTTCAGAACCATAATATGTACTTGCAAGACTATAGTGATGTACTTTTGATTGACTGACTAGATCCATCATGTGCAGTGAAGGTATTTTAATATATGCTTTGGACTTACTATTAAGCAAGTAGAGAGATCGCCAAGGTAGTATTTCCTACGAAACATATTCCATCTGTTTGAGCTTTCACAGACAAAAATTAGTGATGGTTTTTTCCTCAACAAAGTCACCGTAACTTCTACAGTGGGTATTGAAGTGAGTACGCGGTTTAAAACTGTCTCTGAACACCAACCTCAGCCGACCCGAAATTTATGAACGACCTCCTAGTCATTTGTACTCAGATAAGGAAGTAATAATGTTTTTCGGAAGCGTTTAAGATTTCCAGACGGAAAGTTGAATGCATCAACATATACAGGGTGGGCGGCAGTGGGTAGAACATCGGAAAATATAAGATTCCTGGGACTATTCTGAACAGCTTTTCTTATTTTAATTTTTAAAAAATTCGCAATTCGTTATTGGAGTAAGTCAGAAGAGGACAAAAATAATGTAATAAGTAATATGAAATGAATTATTTAACATTTCACGAATTTCCAAAAACGGAACTAAGTAAAGTTATTCAGAATAGTTACAGAAATCTTACGTTTTCCGAAGTTCTACAGATTCCCGCTCACCATGTATGTATATTAGGCATGCGCTTATTTTATGATTTTCTGATTTTCGTTGATGCCACCCCCTGAAATCCATCCATTGGTCATAAGAACAAACACTTTGAAGTTTCACGGCAATCGGATATCGATAAACCGGCCCTGAAGAGAGGTCAGATTGAGGTTTGAGGCAAAAAATAATACAATAACATTTTTTTTTTTGCCTGAAACCAGAAAATCATAAAATAAGCGTATGTCAACTAAGGACTGCCCCTGAAAAATTTGTCCCTTTGTTTTTCATTAACAAAACAATACGTAATGAATTTTTTTTAAATTTTGTTTTTTTATTTATTAGTGAGTAGTATAACAAACATAAATAACCTTACACTATTAACATATATTTATTTTATATAAAAATATTTTACTTTTTTCTTAAGACCCTTCATTAAGTTTTGTACAGTTGTTTCGTCGACAGTACCGTACGACCTTCGCCACTTATTTTTGAAATCTTTTAAATTTTTTGCAGTGCTTTTACTCTTCTGAAGATTTGATTTCATTAGAGCCCAATAACTCTCAATAGGTCGAAGCTGTAGGCAGTTACGTGGATTCGCATTATTGGGAACAAAATTTACATTATTGCTTTTGTACCATTTTATGGTGGCTCTAGAGTAGTGAGAGGTTGCTAAATCAGGCCAGAACATTAGAGTACCTCAGTGCTCACGAACAAATGGCAAAAAACGTTTTTCAGAGCATTCATCAATATAAATGTGGGTTCAAATAGTTTTTTAATATTTTTATTAAATTAAATTCATATTTTTTAGTTTACATTAAGATTTTTACACATAGTTTTACTTTTATTTTATCAATATCTTTTATAAATTACTTTGTGCGTTTTAACAGCGTCCAAACTCAAACTCAACTAACTGTCGTTTTTCGTCTCTTCTTTGTTCGTAGCTTATTGTTCGTTCGTTTTCAATGTTGTCATGTTAGTAAGTTTTATTCGTCTATGTCCAGTGTTGTTTCTACGTCCGTCGATGATGTTTCCCTTCTAACCCTAGTGTTGCCGTCTATTCCATATCTTCGTCCAGTTCGAGTCACTCTTTCTTGTTGATCTTGCTCTAATCCTACAATCGGCCCTCCTGACTGCTCATTCGTCCCGAATGAGGTACTCCATCGTTTCATGAATTCTGCCACCGTCGATGTACGCCCAGGACCTTCATGTTCCCCCACTTTCACAACATCATATCTATCATGATCTAATTTCCGTAAAATCTTATAAGGACCGAGATATTTAGATTTGAGCTTTAATCCAGTTCCGAACTGGGTACGTTTAATAGCAACCAACTCATCAATATTATAAGGTTCAGGCAATTTTCTATTCGAATCAAAGTTTTTACGGTTTTCTTGTTGAATTTTTAAAATATTTCGCCTAGCCGTTTCCCTCACTTCGTCACGTGTCTCATTTAAGTCGTCTATAGCATCACCTATGATCAATTCATTCAAATCTGGCAAAGCTTTTAGACGCATGTCACAACCAGTTAAAATGCGAAATGGCGCAGCGTGTGTGCTTCTAGCTGGGGTACTATTTATATACTGTTGGACATTAGCAACATGCTTGTACCATTGTTCTGGGTGTTCAATTGAGAGCTTTGCTATCATTGGCACTACGACGCGGTGCATCCTTTCAACTTGCCCGTTGCCGCGCGGAACTCCTGTTGTAATTAAAAGGTGCTGAATTCCTTGATCTTCGCAATATTCTTTAAATAAGTGGGAGGTAAACGCAGCGCCCCTATCAGAAATAATCCTCTTTGGGTTACCAAATGTAGCTGCCTGCTTTTTCAAACGTTCAACTACTACCGCGGCGCTAGTGTCTTTTGTAGTGTATAACCATACAAATTTTGAAAATGCATCAACCACTACGAAAATATAATTGTACTGTTTGTTTGTATTAGTCATTGGACCTACATGGTCGATATGAAATGTAGCAAGCGGCTGACATTCTTTCGCTATAGGTGCTAAAAATCCTTCTTTTTTACCAATTTTTGCATTAGTTACTATGCATTCAATACAACTACCGACAACCCTAGATACTTTAGAATTCAGTTTTGGAATAAAATACGACTTTTCGATTAATTCCTGAGTTTTTTTGATTGAGTAGTGGCCTTGTCTGTGGGCAATTTTAATTATTTCGTCTTCCATCTGGTAAGGCACCACAATTAATTCTTTTGTCGGGTTTTTGTATAAAATATCGTGGAAGATATAAAAGTCTTCGTATTCGCCGTGTTCTAAAGCTTTAATAACTGCTTTTGTCCAGTCATC
Source organism: Calliopum simillimum (assembly GCA_951812925.1). Classification (NCBI taxonomy): domain Eukaryota; kingdom Metazoa; phylum Arthropoda; class Insecta; order Diptera; family Lauxaniidae; genus Calliopum; species Calliopum simillimum. The sequence goes on from OX638369.1 coordinate 95,369,020, forward strand.
TTCAGATTGCGCTTGCTTCAATCGATGCCTCAGTGAATCTTCCATCAGTAAACAATACATCCTGGACAATGCGTCTACATGCCGCATCTGTGAGCCTGAACGATGCTCGATTTGATAATTAAATTCTTGAAGGAACATAGCCCATCTAGCCACTCTTGGTGGTACATCTTCCTTCTGCATTGTCATGGTAAAGGCATTACAGTCAGTAATGATTTTAAATTGGGAACCCATCAAATAAATCCTCCACTTCTTAAGTGCTTCCACTATAGCCAAAACTTCCAGTTCATATGCGCTATACTTTTGTTCTGCTAGTTTTGTCTTTCGACTCATGAATTGTACAGGATGGAAAGCTTGATCTTCTGACCATCTTTGCAACATCATTGCGCCGTAACCGTATTTGGATGCATCCGTATGAACTTCAGTTTCAGCCATAGGGTTAAAAAGCCTCAATACTGGCGCTTTTATAAGAGCATTTTTAAGCTGGTGGAAAGAAATTTGGTGTTCTTCTTTTAAATTAAAAGCAGCATCTTTCTTTAAAAGATCCGATAATGGCCTTGCTATAAGCGCATAATTTCTAATAAAACGTCTGAAATAAGACGTTAACCCAAGAAAACGTTCGACTCCTTTTCTATCTTTTGGCAAAGGATAAGTGCTAACTGCTTTGGTTTTTTCTTCAGAAAGCCTTATCGTACCATTTTCAATTACATACCCTAAAAAACTGACCTTTCTTTGTAAGAATTGGCACTTCTTCCATTTTATGCGTACACCGTGCTCAGCTGCCACTTTTAAAACTTTTTTCAATTTTTCTAACCCCTCTTCTTCATCCTTTGACGGAATGATCAAATCATCCATATAAATAGCTACGATTCCCTCTTTCATAAGATCCCTAAAAATTGCACTGACAAATCTGCAGAACGCTGCTGGTGAATTAGAAATACCAAAAGGTGCAAACAGAAACTCATACTGACCTCCATGAGTTACAAAAGAAGTATATTTTCTAGATTGTGGCTCTAATGGCACATGGAAGAAACCGTCTTTTAAATCAAGGGTTGTGAATACATTAGCTTCATGCAGTCTGTCGACAACGTCGTCAATCAGAGTCATCGGGAAATTATCTCTAATGATTTTCTTATTTAGCTTACGATAGTCGCAACAAAGGCGCTTATTACCATCCTTTTTGTTAACCAAAACAATTGGTGCTGCATGCACCGATGTACTAGGTTGAATAACTCCCTCTTCTATCCACTCTGCAATCTGTTTATCAACAATGCATTGATTTTCATGAGAAATTCTTCGTGGGCGTTGGTAAACCGGGGCTTCGTCAGTCAGAATTATTGACATTTCGACAGGACTTACTGCATTTTTATTAGGTGTGTATTCCCTTATTAAATTGCTTAATAATGTGTAGAGATCTCCTTTGAGATGTGAAAGTTCAATTTCTTCGCGAACGTCCCCTTCAAAGTTCATGCATAAATATTTAAATTCATTTAGAAGACTAAAATCATTGTCCTTTAAGTCATCTCTTCCAACATTACTTGCGCTAGCTTCAAAATGTTCGTCATAAAAGTTTTCATTTTTGTTTTGAATGAATTTCACACCGTACTTACTCACATTAATATCTACTTGATCTAGAACTGAATTTCCAAGAATTATCTGATATCTAATGGCTTCGTTCTTAACAACGTGAAATTCCAGTTTGAGCTGTATTTGGTCGATTTTAGTTATAGCTAAAAAACTACCCATTGTAGTCAATTCACTGCTCCCAATACCAAACAGCCGTCGTCTATCTTGCTGTAGTTTTTGACCGATTTTAATTTTTTCAAATTCGTCTTGTCGTATTAAACATAGGCTACACCCAGTGTCTACCAAAGCTCTAAATTCAACATTTCCAACCAGTACTTTTTTAAATTTAAGACTACTTACATTATTTTCGTAACTTTCTCCAACATGCAAAGTATTACTGTTACTAGTTTCTTGCTTTATATCAGTATTTTCTTTGAGACTGCACTCAAATGACCTATGACCCATTTTTTTACACCTGAAACATTTATACTGTGCACTTGCGCAGTCTCTAGCCAAATGATTCGCATCCCCACATTTAAAACAATATTTTGCATTTTTAAGTTTATCGCCTCGCTCTGTGTTTTCATCTTTAGGGACAACTTGGGGAATAGATCCCTTAAAAGGCTTGGATGAATTTGATTTGCCAGAAATTTTCTCATAAATTTTAATTTGATCTTTTAATTCACCAATGGACTTAGCCTGGTACAAAGCTGCCTTGTTCGTTTTAGTGTCTGGAATTCCTTCGATAAAGTATTCCATGACACTTTCATCATCAAGGTCAATCGCTTTCCCTATCTCCATAAGAGTATACAAGTACTCTCGAAGTGTTTCATTAGCCTTCTTTTGGCGATTTTGCAACATTCTATGAACCTCCGAAGAAGACATCCTTGTACCAAACTCGTCCATTAACGCTCTTTTTAACAATTTCCAGTCGGTTAACCCTTTTTGGCTTCTAACAAATAGTTTTGCAGCACCCTTTAGTAACTGCTTGCTGTAAATAAATTTTTGGATACTGTTCCAACCTACTACTTCAGCATTTTCCTCAAATTCTGTTACCCATAACTTTACATCATGTGAACTCGCACCATCAAACATTGAAAGACTTTCTTCAATATCTTTAAATGTAAATATTGATTTCTGTGCTGAGGCCGAAGGGCGCTCATCGACAGCTACATCCTCATAAACCGATTCCTCAGAACCAACATCACTGTCATCATTAGACATTTGGAGGCCGAAATGTTGGAGGAGCCTGTCCTGTAAAATAAGTTTACGTCCCGTTGTAGTCAAATTTAATTCACGTAACTTTGTCCTTAGGTCTACACAATTCATCCCCATTATAGTCTGCACATCCATTTTGTATAAAATAATTATAAGTAATACGCTACAAATAAAAAGTTTTATATTATTTCTCTTCTGCACAAAGAAATTCTTATCGGAATTTAAATTATATTTTAATTTTCATAACTTTTAAATTATGCAATATACTCTTCTTTTTTTTTCAGTGTAACTTTCTTATTTCATTTCACTTAAATTTTCCTCTCCTTTACAACATTTTTTCAATTACCAAACTTGTTTTCAATATTTCGTCTTTTTAACCAAGTTTCTAACTCTTCCTTTTTTTATTTCTTCGTCTTTGCTTTTTACATCTACATATACTTCGAGAAAAATAAAAAAAAAATTTTATTCAAACTTCATCTTCTTTCTACCTTCTTTTTCTATTCAATAAACAATAGTTTAAACGTTTTTAATATTTGAATTCTTAATGGAATTCTTTTCTCTTACACTCTTTAAAATTCTTTTATCTCTACTCACAAACTACGATGTTTCAACCCTTATTATACAACTTGCTTGCTGGCTGCCTTCTCTTGTTGATACGTAGTTGAATTTTGTGTTCTCTCTTCTCTTCTCTTCTCTGATTATACGGATTGTTTGCAGACGAACGCTCTCTTTGTTGACATTTGAATTCTATGATCTCTCTTCTTTATCGTTGTTGTTCGATGCCGCTCTAGCACACTGCATTCAGTAAAAAAAACGGTGCAGTTTTTCCTTTGCTGATTGCTGTACGTCTTTGCTACAGTATATTGTTGTTGTAGCATAAACTCTATTTTTTCGAGTTTTCTTAAGTGTTTAACGTTTGTTAACTCTTTTTAACTAGCACAATGTTTATTTTTGCACTTCTAGTTATTTTTGTATTCAGTTTTATATTTTTGGGCAAAAAATTTCACTTAAATTGAATGCTTAATGCAATTTCGATTTAATTTTACGGAACACTTCTGACACCATTTTTGTGGGTTCAAATAGTTTTTTAATATTTTTATTAAATTAAATTCATATTTTTTAGTTTACATTAAGATTTTTACACATAGTTTTACTTTTATTTTATCAATATCTTTTATAAATTACTTTGTGCGTTTTAACAGCGTCCAAACTCAAACTCAACTAACTGTCGTTTTTCGTCTCTTCTTTGTTCGTAGCTTATTGTTCGTTCGTTTTCAATGTTGTCATGTTAGTAAGTTTTATTCGTCTATGTCCAGTGTTGTTTCTACGTCCGTCGATGATGTTTCCCTTCTAACCCTAGTGTTGCCGTCTATTCCATATCTTCGTCCAGTTCGAGTCACTCTTTCTTGTTGATCTTGCTCTAATCCTACATAAATTTTTGAGTTAATTGTGCCCAGTGTTACAAAAAAAAATGCTCCTCAGACCGCAGGTGCATATGGCCTGCCAAACCATATACTGCTTGGGAAATTTTGTAATTTTCTTCTCTTTAAATTTGCTCTGTATCTGCCCCTCCTCCGAACAGGTGTGAAATGCGTGTCTTGTTTGCTGTTTAAAATCTGCCTTAACGTATGTTTCATCGTCCATTATGCAGCAGTCTAATTAAGTCAGGTAACCGACATATAACTTTCGAGGTCGCTTTTGAGCCTCTAACTGCTTTTCATCGGAACGGTTTGGTACTTTTTGAACTCTGTAGGTTCTTAGCTTAAGTTTTTTCTTAAGTCTATTTATAGAAAATTTTGAGGTTCCTGCTCTGGCAGCCATATCTCGTTCTGAAGTGTTGGGATTCTGATTAAAAAGGCGCTTCACTTTTTTCACCAACTGTGGGTCTATACTGGCTTTTCTACATAAACTCTTTCCGCGTAATAAGTTGACCCTTTCTATAATTCGAAATAACCATTTGGACAGTGATTTTTGATGCACCTGTTTTTTTAGCTATGGCTGAATATTTTAATTCTCGTTTTTGCATGCAAGTGTTCAAAATGAGTTTGTCCTTTTTTTCTTGATTGCTAGATATCTTTATCGTCTGAAGTTTGATATATTTTTTTAATCTTTATAGCACCCATATTTCGACCTGCACGATCATCAGGTAAATCATAATCTTAAGGAATAAAAGGGTCAAATTTTTCTGGGGCAGTCCTTATATGCATATAATCGAAGATTTGGATAATGCTATTGTCAACAGAAAGATATAACTAAAAGCAATATAAATAAATAAAAGCATTGTTCACTATATCCTCCTACAATCCGGCCCTGGAACTATTTTTCTTTACAATTTTCTATCTATCGTTCATCGTGCTTGGTAGAGTATATTATGCAATAAGGGTGCATTGTTTTTGTTGATGTTGTTAAATGAAATTCCCTTTGTAACAGAACCTTGTGCAAACAACTGAAACATCCTAGATGCAATTGCACCAACAAAATGCGTTCAGCTGATATTGACTGGTGGCACCAGCAGTGTTTAATGGCTTTTTCGTTTATAAGCCACCAATGCCAACGACAACTACAACATTGTTGAGTTCGTTGTTGTGAAATCCATCGATGCAACCACCACACAGGAGGTAAAGTTCACTTTAAGTGCTCACTCTATGTTCCATGGACATTTTTGTATGTTGCAATTTGTTTATTTAATTTTAATTAAATTGAATTCCCATTAAAGAATTAAATTAAAATGACTTCATGTCATTGTAATTGTAATTTTAATTTGAAATTGTTTTCCAGGCTCTCAAAGGACCAAGTTTTTAGTACAAAATAAGAACAACTTCAACATAATCTGTATAAGAATCTCACAAGATGAGAGTCTGTCTTGCAAAATGTGTCAAAAATCGGAAATTTTTTAAAAGCTCATTTAAGGTTAACTAAAGCGATTCAAAGAGCATCCCATGCATTTCACATCTGCTCAAATAGAATCACCAGCTTCTATGCATATTATCACCAAAAGTCATCGCAAAAGATCACAATCGATGGAGACTTTTGATTTTGGTCCTATATTGACAAGAAAATCACAAAATTTTCTAGGCCTGTTTAATAGTTCGTAGCGAGACTTGTAAGATATTTCATCATTAGTATAGTATGTCTGTTCTCCCAAAGGAGAAAAATTATCAGGAGGAAACAGCAGTTCTATGCACTTATGTTTCACCCTTAAGTGACCGAATTGACATATAGAAGGTACTTAAAATTTTAAACTAAATTTTTTGTTCTTGATTTTTCTTTATTATTCCGCATGCAATTTTGCTTATCGCGTCCTTAGCTTTTAAAAATGATATAACTCTTTAAAAAACTTTCGCTTTCAGAAACAAATTCAATGGAATTTCATTTTGCCAAATACTTACTCTAACTATGCGACCATAGATCTGAAACGAGCCGGGTAGAAGTTGTTACTCTTTTTACATCAGTTACTCAAAATGTAAGTATGTTTGCTATGTTGCAGTCTACAGAAAATTTATAAATGGTTTAAAAGTATAGAAAATCTTTTAAAATTAAACTTAAGTTTATATATTAAAATTCTTAGCACTTAATTACTGTCGAAACAAATTATAATGCCTGCGTGTCAAGAACATGGCGGCAAGCACCTTTCTTAACTCAAAGGCTACCTACAATATGAGCTTTCTTTATTTGTGAAAACGGTTTGGAAGATCTCGATGGAGTAGGCTAGCGTTTTTAGATAAAGTTAAGTTTTTAAGTATTGTTTTTGACAGGAAGTTGTACTTGGAACTGAACTTTGCACAAAGATCAGGGAAGACTCTACTGGGTCTATTCCTCTTTAATAATGCAATTGGAAAAAATTGGGTGCTTCGACTCAAAATTCTGTTTTGGGCTCAATAAATCCACAATTCGATCAAGATTGATTTACGGTGTACTAAGTTGCTTGGTATTCCACCCTAGAAAAGAAAATTATTCAAAAATAGCCAACTAGGCGTCAGCGGCTGGCATAACTAGCTATAACATTATAAGTGTCTATTGGGAGATTAAAACCGCTAAAATTGACTACTGTGTGCTTAGCGTGGATTTTAGATAACAACTACCAATACTCTTGTCTGAACTATCAGGAGTGGGATGGAGGCCATCCTCTTCGAAAGGACGCTGTTTAAATGTTCACTGATGATTCGAAGGTGGAATGTCGAAGCGGAGGTATTTTTTTCCCAAGGGCTCCATTTTCTAGCTCTGTTTTCGGCATCCGATCTACTGCAGCGTCTCTCAAGCAGAAGTCATTGCAAATCTTAAAGCTTGTGCGTTTTCACAATCAAAAGGATATTTAGGGATTTGAGAAAGGACTACGAGTGGGCATATCTGTAAGTAAAACATTGAGAACATGTCCCAAAAGTTTTTAAATTCTAATGCTGAATCACAAGAGGTCGAAAAAACCACATATGAAGCTCTTGGAAAGACCTAGTTAAAATGTTTTGGAGTGAACAATGAATGAAATGTTTAAATTGTTAAAAAAATTAGTACTCAAATTATCTTTATCACTTATTAAAAGTTTGATCACTGAGTTTTTAAAAAGCCTTTATTTTAATTTATTTTCATTGAAATGACCACTTAAATTCCCTTTTCTTACAACATACCCTAATAATTTTCTGTCATTATCATTTTTTTACTGCGTTTATACTTCTCACTGTATTATCAACACTTCAACTTTATTGCGCTGCAGTCAAACCAACTCTGAATTTTATTGCACTGTAATCAAACCATCGTTCAGTTGCTTTTCGATGAGCAGTGACTTCTGTACTAGCTGGATGCGGTATTGGAATCTTCGAGTAAATTCCCGAAACTATTTTATCTCCCCGTCGTTTCTGTTCATTACTTTTTATCACACGTTTAATTCATTTTCTCGTTGCTTTTGGTTGCAGCCAGTTGTTTCTTTTCACAGTTGCTTCGATTCGGCACATAGTGCAGTCAAGTTTGTTTTAAAGAGGTAATTGTCCATTCGGAGCATTTCACCTTGCTTAGCTAAGTTCGTTTATAGAAATTTTGTTTTTCAGAGACACCACTTTTATATGCAAATAAGGGAAACAAAATACCTATCTCTTAGTGAAAATTTTATTATTTCAAATAAAAGTTCAATCCTTATCCGATCCAATTAAATATTTATTACCAATTCGAGTTAAACTTTTCGAAAAAGTAACTTTGCAAATAAAAAGGTAAACCAGTTAAATTGCAAACTAAAACAATTAATTTAATTAAATACAAAAACCAAAAAGTTCCAACTAATGTCACAGCACAGAGTTTAAAGTTGAAATCATTAAATGTTACCATCCGATGTCATTGCCAAGTTAAAAAGGAAGCACCACAAGCAATACAACACTGGCAATAGCACTCAGACAGACGGACACAGAGCAACAATGGCAACTAGAAATTTTGAAAAGCATAAAACAAAAGCAAAATACACAACAACATCATAAAACGCTTTGTTTCATTTTATTCTTTGCTGACTTTTCAAGATCTTTGGCCCGCGGGAGCAAACTTTTCATATTTCAGCAACAGCAAAGTATCTGCAGAACACAACTTTGCGGTAAAAAAATAAAAAAAAAAATCGAAAATTCAGGGATAAGAGGGGTGCACAAAACGAATGGGCGTTACAGGGAGGGTACAACATTTAATATTTTTTTCTTTTTTCAGGAATCAGCGATTAGCAATAGGAGCTATTAAAATTATTTTCTGGAATAAACGCATAAAAATGCGTCAACAACAGAAGCAGCCGCATAATTTGCAAAATAGTCAAGGGGGGACAAAGGGACGAAAACATAGCATAGGTCCTGGTTCCTGTCATGTTGTCGTTGTTGTTCTTGTTGGTTGCCTTTGCATGCTTTTTCGCCATGTTGTTAGACGGCACATTATGCCACGTTTCATAGCGTGGTTCACTGCATTGCGTTTATTCGAATTGTTTTTGAATTGCAGCCACAAAACACGAACAACGAAACAAACAATGGCGCTAAAATCGAGCGCCATCCGGCTGTATAAATGTCCTCCATCATAAACACAAATCGTTTGTCAAAGTTGGAATTGTTTTCCATGTACATATAACTTTAACATAAGGGGTGTTAGAAAAGTTCAATTCATCAAGGGGACTAGGTAGTGAATGCAGCTGGTTGCAATTTAAAATGTTTAATGTTGATGATAATTTTGCTATAAAAAGTTCATACAGTAAAAATTAAAAACTTTATAATCAAAAGAAAATAATTTTGAATTAAAAATTTTGCGCATAAAACGGAATCAAAATCAATTTTTTATTAGTGTTTGTGATCAAAACCTAAAGTTGCCTTTTAACTAGTAAAGGTGCTACCTTTGGCCTAACCAAACATTTGGTGTTTAAATGCAAGGGAAAATAAAGCTACATTCAGTACTTGCACCGCTTGCTTCAGCGGAGGTCGTAGATTAGAAGATTTCATTGCGACTTTCCTAGTTTATCAAAATTCCAAAAAAATTATGCGTTAGCAAGTCTACTTTTGCTTTTTGAGGGGTATGCTTAATTATGGTTGCAAGGTGTTAAGCACGAAGCTCATACCTTCTCCTTTGATATTGAGTTACTGAGCAAGGCGTTTGCTCTCCAAAGCCTGATTGGCGTATCTCTGCTGAGAATGTAAGATAAACAAAAATTAAGGGGACAGTCGCCTTTGTAATTGAAACAAAAAAACACTTTTTAAAAATTTTATTGTAAAAAAACTATATATATTTATTGGCAACATTTTTTTTGAACATTGTGAAATATTGTCTAAAAAATATGAAAAATTTTTTATTTTTTTATTTATAGTTTCTCTTGGCTGCTGTAGAGGGCGTCATCCTAAAGTTACTTTTTAAACGGTAGGACATGTTGTAGACCTCCTGGAACAGATTTTTGAAAAATTCAAAATGGATTTTATTCTTGAGACTCAAAACTATACAATAAGCCTCTAAAATTTATACTTTTTTATATTTTGAAGTTTTTGTATGAATATTTATGAAAAATGCAAAAAAAATTGAGGGTCTTACCCTCAAAAAATGCCCCGTTAAAAAAAGGGGGGGCTATTTTTTAAAACTTTCAGAGGCTTATTGTTTAATATTTTTTATGAGTAATTGAATGCTTTTTGGTTTTTTAAAATCGGTACAGTAGATTTGGAGAAAAATGTCCTACCAGTTTGAAAAGTAACTTTTGGATGACGCCCTCTTTTTTTTTCATGTTTTTTGGACAATATTTAACAATGTCCAAAAGAAATTTTGTCAATAAATATAATAGTTTTTTCATAATAAAATTTTTAAAAAGTGTTTTTTTCTTTTCAATTACAAAAGCGAATGTCCCCTTAAATGAGTCTACTGACACCTTTATATGCAGAAAGCGCTGCTTATTCACAAAATTGCATAATATTTTATCTGAAGTCCACATGATTGATATTCGCAGTTGCTTTTAACAATTCGTGAACGCATTCCCAGGCAAAATATTAACACGTTCCAAGAGTTGTTTTTCAAAGCTAGAGACGTTAAGTTATTATTCAAAGAAAATAAATCAATCAATAAAGTCATGGACAGGAATCGAAGTAACTATTGCCGCCTTAAAAAACACTCCACTGATAATTGTGTCAAACGCCAAAAAGCAGAGAGAAAAGGCTTACAAACTGCAACCAACCCGATTCCAAAAATTTCTTGTTATGGCTGCGGTGCCAAATGCAATTTTAAAAATTCTCTCAACTCTTCAAAACATTTGGATTTCAACACAATACAGACATACATCGTGGGAAGAGTTGTTCCTACTGTGAATATTTGTATAAATGGTATGTAAGTCGCATCTTTGATACAGCAGCAAGGTCGGTTGTTGCCGGGTATCGCTTGTTTAACAGGCTAAAAGAACGAAACGCAGAATTTAAGAAATTCAAAGCAGAAATTGGTTTGGCGGATGGTATTCCCAAAATGGAAGAAGTTCTCTGCACGAAAGCAGACATAATCATCGGCAATTCTGCTTGCAATTGATTTCTTTGAACAATGTGGCATTGTATTGGATCTTGCACAACGCTAATGGTATTTCAAGGATGACTCTTAAATCAAATTTGAGTTCAAGAACTAGTTTCCTGTCCCAAAAAATTCACATGAAGCAAACACTTTCGCATGTCTTCAAATATTTTGAAGATATTTATTAAAAATCAAAATGTTAATGAATGTTAGAATAAATCTTAAACTTTTCTTCTTAAAACTGATGCAAGCAAAAATGCGATCGATGCTGTTTTACTCCAGGGGGAGTAGGATAACAAACACTACATAGAATAGGCTAGTAGACTACTAATTCCTGCTAAACGAAATTATTCCACTATTGAAAGTGAAGCATTAGCAGCGGTATGGGCCATTCAAAAGTTTCTAGGATACATAGAAGGATCACCATAAACTATACTTACTAACCGATCATCATCCATTAAAATGGCTTCTCAGTCTAAAGTCACCAACAGGTCGATAAGCAAGATAGTCTTTACAGTTAAAGATGTACGATATTAAGTATGGATATATTTCAGGCAGTCAGAATGTTGTGCTAGATAAGTTTCCACATCCACTTAGGAAACCAGCTTATGCTGCCACATCGTCGGGACGCCTTCAATAGCAGAGGAGTGTGTAGCGGTTATACTATTTAACATTCATACACCAACACTCTCTAAAATTATACTCAACAATACTTGAATAAAATCATCTAATAACCTTTTACGATATTTTTGAAATGTAGACAATAAAATTTAATTTTATCATTCGAAAATGAAAATAACAATAAATATTTAAATTAAAATATATATACAGTAGACCCCGCTTAATTGACTTCATGAAAAATGCAAACTTTTCGGTTCAATTAACCGGGGAATAAATTAAGCGGGGCCCGGTTAATTGATCCGACTGATCAATTAAAAGAATCCCGGATAATTGATCGAGTGAGTCAATTAAGCATAGAAAAAATTAGCATTCGACGATTTTAGTTTTAATTTAATGTTTTTTTATGTGTTCAAAGCCTTAAGAATTTCTTTAAGTGATAAGCTCCATAAGGAGATTTCAAATATGTTTGTATATTGTATATTAAAAAGTGCATTAGGTACATAAAGGGAACTTCAATTCACCTTAAAATAAAATAATTAAAATTAATACAAAATTCGGGTATGTGCGTAGTTAAGTAGTAGACTTAGAGCTGAGCATATAAATTTGGAAAAACTAAGTGTAATGGATATGTATATGGGAATCGATAGCTTAGGATATGTTTACTACGAGTCCATCAGTCTGCCGTGCTGAATCGGATGCCTAAGCACATGACCGGCCTGAAAAGGTTGCGAAAATCAGTTTTTTTGCAAATATCTCGCTAACGGTCTATAGAAAATTGTTGGAACAATGTTGTAATTGTGTGCGTAAAAAAAGTTATTGAGGGTTATTTGTAAATTTTTTTATAATTTCTAGTGGCATTAGAAATAAAATAGCAACAGACGTGATTTTGACTAATTAAAACCTTTAAGGCCATCTGCTTTTCTGGATATAGTAAGGTCTATAACTTAATTCGTGCGGTTTTTTTAAAAAATTTTAACGTTTATTTAAGAAAAACATGTACAATAGTATTATTCAAAGTATTGTCTATCAATAGCCACTACTTTTTCCCATCTTTTTGGTAACATATGGGTTCCGCGCCAAAAGAACTGCTCCGGTTTTGAGGCCAAAAATGAATCAAGCCAATTTCTGATACCCTGTTCTGAAGTGCAGCATATCCTGGGTGAGCCAAAACTTCTCATCCAATATTTTCCAAATAGTTTTTAACCGGTCTTCCAACATGTGGCCGAGCGTTGTCATGTTGAAAAATTATGACTTCGTGTCTGGTCGCATATTCCTGTCGTTTCTCGGCTTTGGCTCTATTTAAACGGATCAATTGTGTTCGATAGAGTTCACCTGTGAGCATTACAGCACCATGAATATTTGCTTTTGGCTGGAAAGGTCATGGTTGGCCGGGCTTCACATATGAATGTTTGCATTTCGGGTTGTCTTAATGGATCCATTTTTCATCCCCAATCACGATCCGATGCAAAAATGACTTTCGGCAACAGTTTTCTTCATATTAAAGTAATAAAGGAGAACTCCCCGCAAAAACACTTTTTCAGGCGCAAAGTTCGACATATTTGAGTGAAAAAAAATATTGTTGTTTACGCTTCAAATGAATGACATATACTAAAAAAGACGCACAATGACAGAAGCTTTCGAAATATTGGAACGATGGAATAATAATCAAGTAACGCCATCTCTTAGCAAACCGCACGAATAAAGTTATAGACCAAAGCACAATCCACTTTCGTCGGCGTTGAAAATATCAGTTTGATCAAAACCCTTTAATAATCCGGGAAGAACTAAGTTATTGAAATCATTTGCACCTTTTGCGTTTTCTGAAGATTTTTCTCCATGGACTTTACGAAAGTCGACACCTTAACGGTTTTGCCTTTGCCATAGCTAGTTTGTAGGATTAAAATTTTTATTGAACTGAAAACTGTTTAGATTTTTCCGTCGTTATATTTTTTGTTCTTTTTATATTGTTGATCTTTAAAAAGGAGAATTTAACATGTATTTTTCGTTTGGAAACCATTTTCTTCCTATCAATTAACCGGGGAAACCAATTAAGCGGGAATCAATTAACAGGGGATTTGGGTGCCTCTTTCAATGAGGACAGTTTCAATAGGCTTTTTTTAGTTCAATTATCCGGGGAAATCAATTAAAAGGGGGTCAATTAAGCGGGGTCTACTGTATAAAAAAAATCAATGTTAGTTCGAAATGCATAACTAAATATCTATTGTTACACATTGAATTTAATTTGAAAATGTATTACCTTGCAAGCTCTTTTAGAACATACGGCGGAAAGAATATTATCAACGCGATCTGAAATTTTTGAGAAGCTCGTAGATTATCTAAAAGAACTCGTTTTTATATGTAAATGGGGGTGTGACGGTACTTCCGGTCAGAGTAGATATAAGCAAAAAATTTTTGGACGAAAATAGTTCTGACGAAAGTATTTTTTTTATTCCTTTGGTTCCATTAAAAATTTCTGATCTCGGTGATAAGCATATGAAAAAAATTTTTTGGAAAAATCCGCGACCTTCTTCTCCAAGATTTTTTTCATTTATCTAACAGATTAGATATCAAATCGTGGCAATTAAGAAAAATAGATGCAGTTGAAGTTCAAAAAAGAAAAAAATTTATTAAAGAAGAATTTTATAATCAATTAGGTTTGGTAGTAGACCAACCAAAACAAAATTATGGTAGTTCAAATGATGGCAATACTGCAAGGCGTTTTTTTGCAAGTGCAAAGATATCTTGTGAAATAACTGAAGTTGATGGAGAATTAATTAAACGTTTTCACATCATGTTACAAGTTATCTTCAATGGTTTCGAAATCAATGCAAATAAATTTCAAAAATATGTTATTGAAACTGCGAGAAAATTTGTAGAGTACAAACTCGTGGTTCAATATTCCAACAACTGTGCACAAAATATTAATGTGTGAGCATAGAATCATTGACTCTTCACTTCTTTCGATTGGGCAAATGACTGAAGAAGCTCAAGGATCTTGCAATAAATATAAGTATAAGAAAATTTCGTGAACATTTTGCTCGGAAATGTAGTCGAGCAAATAATGTGGAAGATGTCTTCAACCGACTTCTTATTAATTCAGATCCGAAAATTACTAGAAAAAAATTAAGACTTTTTCAAAAGAAGCACATACTGCGACTGTTATTATTTTGGCATATTTTGAGCGAGTTGGTGAATTACACGCAGTTGCCATATTGGATTCAGCATTTTAAATGTTAAAAATTTTAGTTGAGAATCATAATCAGTGACTTCGAAGATTAATTAAGTCCGATTTCATGTATATCTAATCACTCATTCATATTTTTGTTAGATTTTCAGATTTCAAATGTGCGCCCTTTACAAAAGTTCTACTAACTTTCTCACGGGCACCTAATTTTTTTAAAGGTTTGTAGAAAAATGTACCCTGAATAAGATGCATGTGGAAACTAGAGGGATGGTCGTGGATGCTGTAAGATATTTTATATTGAAAACCACTTGAACAATTTTTTTTGTGTATATATTTTCACAAAATAGTTGCCTATGACATGAAATTGTGAACGAGGTAGAACTCTTTGGAGTTGATAAACATATTTAATAAACCTTCACTGAGAGACTCCAATGTGTTAAATTGCAAAAAGATGAACTGAAATTATTTTTTTCATTTTGTTTACTGAGACGCTTTATATTAAAAAAAATTAAAATCTCAAACTCAAACAAGAGAAGTTTTTTAGGCACAGAGGTCAGTAAAAACAAAGTGGATAATGTTCTACCATTACCAACAATTGACAGTGCAAAAACAATAACTTTATTTTTAAAATTTTGACCAGCTTTTTTGAATTTGCGACCAGTGCGCTATGCGCCATAGCCAAGGCATTCTTAGAAAATTATAAAAAAAACAATAAACTAGTAAGGGTGTAACCTTTGGCCTGGCCAAACATTAAATACCCTACACAGCAGTATTTTGAAAGTTTTGCTTATATGGGAGGTGCCACGCCCTCTTGTCCAAATTCACCCAGTTTTTTTTTTCAGAGTTTAAACTTATAGTTCTTAGCACTTGAGTGAAATTTGGTTGGATTATCTCAAAAAATGTTTTCAGTATAGCGTTTTGAACCTTTTGCTTCTATGGGAGGTGCCACGCCCTCTTGTCCAAATTCACCCAGTTTTTTTTTTCAGAGTTTAAACTTATAGCTCTTAGCATTTGAGTGAAGTTTGGTTGGATCATCTCAAAAAATGTTTTCAGTATAGCGTTTTAAACTGTTTGCTTATATGGGAGGTGCCACGCCTTCTTGTCTAAATTCACCCAGTTTTTTTTTTCAGAGTTTAAACTTATAGTTTTTAGCATTTGAGTAAAATTAAGTTTGATTATCTCAAAAAACACTTTCAGTATAGCGTTTTGAAGTTTTCGCTTATATGGGAGGTGCCACGCCCTCTTGTCTGAATTCTCCTGGTTTTTGTTCAGAGCTTGCGCTTACAATTCGTAGTATTTCTATGTATTTTGGTTGCATTGTCGTAAAAAAAACTCAAAAAGTTGCATTTTGAATATATTTTTTGTATGGGCGGTAGGCGTGTCCGTTGACCGATTTCGCTCATTTTCAATCCCCCGAGCTAACTTTGACAACGAAGACTGTGCACAAAATTTCATTGAATTATCTTGCTTAGTTTTCCCAAAAAGTGTATTTCCACACACAGCACCCAGCCAGCCAGCCACCCAGCCAGCCAGCCAGCCAGCCAGACAGACGGACATGGCTATATCGACTCAGGAGGTGACGCTGATCAAGAATATATATACTTTTCCATATCTGCCACGCCTCCTTCTCTGCGTTACAAACGGAAGGACAAAGTGAATATACCCTGGGTGTAGGGTATAAAAAAATCGATTGTTCAAAATTAAAAATTATTAAAAACAACAACAATCATTAAAAAAACCGTTGGTCCACGTTAGAGCTGGGCATGGGCGTCAAAAATTAGGCCCGGCCCGATTCAACCATATTATGATTTTCATATGAGGAAAAAACAAACATTCTAATATTATAGATGATTTGTTTGACTTGACTTACTCCATTGTCATTCTCAGCCTCATATTTATACAAAATTTTACACATTTTTATGAAAGAACAAAATTGTTTCCAAGATTTAAAGGCCTTTCCGGGCCTCTAATTTTCGGGCTTTTGGGGTTAGGCCCGGTCCCACTCGAAGCCCCCACAAAACTAGATTTCAAGGCCCGATCTCGTAGCTGAAGAGTAAAGGCCCGCGAGCCACGAAGAAAAAACACGGCCCTTGCCCAGCTCTAGTCCACGTATTCAAGAGATTCATAAATTTTTTCCCCCGCCAAGGTTATTTGGAGTATTAAATTTTTGACAATATCAAATTTATTAGTTTCCTTAATGGTTGTTAGTGTTGTTTTTAACTCTTATTTTTTAAGTTGTATTTATGAATACTAGGGTGTCGGTTATTTACCAAGTTCATTGTTTTCAAGAAGAGACCCCTCAAATGGCGGGCTTAATGCCCAGCAATAAGATAAAAATAAAGAAAAATTTTAAAAGCTTCCAAAATTACTTTTCTCCAGACCTTGAAACTTTTATATGTACTATTACAATATTTAAAAATTTTTACAAATGGGAGATTTTGAAAATTTTTTTTGCACAAAAGTTTATAAAAACTTAGATGATAAAAAGTTTTTAAAAATTAAAAGATTTTTTTAAACTTTTATTTTTTAAAGTTTTTAAAACAGTTTTTGAAAATTTTTAAAAAAAAAACTTTTAAAAACTTTTTCTTAAAGGTTTTTTATAAAAGTTTTTCAAAAAGCTTCTCACACAAAAACTTTTTTTTTTTTAATGAAAACAAGTAAAAAAATGGCCTAAAAGAGATCCAGTGACTGAATTACCTATAAGAAATTACTTGCTTATCTATAAAGCTGAAAGGTAAAATGTGACCGTTTTGGCCCCATTTTTGCAAAAAAAAATGTTATGAAAAAAACAAAATGATGAGGTAAGGTCGAAAACAATTTTAGACATGACCAGAGGAGTCTCCGACCCCACTAAGTGACCCTTTTGGGCCCATTTTTGTAAACAAATTTTATTGCACCAATTTAATTGATGGGGCAAGGTCGAAAAAATATTTTGGACATGACCAGAGGAGTCCCCGACCCCTCTAAGTGACCGTTTTGGGCCCACTTTTCTAAAAAAAATTTTATTGCGCCGCACTATGGTTTTTTTTGGACTAAAAAGTGCACACAAAAATAATTCACTACAAGGACCCTTTTTTTTAAAAAAAATCAAATGCAAAATTAAAGGTTATACATTGAGCTATCTAAAAAGATGCCCGCTTTTTCTAGCATTTGATCCACAAATTGGGGACAGAGGTCGAAATCTCATAAATTTTGAAAAAAACGGTTTTTCTGTTTAAAAATGTTAGTCACATTAAATGCAGGAGTGATATATGAATAAATTTATATGTATTCAATCAAATCAATTACGATGAATTGAACTCAAAGTGAAAATGGGCGGTGCCACGCCCCAAAAACAAATTCGTCATATCTCCGAAACTAATAGACGCAGATAAATAATATTCGGTATGTTTGTAACAGGCACAGATAGAAATAATATTTACTAGAAAAATAGGCGGTGCCACGCCCCAAAAATATAAAATACATCATATCTCCTAAACTATTTGTCTCATGTGGGTGAAATTCGGTTTGTATATAAAAATCATCAAGACAAATAATGTCTGCTGAAAAAATATGTGGTGCCACGCCCACAGGCAGAGCTATATGAATAAACTTGTTTCCTATAGAACAGAGGGGCAATTAATACGGATATGTTCATTTTGGGGTGTGGTACCGCCTTTTTTTTAGCAAATGTTATTTGAATCACTACCTTTTATATATATACCAAAACTCAGACCGATAGCCTTAACAGTTTCGGAGATATGACAAGTTTTATATTTGTAGGGCGTGGCACCGCCCACTTTTTCAGTGGATTTCATTTTTTTCTGTGCCTGTTACAAACTTACCGAATCTTATCTATCTGTGTCTAATAGTTTCGGAGATATGAAGAATATGACGAATTTGTTTCTAGGGCGTGGCACCGCCCATTTTCACTTTGAGTTGATTTCATCTTACTTGATTTGATTGAATACATATAAATTTATTCATATATCACTCCTGCATTTAATGCGACTAACATTTTTAAACAGAAAAACCGTTTTTTTCAAGATTTGTGAGATTTCGACCTCTGTCCCCAATTTGTGGATCAAATGCTAGAAAAAGCGGGCATCTTTTCCGATAGCTCAATGTATAACCTTTAATTTTGCATTTGATTTTTTTTAAAAAAAAGGGTCCTTGTAGTGAATTATTTTTGTGTGCACTTTTTATTCCAAAAAAACTCACAGTGCGCCGATCGATGAGGTCAGGTTGAAAATGTATTTTGGACACCACCAGAGAAGTCACCGACTAATCTAAGTGACCGATTTGGGCCCATTTTTTAAAAAAAATTTATTGCATCAATTAATGGGGAAAGATCGAAAATAGATTTTGGACATGACCGGAGGTATCTCCGGCCCCACTAAGTGACCGTTTTGGACGTCCTTAGAGGGGTTGGGGACAATTCAATTTTTTCATAAAAAGCTTGAAATAAAATTGGTTAAAATTCAATATCTCCTTAAGGAGATCGGCCAGGTCTTTCCGGTTTGCATTTTTTTACTCTAGAAGTATGCACCCAACTTTTTGCATAGTCAGTTTTTAATTTTTTCAAATTAATACCGATTGGATCCCACTGTTCAGAGTCATAAAACAAGGGACTTTGAACTCGACGGAATTTTATCATGCATGAATTATTTAAAATAACCTCATTTCTGGAATTTCTCTGCAATTTTTTAAAACTTTAATATGATGGAAAACACCGAGACTTTTCTCCAAACATTTTTATATGAAAAAAGTAATTTCAAAAGCGGCACGCTATTCTGGAAGATATTAAAATTTTTCTTTTTTTATCTTATTACTGGCCATTCAGCCAGTCATTTTGAGTGGTCGCTTTTTGAAAACAATGAAATTGGTAAGTAACGGACACCCTAATGAATACTGATTGTTATTATTTGCATCCATTTTTTCACACAGAATGACCCTTAAGTGCACCATTTCATATTCAACAACATTTTTAAAGCTTTGATCGGAAACAAGCAATTTTCTCGTTTCTTGCTTTTTATATTTAATCTTTGCATTTCCTTTTATTCAACAACCTATCTATTTAATGTCTGTTAGACGTCGGATTCCGATGCCAATTACTACGTTATGAATTCTTGACAAGAAAGGAAACACTGTCCAATTTGATTGAAGCACATTGCTTCTCAGAAAGGTGAAAGAAATTATGGTTTAAGCTTTTTGCTCATTGTACAGAAATTTCCTCACTGTACCCTACATTGAATTGCTTAAGTATCTACTGTTGATTTGTATGAGAAATTTTAGTTCAGAATGGTAGTGCTATTTTAGCTATTGTGATTTGATTAACAACAAACCAATTGTCAGAGAAAAAATCAAATTATACAGTTTGAATGCTAATCTTTGCGCTTTGGTTTTTCTTATATTGATTTGGTTAGCTAAAGTTGTGGAAACAAAACATTACAGTCACCAACATATTGCAACCGCAACACCATTTCAGTGCCACAGGAAATCAGAGTGCAGTGAAAATTAGAACCTTGAATTTTTGGTTCAAATACTTCAGTTCAGTGTAGAATATGATAGTAAAAAAAGTACATTGACTTTATTTCAAGAAGTTTTATACAGGTCCCTAGTAAGATTAAATATAAGCTTAGAACACTCCTCAAAAGTTAACTTTATTCTAATTAAATAAATTCCTAAAACATTTTCATACCTCGAAAACTAACTAAAATTTCAAAGTTATGTATTTTATTTTTAATTTATTGCATTTACATTTTAAAGATTCAAACATTTAAATTGAAACCGAATATCGCGACCACAAAGTGTACCTACTCATGTTGTTAAATAAAGCGCACTTTTTATGTTGTACAATTTGTGCCACTGCTGCTGCTTCCTCAAATAATTGCGCCAGATTTTCTCTAATGATAACAAGTTTCATAGCTTTTTAACTGATGTTAATGAATATTCGCATGAAGTGGCAAAATGATGATGCAACTGCAAACTGAAGTGGCAATCAGATTAAAGAGCGTTTTACTAAATCGTGCAATTAAATTGCACTTGCAGTACAAAGTGCATTTGTGGCATAATTCCTCATCCTACGAATGATGGCTGAAACCTGAGTTTGTAGGTGTTTGTAGTGTATCCAAAGCGTTTTTTGATGAAAGTTCATTAAGTTAAATAGACATGACTTCCGCCCTTTTAACAAAAAATCGATAGTTAAAAAAGCTGTACAGACAAGGAAAAATTTTTGTTAGGCTCCATTATAACACAAGAATGCTCAAAATCTCAGGCAGCTTTACGATATCACCCGCAGATTATCAGGCAGAAAACTCCAACAGAGCCGCCCTATCAAAGACAAAAATGGAAATCTCTCAACATCAGCGGACGAACAACTTTGTGATATACTAAATCCCATGTCTACCACATCCCTGCAACCAGAATCACCAAATACAACTGCCGCAGTGACTCGCAGTAGTAGTCGAATACAAACACCGCCGCCTACAATTGACGAAATAGTGAAAGCAATCCAAAGCATGAAAAACAACAAGGCCGCTGGTATAGATCAAATAACAGCTGAACTGCTAAAGGCATGCCCCATAACATCAGCTAAAATTCTCCATCCTCTGTTCACCAAAATCTGGAGTGAAGAGCGTTTGCCAGAAGATTGGCTACATGGAACGTTAGTCAAATTGCCGAAAAAAAGGTGACCTAAGCAAGTGCCGAAACTATAGAGGCATCACCTTGCTCTCAGTACCATCAAAAGTACTGACGAAAGTGCTTCTGAGCAGGGTAAGCGAAAAACTTGATTCGGCCATTCGAAAGCAGCAAGCAGGATTCCGGCGAAACAGATCATGCGTGGATCAAATCAACACCCTCAGAATAATTGTCGAACAATCATGCGAGTGGCGTGCTGCACTTCAACTTGTCTTCGTTGACTATAGCACTGCCTTCGACAGTGTTTCCCGAGAAAACATCTGGGCGTCACTGCAACGAAGAGGTATTGCCGCAAAGGCCATAAACTTAGTACGTGCACAATATGAAGGCTCTTAATGCAGTGTGTTACACAACGGGTTGTTGTCACCGACATTCACCACTAATTCAGGCGTACGGCTGGGGTGTTTACTGTAACCATCTCTCTTCCTTATCGTTCTTGACGATATTCTAGATAAAGCTCTTAATAAGGCCAAAAGGGGTATCCAATGAAACTTTACTGAACATCTAGAAGACCTCGACTACGCCGACGACATCTGCCTCTTATCGTCCAAACATTCAGATATGCAAAACAAAATTGAAGACCTTGTCTTGGAATCACAAAAGGCCGGCCTGAAAATCAACGTATCCAAGACTAAAAGCATGAAGCTAAACGCAAGCAATGACATCACGTTTAAAGCTGGCAGTGATGACATCGGAAACGTCGATAGCTTCACGTATTTAGGCAGCATTATCTCCATGGATGGTGGAGCAAAAGAGGATATTAACTCAAGAATAGCAAAAGCAAAAGACGCGTTTGCTCAACTGAACAAAATATGGTCTTCATCCGTTATATCCACCAAAACGAGAGTACGCATTTTTGATTCGAATGTGAAATCGGTTTTGTTATATGGGTGCGAAACATGGCTTGTTACTGAAGAACTAACGAACAAGCTGCAAGTATTCGTCAACAAATGCTTAAGGCGTATACTAAAGGTTTGTTGGCCTCGCACTATATCAAATGCCGAGCTACATCAAAAATGCAAACAGAAGGCTATAGCAAACGAAATCAAGCTGCGCAAATGGGGATGGATTGGTCACACTCTCCGGAAACCACACAGCGAAGTTTGTCGCCAGGCCCTTGAGTGGAATCCACAAGGCAGTAGAGGACGTGGTAGACCCAAAACCAACTGGAAAAGGTCGTTGGAAAAGGAAATTCAAGAATCGGGAAAATCGTGGCAAGAGATCAAAGTCATCGCAAGGGAACGTGACAAATGGAGAGATTTCATATTGGCCCTATGCTCCTCCTAGGAGTTAAAGGAGAATACATACATACATACATACATTATAACACAAGACGATAGAGCTATCCTCTGGCATTTGGAATTTGCCAAAAAAAAAAAAACAATATGTCAAAATTTATGACTTCCGGTCTTTTAACATTAACAGATTCATATATAATATTATTAAAATTTAAGAAAAAACAGACCGCATTATGGGTCCTTTTTCGGTTCTCATGGTTTATGTGGTTGGGAGGATTGACGTCGGAATTTCCCCAGAAGCGCCCTCAAGACTGCCATAGATTATTTGCAGTTTTTCCATCCTTCATCTGAAGTGATATAAAGAGTGAATTCATTTTTAGATCATATTTTCACGGAAGCATCTGTTTATGTAGATTGGCCCAAGAATTTCTTGTTCAGCACCTGACGAATCAGTACATGGCTCAGCGCGTGGAATAAGCCAAAAATTTCTACTTGGTAAACCGACAAGTTCTTCTCAATAAAGAGTATGTTAGATTCAATCCAGTAGGGAAAATCCCATCCCGTACGCTTTATCAGTGAATATGCAAAATCACTCCTTTCGCATTCATCATTAAGAAGTCGTCATCAAGTTGAGTGTATTATGAGATCTTTTGATCACATCAATCCTACTCGTGCCATTTTAGTTTAGCTGTAATTTGAACGATTCTCACGGCCTATTGTTCTTCATGACTTGAATTGTTTTCACTGTTTTATCAGATTTGTACTGCAGAAGCTGTTGGTGGTTTTGGTTCTGGGAGATGTGAAAGACATGGGACTCTGTGTTTCACAAAAATGGCGAATTTGTTGCCATTATTGAATGGCATTATTTTTGAGGGATTGAAGATTTTTTCGGAGTCAATGATTCCTCGCTTATTTGACAGTTAAAACCCAAACATCGTATACTTGTATTGGAATATTTGTGCTGCATCCGAATCCTCTATCGGAATTGGTCTATCATATATGGTTTTCAAGAAACTCTAACCAAGAAGTTCAAAAACACGTTTTTTGAGGTTATAAAGAGGATGCACGAAGTCGTTTTGCTTATTAAATGCATCGCTCTGCACTATTTTTTTTGAATCGATTTTATGTGACTCTTCTTTAAAAAGTTATGACCGCTTTAAAATGATACATGAAAGTTAAAATTCGTTAATGGATTCTCATATTATTTTTCACTCCATGGAGTTATTTTCAAATGGTCGTAGCTTTTATCATGTAAGCCCACATGCATTTAGTATTGGGTGTACAACTTAAAAACCGGAATTTGACGGTGGATGTCCGTACTAACAAATATCGTGAAAGCTCGAACTTTATATATATGCCATTTTGAAGGTACATTTGACAGCTGTCAAAATCAGTCAACAAAACAATTTTATCTTGTGTGCATCATTATTATTTTTCACGATGAATAACTTCAAAAATTGGAGAAAAAGACAGCATTTGCGGGGGGGTTCTAGTGGGTCATTTTTTTGCAAAGAAAACAGCTGCCGAAAGTCATCGCATTCTTGTAGAAGTTTATGGGGACTATGTTCCAGCTGAATCAAGCTGTCGTGAGTGGTTTAAAAGTGGTTATTTTGATGTCGAAGACAAAGAACGTCCTGGTCAGGACCAGCTATGACCATTATGAGCTGTTGCCAGGTGGCCAAACCATTAATGCTCAATTCTATCGTCAACAATTGATCCAATTGAAGCAGAAAATCCAGGCAAACCGGCCGACGTATGCGACCAGACATGAGTCAATCATTTTCCACCACGATAACGCTCGGCCACATATTGCTGCCCCAGTCAAAAATTACCTGGAAAACAACGGAAAACAACGGATGGGAAATTTTGCCTCACCCGCTTTATAGCCCAGACCTTGCACCATCAGACTACCATTTGTTCCGATCGATGCAGAATGCCCTATCAGGAATACGCTTCACTTAAGTTCAAGATATCGAAAATTGGCTCGATTCATTTTTGGCCGCCAAGCTGGCGCAATTTTTTTGGGATGGAATTCATAAATTGCCTGAAAGATGGGGAAATGTTGTAGCTTCCAATGGACAATACTTTGAATAAAATATATTGTAACATTTTTCCACAATAAAACATCAAATTTCGCTAAAAAATTCCGGTTTTTAAGTTGTACACCCAATAGTAGAACTTCGTGCATCCTTATATTACCTCAAAATACGTGTTTTTGAATTTTTAGGTAAGAATATTTTAAAAAATATACATTATATACCGATTTTGAGACTGGATTCAGATTCAGCACCGATAAATACATACATCGAAAATTACTATTTTTTTCCAAATGTTCCATTTTTCGAACACATTTTAAAAAAAGATCAGCTAGGATTTTATTCGGAACGGATTTCAAGACTACTTATGATGCCGTGAATCGTTTCATTAGTCTTTTTTATGAAACTTATTTTTGATTAAGCATAAGTATTCGTATTACTGTCTTCTGCGATAGACATGTGGGCTTTGTTCATCTTTAATTTCAACAAAACAAGCACCTTATTAATAAACTTTCCTAATTACGATCATATATTTTTATTTTTTTATTGTGGGGGAAAGTGGGGTAAAGTGGGAAACTTTTTTCGAAGCTCCATAAAATGAACAAAACTTCTTATTTTTTCATGTTTCAACCTCCTATAATAAAGAAAATTAAATAAGCTTAATTTTTGCCGAAGAAACGAACCGAAAATATGGATTTTCTGTTGAGTGCGACGCTTTGATCGAGGATGCCCAAAATGGCAAAAATTAAAAATCGTGGGGTAAAGTGGGAAACTTTCAAAACTCATAAAAACTAATACAAATGTTGGAAAAAAGTTCTAATATCTATATTGCAAGTCAAAAAAGGTTCAAGGAACACACCCATAGGAGTAAATATGAAAAGAAATAATGATTTTGCTGGAAAAAAATAAATGAAAAAATGTATTTAAAAAAATTTGTGAAAAAGTAGCTTATTCGTAGTTCTCTGATGAAACATCAGAGTCCGAATCAAAGTGTTAGTTATAAAAGAAGCTTGTAGTGAGATTAACGCATTTCAAGTGAAATGGGCGTTGACAATCCTTTAGGTTGCATTTTATGGTCTTGTGTCTGGTCATGATTTCGGGCACGAGTTCCATGCGAATGGTGCAAAAATCACGATCTTCATCTGAGCTAGAACTTCTTTGTTTCTTCTTTGACGCTTTCTTTGCTGGTGGTGCTTTTTTGCTCCTGGTATTCTATTTTTTGTGATTCGTTTCCCTCTTTCTTCCGTTTATTTGCTAAACGTTCCTCAGCTGCTTTTTGCAACTCGCTTAGCTTTTCCGGAGTGTTTACTCACAATATAAATGTACAACGCTTATTTGGATCATGAAATAGTATACGTTGACAAGTACGGACTAGCAATCGTGAAATAACATTTCCCACTTAACCCCATTAAAAATTTCCCACTTTACCCCTATACCACATTTTGCAAAAAATGCGAGCTTCATTCTATCACTCTATGAATTACACGGAATCCTTTTGCGTTATCAAAATTAAGACTACAAAAAATATTTTTGTGTACTTACAATCAGTTTATCTCCCAAAACAGTAAAAATATCGATGCTTAAAAATTTCAAAATGAAATTTCAAAATTACTTAAAAACTTCACATGATTCCAGAGATCATGAAAATACGTATGCACGCATCGCTACACCATAAAGATTTGCTTACGGTCATTGCAAGTACATGTCAGAGGCGCATGACAACTATACTTTGCTAGTTTTCCCGAAAAGGGGCATTTCCCACTTTACCCCACTTCCCACTTTACCCCACTTTCCCCTATTTTTTTTTTTTTTTTTTTTTTAATACTAAACAAATTCTGCATAAGTATTTACAAAAGAAATGTTGCATCATTCTGTGTATCACATGTCTCAGTTTTATGACAATCGCTTTCCACATCCATTTATTCATCCCACATTCATCTCATATTCATACTTTGTGTTCCATTACCAACAATGCCATTTGAGCCACGTTGATGTCCCAGTTGGAGAACGTGTGTCTCATTCGCTGTCCCACTATGTTAGGTACGTAATTATTGTAATGAAGTGTTGCAAATGAAAGTGGAATTTGAAGCTATTCTACAGAACTTTTTTTTTTTTGAATTGAGTATTCAACTAAATTATGAAAGGGAAATGGAGTAAATGTAAGTACAAAATTTTTTAACTGAGGCACGGACGCCCAATCCAAAAATTATTTTTTTGCTTTCGAATCTATTTACGGCTCATGTTGGCTCTGCGGAAGGTAATTTGGTATAGACTAGGGCAGATAAAGTCCAGTCGAAAACTCGAAAACAAAGGGCGTAGCACTGACCACAAAACATAAATACATTATTTTAAGAGAACCAATAAAGTTATCTTTCTCAAAATTTTCTGCAGAGAGTCTGCTTACCTCTCTGAGCTCAAAGTGGGCGTGGTTCCTCCCGTACAAGTAAATCACGCTAAAGTGCACAGAAAATATAGTGTTATACTACTTATAAGAGATTTTACCCGTCACACATAAATTAAAAGTTAATTTCCACCAATCACAATGCCATAACACAATTATTTCATAACAAAAAAAAAAAAACAAAAATTATTGGTGAAAGTTCAACGACGAGTCAGTGAAAGCATAATTATTTTAATTATTAAATGGAAATGCATTTCCAACTGTTGACAATGCATTTCCATACAAAGCAACAATTGATATAAGCGGCTTTTGCATAGAACAACAACAAAAATATTTTAATTTTATCGAATTATGAAAGTGAAAGTTGTAAATTTTTTGTAAAATGAAGCTTCAAATACCATATTTGATAACAGAAATAACACAACAGCGACCAAATCGGAAATTCGCAGATATGCAACGGATATATCAATGACATAAATGTGCATGAATTCTGAAGCCATTAATGTGTTTTAATTATATCAATAATAAACATTTTAAATTTTTTCCAATAATCGTACAATGAAAATTCATTTAATTCAAAAAAATCTTTAAAAATAATTGTTATCAATTATTTTTTTTTTATATTTAAAAATTTAAGTTGGGAAGCTGTTTGCTATTTCGGAATGTTGTTACCATCCTTTGTTGTTACCATCCTTTTGATTAACAAAAAGTACGGCCAGGATTCACAGTCATTAATTTACTGTGTATAAGGGTTTAACCAACATTATTTTATTGTCAAGCATTAGTTAACCATTAGTTAAACCACTGAATTTCATTATTTAACCATTTGTCGACCAGCAGCTGAAGATATGATATCGAAAGCGACGCTGATCGATATTGACGAAATTTTGAATACTGTGGTTGATTGTCGGCAACAAGTTTTTTGATATCGCCCATATTTTTACGAAAAGTACGACTACAAGGTATTTTCTGCCAGATTTCGCTTGCACACTTGTACTTTTTTGCAATCAATTATATTTTGGTGCCATTACGCTAATTTGATAAAGGAATTCACTTCTTCATCACTTAAATTTGCTGCGCGTGCGTTTTCCATTGTTTATATTTTTTTTTTGTTCTCCTAATCTTAAACAAAAACATACTTATGTTTTCACAAAATCAACAAATTTATCCAGTGCTGCCGTAATTTTATACCCTACACCCAGGGTATATTCACTTTGTCCTTCCGTTTGTAACGCAGAGAAGGAGGCGTGGCAGATATAGAAAAGTATATATATTCTCGATCAGCGTCACCTTCTGAGTCGATATAGCCATGTTCGTCTGTCTGGCTGGGTGTGCGTGGAAATACATTGTCTGGGAAAGCTTAGCAAAATAATTCAATCAAATAAGTTACACTGCCTCCATCGTCAAAGTTAGCTCGTAGGATTGAAAATGAGCGCAATCGGTCAACGGACACGCCTACCGCCCGTACAAAAAATATATTCAAAATGCAACTTAAGGAGTATTTTTCACTACAGTGCAATCAAAATACACATAAATACAACGAATTGTAAGCGCAAGCTTTGAAAAAAAAACTGGGTGAACTTGGACAAGAAGGCGTGGCACCTCCCATACAAGCAAAAGCTACAAAACTCTATACTGAAAGGGTTTTTTAAGATAATCCAACCAAATTTCACTCAAACAAAAACTGGGTGAACTCGAACAAGAGGGCGTGGCACTTCCCTTATAAGTGAAATGTTGAAAATACTGCGGTGTAGGATATTTATTTTTTGGCAAGGCCAAAGGTACACACTTACTAATTTTTTTTTTTTCTGTAATATGTTAATCTAGATAGAGCTCTAAATGAGGCCAAGAGGCATCCAATGGAACTTTATCGAACATATAGGAGATCTCGACTACGCTGACTACATCTGCCTTCTATCGTCCAAGCACTAAGATATGCAAAGCAATATTGATGGCAAAAAACTATACCTTCAACCGTTATCTCCATCAAAACGAAAACTCACATTTTTGATTCGAATATGAAATCGGTTCTTTTATATGGGTGACTTGTAACCGAACGACTACTTAATGAACAAGCTGCAAATAAGCGTCAACAAGTGCTTTAGGAGCATACTAAAGGTTTGGTGGCCTCACACCATCTCAAATGCTGAGCTACACCTAAAATGCAACCAGATGCCTTTAGCAAACGACATCAAGCTACGCAAGTGGGGATGGATCAGCAATACTCTCCGGAAATCACACAGCGAAGTCTGCCGCAAGGTCCTTGTGTGGAATCCGCAATGCAGAAGAGGAAAAGGTACACCAAGAACTACCTGGAAAAAGGTCATTGGAAAAGGAAATCCAATCAAGCTATTCGATGTGAAAGTTCATTAAAAAACAGTTGTACGTAAAGATCTTGCTAGCTCATACAGAAAAATATTTGTAGTTTGGAAAATTTCCAACAAAAAAATTTCGAAGTCTGAAATAAGTAGTTTAACTTAGTTATTTTTTTCAGTTTACGTAGTTGTTTCTAGAACCATATAGAAAGTTCGTGTATAGCGGAAATTGGATGAACGCGTTGCGTTTATAATACAAAATACATTTCACATGACTGTTACTAAAACCTTGGAGACCGTTTGTGATTAGTGGAGAAAACATTTCACCAAGATTTTGGTAGAATCATTGAAAAGGTTTTGCTGAAAGCTCATTTTAAGTAACTGTTGCCAGAACCATGGAGAAGGTTAGTGCGTCGGAAAATTCACATTTTACAAAGATTTAGCTAGATTCATCGAGAAGAAAAGAGTTTTGTATGTTCTTTATAGCTGTTGTTTGAACCATAGAAACGGTTCGTGTAAAGCAGAAATAAGATACTACGCAGTTCTTACTAAAAGCATCGAAAAGGCTCGTATTAACCAGAAAGTACAGTTTTCATAGATTATGCTTGAACCATGGATAAGGTTCGTTCTCTATGTAAATTTTTATAGTCTCATCGAGAAGGTTCATGTTCAGCAGAAAGTAGAGTTTATACATTCTGCGAACCAAGCAAGTTTGTGAATACCGGAACTTCGGTTCAGTGCTGTCGTTTTGAATAATTTGAGTGAAGTGAAATTTTGTAAAAAATTTAAGTCTTGCGAAGTAAAATTTTGAAAAAGTGAAGTGTTAGCAAAGTATATACAAAAAAGTTAGAGCAAAAATTTATTAATTCAAATCCGAACAAACGATTTTATAATCTTACAATTTAACGCTTGGATAAAGTTGATTTCCAAATCTTTTCATTACCAATTTTCAAAAATTTGGAAAATAATTATTATTTACAGTTTTCACAGTTGTTTTCGTGATCCTTTTCCAAACTTTGGAAAACTTTTTTATTTATCGACTTATAACTTGGAAGTCATAGGTTCGTTCCTCAATAAACAAATTTTTTTTATATTTTTAATTGAAGTACAGTGAAGTTAAAATATTAAATATTGTTTAAATTGTGTATGCCCATTAGAGTGAAAGAAGAACAGATTACCTAGTGAAATTTTCTTTAAAAGTTTATTTCTTATTTTTAGAATTTTCGGATAAATTGGTGCTGTTTGGCTATTGAATAATCGTGAACCATGCTTACATTAAATTTTTGCTGTACATACTTATGTACCCGGACATTCTTGTAGGTTAATTTAAAATATTTCATTTAGCAAATTTATGTTTTTGTTACTTTCGCTGAAGTCCTCCATCTCCCTGCCGGGGGGTAATAGTGATAATTATTTTCTTCTCTTCTTCAAATATTTTTTGATTTCCTTAAAGAAACCAATGCGGATATTTTATGTTGCAGTCGTTGCTTCTTCAATACACAGCCATTCAAATAAACAAAAGCCCATTGTCCTGAAAGCAACCACACAACGACGATACCGTCGTTGCCAGCACAGACCAATAAAAGCCAAGAAGTAAAAGCGACAGCAAAAGAAGAACCACAAGTTGAGTCAATAAATGACAAAATATCGGCAGTGCAGAGGGATTACAACTGAAATGAGAATTCATCCTTTCAAATTGTTTTCATCACTGCAGCTGCTGTAGCAAAAATTAATTAAGTCCCAAGTTAATGTGTCTCAACCTGCGTCTCGTTTGCTTCCCCTTGACTTTGACTCTCTCTCTGGCAAATTCAGTTTGTAATATGACAGCGTTGAACTGCTATGGCTGCACAATTATTGATGTCCTCTGGGAGGATGACTTTGTGAAAATGGGCCTATTGAGTGGTGGAATTCATGCATGAGAGAGGGTATCAAAGTAGGTAGGTAGCCCTTTTTAGTGCATATGTAAGTATGTAGTAGAAAATAAAAATTGTAATTTTTAATGTAAAAATTAAATTAAAGCGAATAATTTTGTAACAATTCGTATAAATAACCACGAGCAATATATGGTTAGTTGTGGTATTAAGATATATGACGATGACCACTAGTAAATTTCAATGAAAATGTTACATCTACTCTATGGATTGGAGCGGAACCTTTAAGGTAGTCCAAACGAATTTGTTCAAAAGCATTGCGAAAACGACATTTGGTAGAATTTCAGCAATAATGAATATTTTTGTCCGCTGTTTGCCCAACTTTTTCTGATTTCTTCAACATCTGTTTATAGCCCACACCGAAGGTGTATTCACATTGTCTTCGTACTATTGAATTTCTAGTAAATGTTACTAGAATTTCAAGTCAATATAGTGACAGCTCGCTAGTAAAATAAATTTTGCCAGACTGTTTTAGTAAATTCCGAGTTTTCGAGTAACCTATATTAATTTCTTTGAAAAATGTAAGTGTTTTTATACCCTGCATCCAGGGTATATTCACTTTGTCTTTCCGTCTGTAACGCATAGAAGCAGACGTGGCAGATATGGAAAAGTATATTTATTCTTGATCAGCATCACCTCTTGAGTCCATATAGCCATGTCGGTCTGTCTGGTTTGTGGAAATATTTTTTACGGGAAAACTAAGCAAGGTAATTCGATGAAATTCGGTACATTGCCTTTGTTGTAAAAGTTGGGTCGACTAATTGGAAATGAGCGAAATCAGACAACGGGCACACCTTCCGATAAATGCAACTTTAGGAGAATTTTTCACGGCAATGCAACCATAATACACATAAATACTAAGGACAGTAAGCGCAAGCTCTGAGAAAAAACTTGTCGAACTCGGAAAAGAGGGCGCGGCACCTCCCATACAAGCAAAAGTTTCAAAATGCTATAGGCTGTGATCATCTCACTTTTTTCGAAATTTGCAGTTGGGTACTCTGATTTTTATAAAAATTCACAGAGATGTTCTAAGTGCTTAGCATGGAGACCTCTCATTATTAGTTTTGCGAAAAAAAAATTTTTTTCCAAGTTATGGGCATGGAACTTCAGAGTGTCCAAGTGGTGTTTTTGCGAAAAATCGATGCAATTTTTTTTTCTAAATCCCGCCATTTTGTCAAAAATAAATTTTTTAAATTTTTGTTTTCGGATTCTTGTAGCATTTTAAACGTTAATTTACATTTTATTTTTAAATTTGGAAAATTTTGAAAATTTACAAAATGGCGGCCATTTTTTGAAAAATCTTAAAAGTTGATTATCTCAAAATAATATTCTTTTTATTTTTTTATTTTTTTTTTACAAAAAGGTGAATGAAATACAAACATTTTGTAGAAGACTTGTTTTGCGCTAAATGGTTGCGAGAGCCACAGGAACTTTTTTTCTAATAAGTCAGGTGACAACATTTTTTTTAACTTTGTATTGTGCTTTCATTTACACCCACTAGGTGGCCAAAAAAAAAATTTCAAAGCACAAGGATATAACTTCCATTACTTAGAAAATAGAAGCCATGTTTTGAAAAATCTTAAAAATCAATTTTCCAAAAAAAAAAAATTTATTTTTTCTTAAAAGTTTTTTTAATGAAATCTTTTGAAAGGTTATGATGAACATTTGTTTTTTAAAACACTTAAGTAAAAAAAAAATAAAAATTTTTTTTTTGTAAAATTGATTTTTAAGATTTTTCAAAACATGGCCGTCATTTCGTCAATACTTATTTTTATGATTCATATAGGAAATATTGGTTTTTTTGGTATAGCTTCTATTTTCTAAGTAATGGAAGTTATATCCTTGTGCTTTGAAATTTTTTTTTTGGCCACCTAGTGGGTGTAAATGAAAGCACAATACAAAGTTAAAAAAAATGTCACCTGACTTTTTAGAAAAAAAGTTCCTGTGGCTCTCGCAACCATTTAGCGCAAAACAAGTCTTCTACAAAATGTTTGTATTTCATTCACCTTTTTGTAAAAAAAAAATAAAAAAATAAAAAGAATATTATTTTGAGATAATCAACTTTTAAGATTTTTCAAAAAATGGCCGCCATTTTGTAAATTTTCAAAATTTTCCAAATTTAAAAATAAAATGTAAATTAACGTTTAAAATGCTACAAGAATCCGAAAACAAAAATTTAAAAAATTTATTTTTGACAAAATGGCGGGATTTAGAAAAAAAAAATTGCATCGATTTTTCGCAAAAACACCACTTGGACACTCTGAAGTTCCATGCCCATAACTTGGAAAAAAAATTTTTTTTCGCAAAACTAATAATGAGAGGTCTCCATGCTAAGCACTTAGAACATCTCTGTGAATTTTTATAAAAATCAGAGTACCCAACTGCAAATTTCGAAAAAAGTGAGATGATCACAGCCTATAGAGAAAGCGTTTTTCGAGATAATCCAACTACAGTTCACTCAGACACTAAGAACTATAAATGCAAGCTCTGAACAAAAACTAGATAAAATCAGACGAGAGAGCGTGGCACCTCCCATATAATCAAAAGCTTCAAAATGCCATACTGAAAACGTTCTTTTGAGATAATTTATCAAAATTTCACGCAAGCTACGAGAAAAAACTAGACGAACTCGAACAAGAGGGCATGGCACCTCCCATATAAGCAAAAGCTTTAAAACGCTATATTGAAAACAGTTTTTAAGAAAATTCAACTTAATTTCACTCAAGCAGTAAAAACAGTAAAGGCAAGCTGTGAGCAAAAACTAAGTGACCTCGGACAAGAGGGCGTCGCACCTCCCCGTTTTTTGAGGTTATCCAACCAAATTTCACTCGGACACTGTGAACAGTACAAGAAAAATTTTTAAAATATTGCAGTGTAGGGTATTTAATGTTTGGCCAGGCTAAAGGTAATACCTTTACTAGTTAAGCTGACTGTAAAGTATAAACAAAAAAAAACTAACAAAAAAAATAAAAGAAACGAACTGACCGAACTAGGATTCGAACCGAAGTCAGTCCGTGTGATAGATAGGAACATATTATTATTTACAATTACAAAATTGTTGGACCTCTACTCCATTAACCTATATGATGAAGAGTATAAAATTTGTATAGTTATTAAGCAAATGTCTGTCCAAACGAAAATATTTTTACAAGAATTATGAAGTAAAAATGGTTATACATTTTTCTGGCGGGAAGCATAATTTACTCTACGGGAATTTAGAATAAATATTACGTTATTATTTCATTAGATTTCAGTTGTAAATATTACTTTACAGAATTATCCAATAATTACTTTAATTTTTTTACTACTAGATTGGAGTAAAAATCATGTCACTAATTTTTCTCCGTGTATAGCTTTTAGAATTAAAACAGTTTTGATTGTCGAAAACAGCAATGATTCTCCAAGGTTGTCTTTTGGTGGATCTTCACTAAGATGAGGATTGTGTAGTTTATATCCGTCATAAATTACGACTTTTCCTACACATTGAAAAATGAAAGTTTACTTTTTTGAAACTATTTTGGTATTAAATTCAAAATTTTTTACAAAAAAGTTTGAAATTGATTCCAAAAAAGTCTGAAAATTATTCCAAAAAGTTTTAAATTAATACTTTTTCTATCATTGTACTGTATAAAAACTTTTTGGTATTAAAATTAAACTATAATTTTTAATGTGCATGTCTTCTGCGAGTATAGCGGATAAGCGTTTACCAAAATTAATTCCCATCTAATGTAAGTAAATCTGAAACTTGATTTTCTGAATTACCTCAAGGGATTTGTGTCCAGTGGGCTTTTTTTTTGTAGCTCTTGTTCTTTATTCCGATAATATGCAGTATATTTTAAAGCTTTCACCAAATCATCGCAAACTTAAAGCAATTTATTAAATACACTAAAAACTACTTCAAAGAACCAATAGTACAAATGAAACGTAAAGCAAATAGCAGAAACGGCTGAATTTTGTACGATGAAAATGAAAATCGTAGTTCAACATTCAATCAACACTCAATCAGTCAGTGCAAATATTTTTACAAGACTCTTTGAAAACGTTCTCGATGGGTTTCGTTTGACGATTTGAGTGTGGCACTCAACGCTTTGATTGCATCTGCCGCTGCAATTGTCGCAGTGCCAAATATTTTTCAAATGCTGCAATTTAAGTGCTTTAAAAACATATACGAGTAGGTATATCGAAGCTGTTCAATACATATTGCAATCAATAAGAGAAGTATTTGACAATTTATATAGGAATTTCTATATACTTACTTAAAATGTTGTCTTGTGTTTTGACATGATAAATATTTTAATCGTTAAAGTCGATAGTAGAAGTCATCACACAAAAAGCGATACACTATTTGCATCCTTTGTGATATGCAAATCTACTTATGAGTGTAATCTTCACTTTACTTAAATTATGATGAACCGAATTAGTAATTTGGGATACCTTAGTTTTAGTTTGCACCGTTGCGGCGAATGCACTTCTTGACGGCGTAAAATTTCTATACTCCGGTAGAGCACAAAATGACATCCACAGGGATGGAGCTGGATTTTTGTTAGGTAAAAATGCAGTACAGGTAGTAGTTTTGAAATTGAACAATATCTTGAGCTGCCTCTCGGGCCTTGACAATAGACATTTTTTTAAAAAAATGGAACTTTTCCATTTTTTCAAAATCGCTATCAGTCTAGTGCGGAAAATGTTTCCCTTGGACTGTTTAAGAAAACTAGTTGATATTTTTCACATTGAATAATATCTTCAGGTTTAGGCCGACCCTTAAATTACAAGAATTCAGGCCAAACTGAAATTTTTTCAGAAAACTGCATTTTTCAAAAGCCAAGTTCTTAATATCTGTGGCATGTTTCGCCTACAAGTAGTATAGCAGAATCTATGAAGACATGCTGTCCAGGGATAGAGAACATTCAGATGGAAATACGTAGTGTTAAGGATTATTTCGACGTTACCGAATGGAACGACTGAATCATAACAGAGCCATATCTACCACTTATCAAAAATCTTTGGGGGACACTCCTACAAAAATTATATTTTTCTGAAAGTTTTCCTCTGCTTCTATTGCTTCCGGAGCGCCCCTGGTGGCGTGAATGTAAAACAATCTACATTATTTTTTCTCCTCTACAGTTTCATCTAACGTACTTACACTCTTTTTTGGTCCCTTAGAGGTGCTTCCCTGCAAAAATTACATTTACATGGAATTTGAGACCAACCTGCATTATTTAATCTCCTTGCCATTTTCCCCGAACATACTTACCCACTATCTCTCCCGTTAGAGAGACTCCGCTGCAAAAATTACGTTTTTCTGAAACTGACTCCACCCAATTCCAGGGTACTCGTAGTGGACTTAAAATGGATGATGAGACGCCACTTAATATCATGCAAACCACCTCACGCGTTATTTGATCAAACATCACAAAATAAAAGGTTTTAGCGAATCCGAATACCATTATTGAAGAATCTTTATAAAACACTTAATTATGTCTATGGTAGATATTACCAACAATATCTCAGATAAAGATTTTTATTCCTGCACTTCAAATAGCTTGGCTATTATTTATTAACATTTAACGTGAAAATTGCTCAAATTACCAATAGTGCAGCTTTACCACATACTGCTGAGAAACTCAAGAGTTGTAAATCATTTTGGATGTTGTTGGAATGTTTGAATATACGAGAAATATGTATTATACTAACAGAAATAGCTGACATACTTTTGTTTAGCGAATTTCGATATAATTACGCTACAACAACAACAACAAATGGTAGTAAAATACCGAAGTTACACAACAGCAACATCGATATTAATCAGTGAATGAGTTAACACTGTCAACAATTTGCAATAACATAACAGCACTATCTTGTTCTTTCAGTTTGAATAACCTCATGACCTAAAAATATCGACAGTTCATAAATGAAAGCTCAAAAAAAAAAAAAAAAAACAAAGAATTGTGTATGGAATATATTTATGTCTGTAGGTGACGTAAGAAATTGCAGTTATGGACACATAAATCTCTAAAACCAATGACTTCACTTTTGGTTACGAAACTTAAATCTCGGAAATTGAATCAATATTTATTTAATAGAATATACGTATATATGTACATACCTTGCCACAAGTAGAATTTTAAGTTTTCATTCCAACATCCTATAGAAAAGTATAGGATCTGTATAGCAAACCTGATCGCTGGAAAATCTTATAACCTGATCCACTCCTGAAAACAATTTGTTATCATTGTTGCAGGGCGCTGGCAAAGATAATGTCGCTGTCTCCACACCATCAACAAAGATCACCAGCCTTAAGCCCCATTTGTTTTAAGTGTCTGCATGACCTGTAACTTGTACTGACTTTATTTCACTCCTGCTACACTTAAGGAGCAATTTAATGAACTTTATCTTAAGAGTGCTACAAATAGTTTTTGTTGTTTGGTAATGAGTCGAACTGCCCCATCTCATCATCTCCAAAACCATTTTATCTGAGATTCTCTTGCAATAGTTGACATTGATGGTTTAAAGATTTGGTTAATATTCTCTATGGGCATTAATGAGCCCCTTCCAGCTAACTGCCTTGTCATTGTCTTGAACGTTTTTATGACCGGGTACCCAACACAGTTC
Source organism: Calliopum simillimum (assembly GCA_951812925.1). Classification (NCBI taxonomy): domain Eukaryota; kingdom Metazoa; phylum Arthropoda; class Insecta; order Diptera; family Lauxaniidae; genus Calliopum; species Calliopum simillimum. The sequence goes on from OX638369.1 coordinate 95,406,797, forward strand.
TAAATTGTGTTGTTCGTTACGAAGTTCTATACGACAACTGTTGACTACCTCAGATCTTATATTCCTATTTTGCAGAGTTTTGATGACAGCTTGACTATCGATGTAAATGGTTATATCAGTAGTATCAATCTTTTTGCTACTGCTATCGCAAATATTGTCGCTGGAAATACTGAACAATTGTCATATAGTTTTACACATTCTGAAAGATTAACTGAATTGCAGAAAATTCCGCAACCTGTTTTGATATCCATTTTAGAATCATTAGGGACATTTGTGTTTAAATAAGGACTGAAGTTTATCGTCATATCCGATTTTGGAAGCCAAGCCCATCACTGGTCATACTTCCTCAAAATCTGACCGGGATTGGAACCAAGCCGTAAGTAATTTCAAGTTGGGACAGTCAAATCAAAAATAATGTTTTTGAGAATTTTTTTTTTTTTTTTACTTGCAGGCTGTATTAAATCTACATAGATTTATTTAGATGGGCTAAACAGCCCATCACGGATAGATTCAGACCAACGTTATTCCATTGTTATGCCCCAAAACAAAACTTGAAACGGACAGCTCGCTGCACTCAAATCCACATAGACTTTTTAATAAATAAGAGAAGCTCACGAATTTTTGCATTAACTTAGTCCACAAGATTGTCAAAAAAGAAAGCAAAACGTATAAACCTGCTCCGACAGCACAACAATTACAGAAGAGGTGCTTCATACTTTCCTCCTTCCCCAGCTTCTATAGAAATCATTAGATGGAGCCAGGTCCTCCTACCTAACGTGCTCACTGAAAACATTGTGGCCAGTGAAGACATCAGCCACTCAATTTACGTCAAGGTTTTCAATAGCTATGAAACATTCTGGCCTGAAACGTTACATGTCTTATTATTTGTCAATCTAGATTTCGCTAACTACGGAGATTTATTCGTAATGTTTGAAATGAAGGTGATATGCGATATGTCCACCCATTCAGGTTCATCAGGTTTCCTATTTAATTTAACATCCTTATACTATGGTATTCAACAAAGTGTAAGCTTGACAACTATGTACTTGCAATCTAGCTCTGAGAATTTAGCCATCTAGTCACAACAGAGTAATGCGTAGGAGAGTTTAGTAAAAAGGAGATATGTCAAATAAACACTTTGAAGAAAATAACTTCACTTACATTGTCTTTCATTTAAGACTGATCAGTGAGGATTTGAAAAGCGTATTCTCTGACAAGAAGGCTTTTGTCATATTTTGATATGAAGCAGTGGAAGTTTTTGTTAACAAAGGTGGTCGTACAGGTTTCAAATTTCAGAGTGGTTAGTTCCAAAATCGCGTTGTACCAGGTTGTGGTATGAACAGTATTTCACCTACCACGACAAGCCAGCTTTTAGTCTGACACCTGAGCTTGCTGTCACTTTTTAGTCATAAACATCAATTGATACCACGTGCAGTAAAACATTCCGAAAGTGTATTTTTCCTGCGTACCTCATAGAATAAAATTTGCCAAATTATGGATTCATAGAGCTATTTCAGAATTACTGGTTGAAGGGCAATATATTAGATCTTTCCCTGATGTTTCCTCAAAAGTACAACTTTCTGTGAACACTAGAACTGCTCCATTAAGTAAAGCGGGTTCGATGGTAAAACTTTTATAACTCCTAGTAAATATAGTGAGGTCGTCTGTCTGAACCTGCCAAGCAGGCATTGTTCATTAATACGATTTCCATGCTTTAACAGCTGTTAAGAAAAATACGACAACGACTTTTTGAATTCGTTGGCTATTGTTTGAATGAAAGCTTCTTAAACTTTTGTTTTGAATAAATAAAGTAGAGTAAATAAATATATGTAATCTTCTTTCTCTCATAAGCTCAGTATGTTATTCTCTCTCCGTATCAAGTACCGAAATGTTATATGAGTATTGAAAAGAGGAAAAGTATGTTCAGTGACTAAATTCTACCGTCGTAGCAACGTAGTTGCACTCTCAAGTTATTCATTCATACAGTCACAGCTCTCTAAGCAAGCTCTTCCAGTCATGCGCATAAGCACCTACGCACTTTTGAACACAGCATCCTATGCTGTGTATTGCTGCTCTTGTGCATCCCTATGAGCGACAGTTCATATCAGGACTCAGCCATCTCGCCATCATCATCTGCTATCGCCGTCGTCGTCGTCGCCGCAACAAAACGCATTGTCAATCGCCGTCAGTCATCGCAGGTTCATCTTCATCGACGGTTGTGTGCAGCTCGCATTTAAACGGTAGTTAGTGCGGTGTGTGTGTGTGCATGTGCAAATATATATTTGTGCAAGTGTCTATCGTTTAGCTTGTGATGTGTTTTAGCAGACAACAAATTTAGCGCACAATTTTGACATTTCTCTGTGGTAGACACAACACTCATTAATAAATTCAAATTTATTGACGCGACTTTCATTTCCGGCGGAAATGTCACGTGCCATATAAAAACACACACATACTTGTAAATACTAATTTGTCGTAGTTTATGTATGTGTGTCCCGCGCAGCTCATCGTCGTTATAAATCGTTACATAATGAAAATCGGAATCATGTTGACAAATTGACGCGAGCTGATTGATTGACGTTTATTCGGCGAAGTGTCATTAGCAGCTCGCTGTGTTTATTCAAAAAAAAAAAAAAAAAAAAAACAAATTTTTGTAATTAATTAAAATGTTGTCGTTCTGAGTGTTTTTTTTTTCGGGTATACGTTTTGAGCTACTTAGTGTTAAAGTGACAATATTAACGGTCATTTTAATGACATAACTCGGTCAGCTGTTTGAGTTGTTATCAATCTCTATCCATAATCATAATTCAGTGTCACATGGTGCGGGATTTTATCGAATAATCTTAAAATTAAAAAAAAGTATTGCCGTTTGTGCTAAAAAAAATTAAAATTTCAATTGTTAATCACAAAAAAAAAAAAATGTTATACGAGTAATTGTGCAATTTATGTACGTGAAAAATTGTGCATTTTTCATTTTGTGATTTTTACGATGTGCAAATGAAGCGTAAAATTATGAAAAACCAACAACAACAAATAACAACAACTGCAATTAACAGAAATTAGGGTCAATTAAAAGCACGTGCTTGGTAATGACATACAAACGCACGTAATTAAATTTTGGTTTGCTCCCGTTTTCGTATTCACCGAACGAACGGTTTGTACGATAAACGCCGGCGGAGTCTGCTGCTGTCGACTGACTCCTTTCTATGGAATTTGGCTTGAGTTTGAGTTTGTGTGTGTGCGTGTAGTGCAAAGGATAATAGTGCTACAATTGCTCTCAGCCATCAGCCACCACCTCATACTTTTTGTGTTTTTGTAAAAAAAGGTGAATTAGAAATATTACTCTTTTTCATAATTTTTATGTCTGTGCACTTTGGATTAAGGGGTGTTTAAAAGTTTAAGTTATTATTATGGGTTTACAGAATTCAATTTATGTACTTAATTGCAATATTCTTAATCTGAAATTCGTTTTCTGAATGAGATATACACATAGCTCATATTTTTTCCGACGAAAATAAGTGTAAGAAAAAATATCTTTTTGTCTAGGAGAATTTTTTGAAAAGTTTTTTTAAAATATACCTATTACTCGTTAAATAACTTAATCCAAATGTTCCAAATTTTCGATTCTAGGGTACGAAATGTTCAATAAAAGCTGAAGAATTCCTCTTTTTTAAAAAGAGGTACACATTATCTTTTGGTTGGCCAAAATCTACTTAAGCCCCGCTGTACAATAAATTCCAAATAATTTTCTAGAGCTCGCAAACTATCGATAGTAAACGATAGTTTGGTCACTAACTATCAGTGTAAACTTCACCTATTTCGACTTGAAAATTATATAAAAAACATATAGCAAAGGTAGTAATTGCATTACTTTTTGTAACTTTAGTTAAAAATTTGTCCATATTTAAAATTTTACCCACAGAATAAAATCTTGGCACATTTTGGTTTCACTTTGACATAATTGAACAATATAGCCAAGTTGTCAAAATCAAACGCTTTTGAAGAAATGACAAGTACGAAAACATTTCTTGGATGAAAAATTAATATATTTTTTTTATTACTTAAACCAATGCTCAGGGTTATGTTATTTTGTAAAAAACGATTTAACAATGAAAAAACCTTTATTTTCAGCAACACGAAGATGAGCGGTAAACTGCTTGAAATGCATCCAAAATAACAATTTTTTAAAAAACAGTCTCAAAATAAAGGTTTTTTCATTTTTAATATTTAGTCAATGCTCAGGGGATAGCTTCAATAAATGCAATGCACCGTTTTGATTTGTAGAAAAGGGAATAGGTTAATCGTACGACCAAAGAACGAATTATCCTGATACACAGTGCGGCAAAATCCAAATATCATGGCCAAAAGTCCAAAAATAAACTTTAATTCCGGGAAGTTTTGGTTAGATATTTTGAAAAAAAATTGTCCAGGATATCAGTAACCGAGATAATAATATGGTTTCGACTTTTACTTTATAGCGTACAAACGTCAAAACATAGAAAATTTTTTGATATCGAAAATTTTTATTAAAGTTGTGCCAAATGAAAATCGCTGGACAAGTTTTGTTTACAATTTTAAATAATATTTCGGCTACATTTCTTTAACTCTGTTCTTTTTTAAATATTTTGGTGTATCATTTACATTCATAAATGGAAAAAATAACGGTAAAAGTGGCATATTTCTAAGAAACCAAAAATTTCTTTTAAGTACGTAGAACGTTAGAGTGCCAAAAAAAAGTTCCACTTTGTTTACCTTCTCTTCAATTTGCAACCCCCACTCTTGCCCACTACTCAAATTACATTTAATAATACCTACCTGCTTCAGTAAAAAAAAAAATTGTTTGAAAATAAATTATTTTTTTAATAAAAATTGATTGGTGTACATGAGAAAGAAGACTAATTTTATGTCGAATCTGAGTCACTGCTCTCGGTTTCACTCTCTTCATCATTTTTATAGCCTAAATCAAGGATTGGACTTTTCAAAAGATTTACAGTTTGAGAAAGGATTTATCGGTTTTTTTTTTGATTTTTTCTGAACGAGGAGATTATCGGATCCGAGGATACCATCATCGTATGAAGTATATCTTCATTTGTTTTTTATCGTGATATTTTCCTTGATCGATTTTTTTTGTAATTTCTGATATCTTTATTTTGGGCTTCTTGAGTAGATATACATAATTGGTATGAATCACTTTTTATAGGTATGCAGTTTTTACAATACGGCAAAGAGACCTCGGCATGACGAAGTAGTGGTGGGCGTATTAGTTTTTAGACTAGGGCCATTCTCTTTGAAAGTGCTCTTCTATTAATGAATGAAAATGGCTGAACTTGGGTTTTGGCCATGCTTATTTTTTGCAATCATAATAAATTGGTTATATACTATTATTTTACTAAATTAAAACGATTTCTGATGACAAATGAAAGAGTTATGATTAAAATTCATTTTATGTCATATGAGAGGAGGGCGTATTTGATTTTTGATCACGCCTATCTTTTGCGGATATCATAAGTAAGTTGTATACTCTAGTTTAACTCAATTTAAACAATTTATGATGGAAAATCTAAGAGTTATGATAAAATTCCATTTTAGGTCATTTTGGAGGTGGGCGTTTTTAATCTTTGACCAAGCCTATTTTCTGTGGATATCATTTATGAGTTGTATACTCTCATTTACTAAATTTAAACAATTTCTGAATAAAAATGGTAGAATTATGGTCGAAATTAATTTTATGTCATATGGGAGGTGGGCGTGTCCGCTGGTCAATTTTCTCCAAATTAACATATATAACTAAGAAATATTTAAGAACCATGCCTGCCTAGTTTGAAAACTCTACGGCTTTTTTTTCGACTTTTGGCCGGGATTTTTGGATTTTGCCTGTTAATCTGTTAAACAACGTTGTAAATATACGAACTGACGGAACCAGTCATAAATTTCTCTAGAGCACATCCCACAATAATATCTATAGAAAAGAGTAACACACCCAACGTTACGACGGTGTTCAAGAGAGTTAACACAGGATACTGCTTCCGTATCCCCTATCAACTTTATCGCACGACGTCAAACTCTGTCTAGCAGCTCCAAAGAAGTTTTTGGAGCCCCGGCACGGATGTACGAATTGTACTCCAGCTAAGGTCTAATATAGGCGAAATAGACAGTACGAAGTTCAACAGGAGTGATGTATTTCTTACACCGTTTTAGACATTTAGACATTTGGCCTCTTCTTTCGACACAACGAATACATGATCTGTCCACCTCAGAACAGCATGAATCGATATGCCCAGAACGTTAAGAGTTGCCGATCTTTCTACGCCGGCCATATTGAGGGGTAGAAGGGGACAATCCACTCGTCTATGAGACAACAGATAGCATTGGGTTTTGCAGGCGTAGAATTCGACCCAATTAGCTCGACCCCACTCGGAGATTATTTTGAAGTCATTTGTGAGTGTATCATTTGTATACCGACTTTTTCTCTCAATCTCTTCAGAACTTGGACGCTTTTTAAAGGAATATGAATGACAAATACTGCTGTCATTAGCAAAGGAGTGGATTCGATTAATGGTCGATGACAGAAGGTCATCGATGAAAACAAGGAAAAGAGACGAGGACAACACGTTTAGAACGGCCACTGCAAAAGCTCGTTATTCAACGAGCGAAGGAATCACCGACGCCATATGCAATTAGTTTTGTTACGAGGGCGCTATGCCACACACGATCAAAAGCTTTAGAAATATCCAGAGCAACAACCATACTTTCACCAAGAAGGTGGACACATTGGTTCCAATTCTCAGTGACGAACGTCATTAAGTCACCAGTAGAGCGAGCTCTCTTGAAGCCATATTGGCGATCATTAAGTAATTCGTGGCGCTCTAGATAATTCATAAAGTGAAAGTTTATAACGCTTTCCATAACTTTAGAGAGCGCTGATTTTATTGCAATTGACTCATAATTATTAGTGTTGGTAACCTCGCCTTTTTTGGGAACTGCCCACTAGCAATTGAATTCAATACTGAAAATGGCAATTGAGTTGGTAATAACTTGCGGGGCAAGAGACGAGGATGATTGTTTAAGTTCTGAATATTTCAGCGAGTTGGTAATAAGACAATTATTGCTGCGATTTTTTTTTGTTTACTTTTGCTCTAGTTATGAAAAACGTAAGCGAGTTGGTAATAGCCCACTAGCAATTGAATTCAATACTGATAAAAGTAAGTGAGTTGGTAATAAGCTGCGGGCAAGAAACGAAAATATTTTTGTTACTGAAATTTTCTTGTTCTTGTTCTTTGCTAGCACTGATAATTATAAGCGAGTTCGTAATACGTACAAACAAAAATATATTTTTTCTCGCAAAAATATTCTTGTTTTACCTAGAAACTGCGTTTTTGTTGATATTTTCTCTACACTTTGAATTTTATTTCTGTGGCGCGTCAACATTTGTATATGCGTACCGTTATCTCTGCAGCGGACAATTGTCAGAAATCGAACTCAGACAATTTTTGTTGCATTTTGTTTCTTAATTTCAAGTTGTGAGTTATTGAAAGTAAGTTTAATTAAAAATGATTAGTAAGCGGCATGAAAAACGCCTAATTAAAAGAGAACTAAACGAAATATTAAACTATAATTTAAATAGTGATAATATTTGTGAAAACGAAAAAGAAAATGAAAATGAAAATGAAATTAATGAAGTAGATGAAATAACAAATATTGATGAAATTCATGATTGTGAAGAAGAAAAAAATTTGATAAGCGACATTACGCAGTGGGCAGTGAATAATAATATTACACGTGAGGCTTTTGATAGGTTATTAAAAGTATTAAATAATTGGCATATTAACGTTCCAACATGTGCGGAAACAGTAATTGTTAGACAGCTCATAAATATAAGAGAAGTTTTGCCAGGAACATATTTACATTTAGGAATTGAGAAGAAATTGCGACAAGTGAGTAATGTAATTGAAAATATGAATACTGTAGTGCTAGATATTGGTGTTGACGGTATTCCATTATTCAAAAGTTCATCTGAGTCGTTATGGCCTATTATGGGAAAACTTTATCCACAACAAAATACTGAAGTATTACTGTTTGGCGTTTATTTAGGCAAAAAGAAACCAGCAAATGTTGATGATTTTATGCGGGAATTTCTTGATGAACTATCAAATTTGATTAATAATGGTTTGAACATTAATGGAAAAATAGTTAAAATTCAAATCAGAGCATTAATTTGCGATTCCCCTGCAAAATCATTTTTATGCCAAACGTTAGGCCATAACGCGCTGCACGGCTGTACGAGATGTTTGCAAGTAGGAAGACGCATTAATAATACAACAGTTTTCAGCACATCTAAGGGAGTACCACGCACAAATGAAAGCTTTACATTACGAACTGGTGAAAACTTTCGCAAACTTCTAACAAATGAAATATCATTATTGGAAAAAACAGGCATTCAAATGGTGACGCAATTTGCATTAGATGCAATGCATCTCATTGATTTAGGTATTGTCAAAAAAATGCTAACTTGTATAATTTAGTTATACAAAGTTAAGCAATATGGATAAAGATAATTTATCAAAAAAAATGATACAACTTAAAGACTTTATTTCAGTAGAATTTGCTAGAAAACCGAGAGGTTTTGATGAAATAGCAAGATGGAAAAGTGTCGAGTTCCGCCAATTTGTTCTCTACACTGGCATTTTAGTTTTAAAAAATTCCATTGACATCAATGTTTACGAACATTTCCTTTTACTGCATGCAGCCTACAGAATTTTATTGACAGAAAAAAAATATGAAGCAAATTTAAATGTTGTCGACGATGTGCTACAGTATTTCGTGGAACTTTTTCCAGTCATATATAACGAAGAACAAGTGTCATTTAATCTGCATTCAATCCTTCATCTTACAGAATGCGTGGAACAATTAGGGTTTTTAGATTCTTTCACAGCCTATTGCTTTGAAAACCAGATGCAAAAATACAAGAAATACGTGAAGAAGCCATTAAAAATACTTGAGCAAATTAATAATAAAGATCACAGCTGTCAGGTGATTAAAAAAGATAAATTTGTTGGTCCTAAAATCAATAAATTTGGTGAAATTATATCTTTTGCAACAAATAGCTTAACCTTAAAACTAAAAGCACCTGATAATATTTTTTTTGCTGCAGAAAGCGCTTTTCTTGTGGTGAGGTTTATTAAAGAAGAAGATGAGGTGTTTATTATAGGAAAAAAATTTGAAAATTATAAACCATTTTTTGAAAAACCATTCAATTCCCAAACAGATTTAGGAATTTTTATTTCACATAATACGCCCACTGCAAATGAAGAAAAAATTAACATAAAAAATCTCGATTACAAACTGGTTTACTTCCCAAATAATGACAGTGAATATTTGTTCATCCCTCTACTTCATACAATTTTCAAATAAAAAATAATAATAAGATAGTACCAAAATAGATAAAAATAAATATAAATATAATAATAAAAATCAATAATGACAAGTAATATCGTTACTGGAACTCCGGTTTTTCGCTGCAATGCCACGCTCGGTAATGAGAATATGAATCCAGGTATTTTATTTAACATATGATTATTTTATGCATTTAAATTAATTTCTGTCATTTTACACCTACAGTTCCTGACAATATAAAACCAATTTTAACGGACATGAGAAATGAATTGAGAGAACTTAATAAAAAAGTAGATGGTAAGATGATTTGGTTTATTACCTTAAACTTTTTTGTCATGTTTTCTAATTATTTTTTTAATGTTTAGATCAAGCAAAATCGATTGCAAACTTAACTCAAAATCTGGCACAAAATAATTATCTAATGAAACAGATGATGGATAAAGTATCTAAAAAAGCAAAATTTCCTATTAACGATGTGGAGCTTCGACATGAAATTGAAATAGATATTTCAAGAAACAAAGAAATTTATGTAAATGTTGATGGATTTTTATTCTAAATACATCATTTTCTTTTAATATTTGATTTTTCCTCTTTAGGTGAACATTCTGAAAAACATCATTCAGCCTATTGGAATCAACCAAGGAATGAAGAAAATTTTAACAGACGAAGTTATAATTCAAATAAATTATGATGGACTCCAGAATAAATTAGCATTTAAACAGTTCGAATGCTTAAATAACGCCTTGTTCGGTAAATTCATTACAATTGCTTTAAATTCATTAAATATTTACTTTATTAATTTCTATCTTTACAGATGCAGTTCGAACAGACGGTTATACCAAAGATGACTTCGTGCAAGACATTAAAAAGGCCTTCAAAAAAGAGGCGGGATCGCTGAAAAGAAAGCATGAAGCTGCCACCACCTAATTTTGGTTACTTTTTAACTTACAAATATGTACTTACTTACTTACTTAAGTATACTTAACTTACAAATAAATAAACATGAAATTATTCAATTAGTTATGTAATTTTTGTTCTTCAAAGTAATATGAATAGGTAAGAGGTGAATAGGTCATAGGAGTTGGCATATGAATAAGTAAGAGGTGAATAGGTCATAGGAGTTGGCATATGAATAGGTAAGAGGTGAATAGGTCATAGGAGTTGGCATATGAATAGGTAAGAGGTGAATAGGTCATAGGAGTTGGCATATGAATAGGTAAGAGGTGAATAGGTCATAGGAGTTGGCATATGAATAGGTAAGAGGTGAATAGGTCATAGGAGTTGGCATATGAATAGGTAAGAGGTGAATAGGTCATAGGAGTTGGCATATTAATAGGTAAGAGCTGATACACTCCTACACCCTTGTATGCGAGTTGTTCACATCTGAGTTTTCAATGACATCGCTGTGTTAAAATTCAGCGATGCGGTAATAGGTTAGACCCTCACTTTTGCTATTACCAACTCTTATGCTAGCTATTACCCATTGCTACTGGGTGGTTAAACATTAGCAACCTTCCATAATGATGGAAATTTAACACAAGTTTATGAAAAGCTAAATAGATTCCGTAATGGACGAGCGAGTGTTGAAATGCTATCCGGCCCTGACTCTTCGTTAGTATTGAGATTTGTGTTGGGCAGTGGTTGATTGCTATCAGGGAGAGTAGCATCAACCGGGTCCGTGAAGATTTAGTCGTTCGTTAAGAGAGTTGAAATAGACCATGAAGACTGATTCTTCACTCTCTTAATAAATGACCAAAAGCTCTTTTTTTCCTATAAAAATTATTTCCAGAGACCAACACGTCCACATTGACTCAGTAGGTGACGCTTATTTAGGATATACCGTCACCTGAAATGCAAATTTATATTTTGAATTTTTTCAAAGTCATTTTAAATCGCAACCTCAAGGAAATATTTTTTTAAATATTTAGATAATATTTTTGTTAAATTTTATTTAACGCTAATATTAAATTTAAAATATTTTACTCACCATATTCCCAGATTTTTATTTGTCTGGTTTCCTCCAAACCCCTAACTATCAATAAACAGCAACGGCAATTCGAAGAAATATCAATGGAGGCGCACTAAAAAGCTCTTAATATAATACGAAGAGCCGCTGTCGCTTATCATTTTATAAATCACTTAATAGTAGATAAGTATCGCAGGCAGTAATCTCTGTTTGAATTTATGATTTTGCTGCAACACCCACAGTTTGCAATATTTTCACATCTGAGCCAGAAGCTTTGCAAAGAGCACTTCACAAAGTTATGAATTTCTTCATAATAAAAAAAATTATGAAATAATTGTTTTTTTGCAAAGAAATAAAAATAAAAATATCATATAGAAAAATAACGTGAAGGGCCACAGACAAGTAACAATGGAAACAGATAACAAAGACGACTAAATACTTTCAAAAACACAAAAAGGTGAAAAAGAAGCCGCATAAAAATAAAACGTGTCCTATAGGAGATAAAGAAAAATTTATGTAGTAAACAATAACCACAACAGCTTTGTGAAGTGTTTTCTTATAGGGAGGATAGTGCCTAAATGAAATGTGTCCATCTAATGTGATCCTTTGTGATTACTTGTATCCATTCATAAAATTTTTCCTTCTTTGGATTTCCTTTCCCAGTGATCTTCCTGTTGGCTTTTGGTCTATCATGCTACCCACTATGTCTTGTGGATTACACTCAAAGGCTTGGCTTGTCTGGTTTTCGGAGAGTATGTAAGTCCCATTCACCCCAATTTTTTATACCCTACACCCAGGGTATATTCACTTTGTCCTTCCGTTTGTAACGCAGAGAAGGAGGCGTGGCAGATATAGAAAAGTATATATATTCTTGATCAGCGTCACCTCCTGAGTCGGTGGCTGGCTGGCTCTGTGTTGAAATACACTTTTTAGGAAAACTGAGCAAGATAATTCAATGAAATTTGGTACACGTCGTCAAAGATAGCTCGGGGGATTGAAAATGAGCGAAATCGGTCAACGGACACGCCTACCGCCCATACAAAAATATATTCAAAATGCAATTTTAGCAGTATTTTTCACGACAATGTGACCAAAATACGCATAAATACTACGAATTGTAAGAGAAAGCTCTAAGAAAAAACTGAATGAATTCGGACAAGAGGGCGTGGCACCTCCCATATAATCAAAAGCTTTAAAACGCTATACTGAAAGGGTTTTTTGAGATATTCGAACCAAATTCGATTCAGACACTAATAATCATAAATAAAAGCTCTCAACAAAAATTGGGTGAAATCGGACAAGGGGGCGTGGTACCTCCCATATAAGCAAAAGTTTCAAAAGGCTCTACTGAAGGAGTTTTTTCAGATAATCCAACCAAACTTCACTCAAACACTTAAGACTATAAATGCACCCTCTAAGCTAAAACTAGACGAACACGGACAAGAGGGCGTGGCACCTTCTATATAAGCAAAAGCTGAAAACGTTTTTCAATCACACACTAAAAACTATAAATGCAAGCTCTGGACAAAAACTGGGTGAACTCAGACAAGAGAGCGTAGCACCTCCCATAAGAGCAAAATTTTAAAAATACTGCAGTATAGGGTATTTAATGTTTGGCCAGGCCAAATTTTACACCCTTACTAGTTGAACTTGATCCCGTTTGTTATTGGAATTTGGTTGTATCAGAATCAAACTTCTTTTTAGGATATCATAAAAGAACAACAACTTGTCTAAAGTGTGCCCACAAATCTTTGATAACAAGGCAGCCCGTCTCATATAACTTCGCCAAATAGAGGAATATCCACTTCTCTTGAAAGCATTCGGTTCAAAATATTGTTTTTATACCCTACACCCAGGGTATATTCACTTTGTCCTTCCGTTTGTAACGCAGAGAAGGAGGCGTAGCCGACATAGAAAAGTATATATATTCTTGATCAGCGTCACCTCCTGAGTCGATATATGTCCGTCTGTCTGTCTGACTGGCTGGCTGGCTGTGTGTTGAAATACACTTTTTGGGAAAACTGAGCAAGGTAATTCAAGGAATAATGGTACACTGCCTTCGTCGTCAAAGTTAGATCGGGGGATTGAAAGTGAGTAAAGTCGGTCAACCGACACGCCTACCACCCATACAAAAAATAAATTCAAAATGCAATTTCAGGAGTATTTTTACCGACAATGCAACCAAAATACTACGAATTGTAAGTGCAAGCTCTGAGAAAAAACTGAGCAAACTCGAACAAGAGTTCGTTGCACCTCCCATACAAGCAAAAGTTTCAAAATGCTATACTGAAAACGTTTTTTGAGATAATCCAAACAAATTTCACTCAGACACTAAAATCTATAAATGCAAGCTCTGAACAAAAACTGGATGAACTTGGACAAGAGGGCACCTCCCTTACAAGCAATATTTTTAAAATACTGCAGTGTAGGGTATTTATTTTTTGGCCAGGCCAAAAGTTACACCTTAATTCGTCTGAGTCACAAAAGTCTTTGCACTTTATTTTAAAATAATAAAAAATTCTGGAGATTAAATTTATCAGCACAGGTTTACAATTTTAATTGCATCCCAAGACAGTTCTGAAGAAAAAAAAAAATAATAAACCACCTGTTCTGGGATTCAAACCCTGAGATATGGATTACGAACCTGTCAGCACATCAGGCAACGAAGCCTTCTGATGCGGTATGTATTCCTCCTGTTCCTGCTGCTATTACTGATACTTCTGCTGCTTCTGATGCTGTAGTTGGAAATTCGGACTCTGATGCTTCTGCAAATGTACCGTCTTCTGATGCAGATGCTTCGCAAGAAAAAACAAGTAAATCTAAAAATTAAAACTTGGTTGTTGGAAACTGCGCTGATTAACATCATTGTTTGTGCATCTAATGTACCACCGATTAGTTCTGCTGATCTTTATTCCTTACATGTGGATAATATTATAATGTTATCATCTTCTATCACCGAGTCCCAAAGAATCTTTGAGCTTTGCAAATACTGACAAGCACCAGCTGAAAAGAATGATCCGATTCTCATCTCAACATCCTACGTATACTTTTCTGATCAGGATCTAAACAGAAAATCTGATCTCATGCGGATCTGGTCCGCTTCAAATGATGTGTGACGTGTATTATCGCATGCAGATTACAAACCCTGTCCTGGATCGGATTCAAAGCAGAACAAATTTTTAGCTGGGAGTTTGTAGAAGTAGTGATCTTGATTTCATCGAATTTCTTAGTCAAGCTTCTCGTTTGCCATTGTAAATGTCATATGTTAACTCACAACTCTAAAAAAATTGATTCCTGAGCAAATTTGTAAAATGATTTACCTTTTTTGAAAAATTAACAACTTCAAACCCAACAATAAAACGGTAGTAAGAAAAAGGAAATAAACACTGAGTTAGTTAAACACTAAGGCAGACCTAGCACAGATACGCAAATACAAAAACATGAATGAATGCTGCAGACATAGATACTCGCATGTACAATAGTTGCAAATGTTTGCGAGTTGTAAGTTTCGAGATACTTCTGCAAGATTAATTGTACTTGTGGTTGTTGATTGCTTCACAATACAATGCATTACATTACGTTCTGTTGCGTCACGCTGCACAAGCATCTATTGAGATGGGTTGTGATGTTTTCCTTTTCTGTTATTTCTTCAGTTTCGTTTCAAAGCAAAATAGATTTCCTTTGTTAAAATTTAATCATTTTGAAATGGAGATTTATTATTAAGAGACACAAGAAGCCCCATCATCCAAAGGTAAAAGCTCCATTCACAAAGCGTCTTCCAACTCAAACCAAACGCAATGACGATGCCGTGGTATTTGTTACAAACACTCTGTGATATCTAACATGGTTGGGGGTACAAATCCGCAATTTCTTCCTTTCGCACAATCGTGACACACGGAGGCGTTGAATCCTTATAACAGATTTTAATAGATTTTTCAAATTCAATTTGCGAATATGTAAGGTAAGTTCGCGGTTTTATGAGAGACAAACAAAAGACATGGAAGACTGCAGGGGGGTGAGAGCCAGTAAGTAGAAGATATGAAAATGTAACGGAGCAACATGAAGTCAATTTTAGGTGTAACATGTGAACATTTTAAAATACATACTCATGCGAATAAAAAGAAAAAAAAAAAAAAAAACGAAAAAATACAATTTCTTTCCGCTCTGACAGTTGCGTACTTGCGACCTTGAAGTTGCCTAAATTGCATGCATTTTCCTTGCTTTCACTTTAACGTCTTGTGCGTAATAAGTAGGATGTTTCATGAAAAAAAAAAGAAAAAAAATGAGATGAAATAAAATAAAATAAAATTAAAAGCCGTAAAAATGAAAAGGATTTTTGCATAACGACGTGGCCTATGTACACTATACAGTGGGTCTGAGTCATTTACTTTCCTTAGATTATACAGGGTGTAACGTATAAAGATTTACGAAGCTTCTGGAAGTGATAGGAGAGACCTAGACTAGGGAAAAATTGCAACTGGGCGGGTCTAAAATATAGTATACCCCTAAGGAGTTATAGTGAAAAAAACTGACTTGTTTTGGAAAAAAAATTTTCTTGGGTCACCCTAAAAACTTAGAGAAAACATTTTATGAAAAAGTTTTAGTTAACTGTATTAGATTTTTAAGAGTATGTTTGGTTTAAGGGGCTTCAAAGGATTTTGAAAAGTTTTTGAGCTTTGAAGTTGACATCTTGTGTCAAAATTTTACGGTCTTAGCTTTAACGGAAATACCAAAAACGGTCTTAGCAATTTATCCCATCTGCAAAATGTTTGGAAATTATCATTGTAAACTATCCTATGCTTAGGGAGGAAAAGGGTAGGGAGGAAAAGGGTAAAAAAAAAATTGGAAACCATCAAGGGCGTCTTCGATCCCTCAGAGGTGTTTTGGACACGTTTTTTTAAATTCTGTATCACCCATCGATAGGGAAAGGTTAAAGAAACTGACAAAGGTGTCCCTGACCCTTCTGAGGAGTTTTGTTTTCATTTTTAAAAAAAATTGTCAGGGGTGTACCAACTCCTAAGAAGGTTTGTAGACACCCCTGACAGTTTTTTTTTTTTTTTTCGAATGGTGCAGTACATTTTTTTTTGAAAAACGAGACCAAAACTACGAAGGGTCGGGGAAACGTCTCAAAATTTCATTAATTTTTCGTTAACCTCGCTTTATCGATTGAAGCAATAGAATTTTTTAAAAAAGGGGCCATAAACTGTCGGAGCCTTTCCTTATCGGTTGGATCAACACAGTGTTTTTTGCAAGAGAATATCAAAACTCATTTGAGAGGTTGGGGACACCCTTGATATGTCGCAAAATCTTTTTTCGACCTTTCACTAGCGATTGCTGCAGTAAATTTGCTTAGAAAAATGGGTTCAAAACCCCTGAGAAGGGTCGGGTACATTTCTGATTTCCAAAAATTTTCTTTAACGATATTCTTTCCATTCGTACAAGGGCACGACCCTTATTCCTATCATAAACAATTTTGTTCTAAGCGTTTTGTATGGTTAATTCTTCTTTTCAGCCTGCCTTTCGAATCTTTTGAAACAGAAATTCATTGCAAACTAGCATATCTTTTCTCAAATTTGAGATAGGATAGTTTACATTCAAATTTTTTGAAAAAACTAAAAATGTTCATACATAACAAAAATAACTATCTTTTTGAAGTTCGTTTCTTTCTTAAGTTAATGAAACTTGGTTAAAAAAGCAATGATATCTAAAAATAAGCCCTAATTAGAACATTATTCAGAAAAAAAAAATTTTAAATTGTTTTCAAAATCAAGCTAGAATCAGTTTTTTTCTCTCCTGAAAAGTAGCAAAAATGAGATAGGATAGTTTACATACAATTGACACGACGATATAAAGTGCAATAATTGAAGCGCACTACAAAATTACGACAAAATTTTAGTATTAAAAATTAATGACACTTCTTTTTCTTTTTTTTGCTTATTAATATTTTTAATTTTATTTTGGGAACTATTTTTCACTGTGTCCGGTTTTTGAAAATTAAAAAGTTGGCAAGCCTGGTGGCATTAGCCAAATTCTTGCTGTAGCATTTTAGTCACATTAGTTACAAATCGACATTGACTACGAAACTTGAACCCGCAAAGACTTTTTTTGTCGGAATGGACTAACTACTCTTTCTTAAACTGCAGTCAAGTACTAGATCTGGAAACTATCTAGATGAATTTGCTCAAATAGTTATTTGATGGTCTAGTCCGTACCGGTTCTTGATGTAGCTGGATCACTGGCCCTTTCACTTTCATTCTGCGAACATTTGTGTTTCATTGCACTGCAAATGATTCTACAAATTGATGCTTTGATAGTATGTATGGTTTTGAAAATATATCCTGATAGTCAGCTGTAAAAGTGAATACCTCACAGCCTAATTTAATTTTCTCTTCTCTTCAAAAAATATATTAACACAATTTGATGCACCCCTATCCACTGTAAAATAACGTATGATTTTTCCATTATTTATGTTGTTATTTTACCCAGTCGATCCCACACATTCCCCATAGCAACAACTCATGTAAATGGCAAATACGAATATGTTGTTGTGTATTCGCAACATGAGTAACTGAGTAATGTAACATTCATAAAAAAGGTAACGAAAACTGAATGGGTTATGAAATGCGTAACTTTTTATGGCTTATTTCACAAATTAACTATACGAGCTGTTGTTGCCTCCTACCAATTCATTTTCAGTCCGACTTTCTTTACAGGTATTTTTGTATATAAGTAAATTTCAGCTTGTTCAACATTTTTCATATACATATATATTTTTGTCATAACACCTTTTTGCTTTTAACTTGAAAATCTCAACGGCATAGTCCGGGAAAAAAAGTCATACCCAAAAACAACTGCCACATTATGTACATACATGCGTGTGTGCAGTAGGTGTAAAAA
This sequence comes from Calliopum simillimum, assembly GCA_951812925.1. Lineage (NCBI taxonomy): Eukaryota > Metazoa > Arthropoda > Insecta > Diptera > Lauxaniidae > Calliopum > Calliopum simillimum. Next base: position 95,425,053 of record OX638369.1, read on the forward strand.
TCCATTATTTTGATCCTTCTTGCTGAGCAAATTTACATATTACTCGTATTTTACTTAAAAAAGCCATATTGAGTATTTTTTTTTCGTTCTCATACGATTTTACAGTCTTTCATGTGGAGAGTGAAGCGATTATCATTAGATTAGAGGTGAGAAACCATTCATTTTGCATTTTTTAGGATTTTATTTAGAAATTTACAACAAAAGAGGGATCTAACGAAAGTTCGTTGAGTTAAGCTGACAAAAATAATTTTAGTTTCTTACCTTCCCTTCATCATCCTCTATTTAAGTAACAGTCAAAAACATCCGTCTTTTTGAAACTTCTCAACTTTAACATTGAATATTTATTTTATCGCCTACGACAGGATACAATAAAAAAAACAGGATATTCGACAGGAAAGCTATGTAATTACTTTGATGACCAAAAAAAAAATATGTGCACAAAGAATAATGAGAATCCTATCAAACGCAAGATAAATAGACAAGTTATATATACCACATATACTAACCGTCTGATAAGTTTCCACAGGAATGACAGCTACGCTACAATTTCTGGTATTTTGTAATGTACAAAATTAGTCTCGGGCTTCGTAATTTTTCGAGACCAAGACGAAGACATTGATATAATTTTAAGACCAAGACCATAGATAGCATAAACTGGTTGGAAAATATAGGAAACAACAGAATTCGTCAATATCAAATTAGTAAGAATACTTTTCGAATGACAGACAAGCTGCAGGAGAACCCCGCAAATTCAACTTTGAAATAATGGGACTAAGCGAATATTCTGCCGTAAAATTACAAAAAGACGCAACTCGTTTTTAATAGTTTTCAGAAAATCGAGATTTTATTTTTATTCAGAAAAGGCAGCAACTTCTCTTTCTTATAAAATCTATATCATTTTTCATCTTTTTTGTATGGAGTAACTGCCTTTTATGATTTTATTTATGAAAAATATGAAAACAGGGTGTAATGTTTACATTTCTTTATTTGCAATTTGCAAGAGAAGTGGAAAACGTAAAAAACTGGCGATTGGACTAAAATATAGATAAAGAACTGCTTAATCCGATGGGGAAATAAAGTTTAAAGGGCCATAACCTAAGTTGCCGCCTTATATATTTTTACGGCAGTACTCTTAGATGGCAAAAAATTTCTATACTCCGTACTTACCCTACTAGAAAAGAGTTCAGTTTCAGATCCGATTCGGATCAGGAACAAGTCAGGCTTTCTAATCCGATAATGACGAACAAACGTCACACCTCAAAAGAAATGGACCTGATCCATTTGAACGGATCCTATCCTTATCCAAAATTGTTTTCAGTAACGGACCTAAATATTGCTCGTCAGAAAAATATTATATTTATAAATGCTACTCCAATAAGAGTATCAAATTTGGCCATATATTTATAAATTAATTTTATTTTCGTCCGGAAACAAAACGCTTCCATAAAACATTTTTTATCAGCTGACACTAGTGTTTACCATTTTTTGTTTTTTGTTACGTGTATGGCATACGGCTGAATTTTGAAATGGTCGGTTCGTTGAACATGTTTAAAATGTGAAAGGAATTTTAATTTCGTTAAATCCGGTAACAAAATTGAAAGTCTTTTGCCTTTTTTTGCTCAAAGATATCCTAACCTAAAAAGACACAAAAGTGCAAAAAACCTGTTTAGCCAATATTTTGGTCTACGATATCTCTTAAGGGCCGTCCACACGCACAGTTTTACCTCAAGACTTACCTGCGCAAACTGATTTGTACAGGTAAGTCTGTACGTATGGACGGCAAAAGTCAAGTTTGTCAAGGCGAAAAGTGCGGCCTGTGCTTTCTTTGAATTTCCAAAGACTTTTTTGCACAAACTAAGCTTGCGCAGGCAAGTTGGAACGTGTGGACAGCGTACGGGCCTTGCCTTCAATCTGTCGCTTAAATATAACTCTTCAAGTGCATTTATATTGCATGTGATAGCTCTTTCATGAACATTTTCACTTTTTTCAATTAATCCATTATGGAAAATATGCAAAAGAAAAAATAATTCAATTGAAAATAAAATTTTTGCTAGACGTCATGTTGCTATGAAAATGAATTATACTAAGAACTGCACAGACTTGCCTGTGTCGTGTGGACGCGATAAAAAAAGTATGCCCAAACCCTCTAGTTTGGAAGAACTAGGTTTGCGCAGGTAAGACTGTACGTGTAGACGGCCCTTTAGAAGCATGAAAATATAAACATAATTTAAATTCAGGTTTAAAGAAAAAGATAAGGGCTTTCAAGTAACTTAACCACATTTAACGAATAAATGATATGTTGCATAGTTATATAGCTTAAAAAAGTGGCAAAAAACGACTTTGTTTGGTTTTAAGGATAAAATATCTTAAAAACTATACACTATAGAGCAATTCTGAGATCAGATTCGCGTTAAGCATCGCAAAACACATCGAATGTGATTACTTTGATTTTTGTTTAATGTAGTTAAATTTTTTTTTTTTTTTTTTGTATGGGAAAATGCCCCAATAGGAAAAAGGATTATCTCAAAATTTAGTCGAGGAGTCACGAGTGAAAATTTTGTTATACATCATTTGAACGATAAGTAAACTGAATCTGGAAAAGAATTTGATGTGCTATGACGTTCGATTTAAAACGGGTTAAGGCACGCCGTGCTCTTTACTTACTCCAAAATAGTTTAAAATCAAAACTTTTTTTGGCATTGTTCTATATAAATACTTTTTATACCCTACACCCAGGGTATATTCACTTTGTCCTTCCGTTTGTAACGCAGAGAAGGAGGCGTGGCAGGTATAGAAAAGTATATATATTCTTGATCAGCGTCACCTCCTGAGTCGATATAGCCATGTCCGTCTGTCTGGCTGGCTGGCTGGCTGGGTGGCTGGCTGGCTGGGTGATGTGTGTGGAAATACACTTTTTGGGAAAACTAAGCAAGATAATTCAATGAAATTTGGTACCCTGCCTCCGTCATCAAAGATAGCTCGGGGGATTGAAAATGAGCAAAATCGGTTAACGGACACGCCTACCGCCCATACAAAAAATATATTCAAAATGCAATTTTAGGAGTATTTTTCACGACAATGCAACAAAAATACATAAATACTAGAAATTGTAAGCGCAAGCTCTGAGAAAAACTGAGCGAACTCGGAAAAAAGGGCGTGGCACCTCCCATATAAGCAAAAGCTTCAAAACGCTATACTGAAAGCGATTTTTGAAATATTCGAACCAAATTTAACTCAGACACTAAGAACTATAAATGAAAGCTCTCAACAAAAATTGGGTGAAATCGGACAAGAGGGCGTGGCACCTCCCATATAAGCAAAAGCTTCAAAACGCTATACTGAAAGCGATTTTTGAGATATTCGAACCAAATTTAACTCAGACACTAAGAACTATAAATGAAAGCTCTCAACAAAAATTGGGTGAAATCGGACAAGGGGGCATAGCACCTCCCATATGAGCAAAAGTTTCAAAATGCCATACGGAAAGAGTTTTTTGAGATAATCCAAACAAATTTCACTCAAATACTAAAGACTATAAATGCACGCTCTAAGCTAAAACTAGAGGAACTCGGACAAGAGGGCGTGGCACCTCCTATATAAGCAAAAGCTTCAAAACACTATGCTGAAAATATTTTTCACTCAGACATTTAAACCTATAAATGCAAGCTCTGAACAAAAACTGGGTGAACTCGAACAAGAGGGCGTAGCACCTCCCATATGAGCAAAATTTTAAAAATACTGCAGTGTAGGGTATTTAATGTTTGGCCAGGCCAAATTTTACAACCTTACTAGTTTGATTTTAAAATTAAACTAAAATTTTTACTGTGTGGATATAAAAATTCGCGAAAAAAAATATAAATTTTGAATGGTTCGTCAGAAAATAAGAGTAAATAAATACAAAAGCAATGCACTGGAATCAGAAAATAATATATATATGGTATATCGCATAAGGTTACAAAGCTTCTTCATTAATATCAAACTGGTGCAGAAACTGTTCCGAACCGGATGAGGAAGAAACGGTAGAGCACGTCTTGTGCTATTGCCCGGCGCTAACCAGACGCAGAATGGCAACTCTTGGGCAGGCTATGTTCGGCTCCACAAATGAGATAGCTGGAACAGCATTATCGAAGCTAATGAATTTCGCCTTAAAAACTGGAACCTTCGATAAAGATGAAAATCATGAAGCCAGAACACTGCTATTCTCCTAACTGAAGGGAGTCTTGTGGTAACGCTATGGACCTAATTGGTCTATGTGAGGTTTTTGCTTACGCAATTACCGCCACCCTAACCTAACATAACCTACGAAGTTTCTGCGAGGTGATAGTGGAGGGCTGGACTAACAAAAAATTTTGCGTAAAGGGGGGTTTAAAATGTACCCCTGAAGAGTTATAGGGTTAAGACTGATTTTCCTAGCGTTTTCGAAAATTTTGTAAAAAAATTTTTACTAATTGTATGAGCTTTTGGAGAGTGTATTTAATCTATAGGGTCTCGACCTTTAAACTTGATATTTTATTTTTTTTTTTCTTTCTTTTTTGAATTTGGCGGAAATTTCATAACAAAAAGGGGCCAATTAACATGCCTTAATATAATAGTACATTTGTCATACAAAACTTTTCAATTGAGGTCAGCAAAAAATACTTTACCTTTTGCCTGTTCTGTTCAGCAGCATTTTAAACTTCAAATTTTGGTTATTTTTGAGATATTTGAACTTTCAAGAAGTAATTTTTTTCTAATCTTCCATTATTGATTTTGTTTTTAATATATTTACGGCGAAACAGAACAATAATAGTCATTCATAGTCTCAGAAGTGTTATATATTGTAAGGTTTTTCACATATCCTCAACTAAAAGTACTAAAAACACTGTTTTCGCTTTACTGTGTAATCTTCGCTTTACCGTAACATTAAAAAATAGAAAATTTAATTTAAAATGCCAGGAAACTAAGTTCCGGATGATTTTTAATTTTTTTTACTTTTGTTATGACTGTTATAAACTATTCCAACTATTTGCACCCCCAAAATAAAACATTTTTTTTTCCTTTATTTTCGAGTGGAAAATTCGGTTTTTTTAAACGATTTCCCATATGTGGCCAAGAACAAAAAGCTTGTCAATCCTCCATCCCCTCAAGAAACATAAATAAATTTTCTCGCATTTAATTTTTGAGAAGAATTTTACCAACATTTTGTTTTTCAAATGAAATTATATAAAAAATTTCCAAAGTCTTAAAAAGTCAAGCAAATAAAACTGTCAAACACATGTGTCGTCCACAATTTTTATGCTCTACACAAAAATTTAATGGATTTTTTGTTTTTGTCTCTCTCTTTCAGAATGTCAACAAATTGCAACAAAAATGTCTTCCATGTTTTCCGTAATAGAAAACTGATCAATTAAGTTACAAAAAAAGAAAAGTTTCACTATAACGCTTTTTCTTACGACACAAGCATTTGGATATAAAGTTACCCGCACTTTTTGAAACAAAACAAACACAAAGAAACCTAAGAAAAATGCAACAAAAAGATATTGGAACGGAAAAAGCTATTAATGGTATCGACAAACAGGATATCCGCATGAGACCAAATACAAAAAAGACAAACAAGAGAAAAAGGCGCTTTCACGTTATTCAACGGATAGCTGTGGTGTGTATTTTGGCCACTACTCTCGAAATAGCAGGTGAGTGCGGTATCAAAGACGTTACTTTCTAGTAATGCAATTTGAAGACGCCTTAATGGAAAAATCAACAATTTAAAATTAATGATTTTTGACGAAATATACATGTACATAGGTAGGGTTTCTAAGAAATAGTATTTATTTTGTAAAAGTTTGGCCTATACATTGTGGTGCTATCAAGAGTTCTGCCAACTTAGTGCTCTTCTTACCAGATTTAGTGCTTTTGGAAAACTAACATGCGAAGAAATTAGGCAGTGCTCAGTGCATTTTGAAGTTATTTTCTCAATTACAAACACTCTATAAAAATAGTTCCAATCACAATTAAACATTTAATTTCAAAGATTTTGTAAGCATTGTGCATATGAAATCGACACAGGAAACATAAATTTTAAGGATTTTTAAAAATAAAATACCTTTTTGGATAAGTCATTATTTGAGAGGAAATTTTCCTTAATTCACTTTATAATAATCCACTGTATTTTATGCAAAATTATCTCTATTTTTCCCTAAACTGGGCCAACTCTTTTTATACAAAAGACAAAGCTTTAATTTAACTGCACTGCAATCAAACGACAACTTATATAACATCTATCGGCATGAATTGGAAAGCATACGAGAGTTCTTGCAGTAGCTCATTGGTTTTTCAGCTGTTTCGTGGAATTTACTTTGTGTTACACACTAACCTTCTCGTCGTTTTTTGCAGTTACGTTTCTTTACGGATTTTGTTGTCAAGTCAACTCATTGCAATTTTTCTACGAATTCCAAATAAAATATTGAGACAGTTTCCAAAGGGTTTGGAAAATTTATGCTGATGTCAGATTTAGAAAACGTTAGACAGTAATAGATTAAATCATTTAAAAGTCAGATTTGTGATTTTTACCTTCAAAATTAGTTGGACTCAAAACTACTTTGTGAAATTGCCCAATGATGCTTTTGGAATTTGCTTTTTTTGTTACATGGCCCACCCTTTATAATATGAATCGTTTATTTTTATTTCAATTTTGTAATTTAGTTTTATGCTTTCAATACTTTCTACGCTCAATTTTATACTCCAGAACTGATGCTTTTTTCGCCATATAAAATTCAATCTACAATTTGTACAAAAATCATTGATACCAAGAAGATTTTGACGCGCTGGTTTCTGTACATCGAAGGGTCCCATTCAATTGTCCAGCACAACATCAAAGCGAATGAGCAACAAAGTAAGGCGGGGTTGGGTCATGACCGACGTCTCTCTTTGAGGCGAAGTAAATTGATGCGCCCTTATACATCATTGCTGCTGGTGCTTCAAAGTCAATCGAAGTAAAAATGCAGCGCATCTTACGAAACATGAAACAACTCTGCACTCGAGGTATTTAAGCGCTCGCAACTATGTCTGTACATATGTTTGTGTTTAAACTGTATCTCAATATTATGGCGTGGTTTTTGCTCTCGATGTGCAGACGTAGGATGATGATACTACAGATGGTGTGCAGCTGATAAAGGTTCCTTGTCAGCATCAAAAAAAATGATGACAAAGAGTGGCAGAGCGCACAGGCAGCTGTTGAGGCACAGAATGGTGCTGAGACTGATTACGATGTTGTCAGCATCATTCACAAGAATTCTGCATTCAATGGAGTTTTCCTTTATATTTTTTTGTTGTTGTTGTTTTTTTCTTTTCAATTTTCTTGATACCGATGCCACAAAAAGAAAAAGTTAATTTTTTGTGTTAAACTTCGGAACGTTAGCGGAATACGGTGTGCTGAAAAATATTTTCTTAAGAATATTTGCAAGGCAACGATTTCAATGAAATGAAAACTAAAGTAAAGGGGGCCAAAATATTCCTTTGGATTGGTCGGAGACTTTCAGAATGAAGTCCTGACGATTGGTGCTATAACACAAAGGACATTATGTTGGTTTTAGCACTAGTTATGCCCTGCAATGACCGAATGTTTCGAAGCCTACGGCAAATTAAAAGCCAAGTTTGGTTGTACTTGGGGCTTAGAACTTAAGTTGACACCCTGGATAAACTGCTGTTTTATTAGGCTAATATTGCTTTAATTTAGTATTTGTCTGGTGGAACGAATTCAACGACTTACATTAATGCTTGAGCATTACGGGTGCAATACTTAAAATGCTATCTATTGACTTACATGCGAAAGTAGTCTCTAAAACTGCACTCCCACTGAAAGAAGTTGAGGCTTTAAGCTTCAGATATTTCGGGTACAGCAAATAAAGCTCTATATGTAACAAATCGACTGACTACTTACTGTAAACAAACACTTCATCGTGATGAAATTTTGTGTTAATGCAAAATCGAGATATTCCTACATAGTAAAAATTATACCAAAAAGTATTTTTACAGTACAATGACAAAAAAAGTATGATAAGGGAGGGAAATATGGACCACCAACCTCTCTTTTTTAAATAAAACCCAAAATACATAAAACAAAACACTTAATTTTCTGTCATTTATTAAAGGAAACAATTTACCTTTTTCTGATTCACTTTTAGTTAAATATCTCATCAGGATAAAGAAAAAAAAAATTAAAAAACTGAAAGTACTCAAAATGAAGATAAAAAAAAAGTGTAGTGTTATATGGACCACATGTTTATTGGTACAGAAGTTGCATATAAAAATGTCACTTCCACATTCGGCACATTTTTCATGACTCCAAGAACGTCAGATTACACATTCAACCCAACATTCGTCTCGGCGATCTTCTGAGTAAAGGGTATTAGGGGAGATGTGTGTACCTCGGTCCGAGTGTCGGTTCCTACTCAACAGTTGCACGTGTACGGTAATGTTCTATGTAATTTTCCACTCATACCGGTGACTCATATTAGTAGACTTCAGATCGTCAAGCTACATGCGTGTATATAAAGTGACGGAAAAAGTGTTTTTTGTGTGTAAGAATTTGTTTTTGGAGTAAACTACGAAACGGTTTGTGAGGAACTTACTTGAAACTTTTCAGTTTTACAACATCAGGAAGGAAGTTTCGATATTGTTTAAGCTTGTTTTAGATGTATGTTCATTAATATATGTTATGGGTGTTGACAGTTTTGAAAACATGCTGTCTGTATGTACCTTGGACCTATCCTTATTGACCAGCGAGCCTTTTTCGACGGGCAACCAGGAAGCCATAATGGCCTCTCAATATAATATTATTAATATTATTTACGTGATTAATGGATTTATTTGCAACTATTTTTGTTTAATTAATTTGCTTTTTACTAAATGCACTTTTTTGTGTTATAATTTTTGTTTATGATTAATTTTTTTTTTTATTGAAAAAAATGTTACTTTTGATAACATAATAAATGGTTCTTTCATTATTTATTACCCATATTCAATGAATTCTCTTTAATTTTTAATAGTCCAAGGTACACTGGCATGGAGTACCTTGGACCGTTTGAGATTGCAACGGAAAAAGTAATATTTCTACTCTATGGAAAGAAATAGAAATATCATTGTCACGTCATTTGTTGCATTGCAGAAATATAACTTAATCAAAAAACTAAAGAAACTTTTTTGAAAAATCCAGCACATTGAAATAACTGAAAAGCGGAACTAAGGTACACACATCTCCCCTACTTTATATGGATTTTTCATCTTTTTTTTCCTTTGTAGTTAACGAGTTACAAATAATGACCATCAGACTCGTCATGAAAACTGCAGCTAGATTCCGCATCTGAAAAAGGTGATAAATACATTTGTTTTTGATGCTTTTTTCATTGGTGGTCCATATTACCCACAGCACGCGTTGGTGAAATAAATGGTTTTTTATCAAAAGTTCTTGTGGTTAATGAACTAATTTTTGCTGAAAAATTATGTATGGTATTCACTGACTTTATATAATTAACCATTTATTTAAAAACGCGATGTCTTTAAAGTGAAATAATGAAATATACTTAGAGTAGAACGGGGCAATGTCGTGCACTCAACTTTGACATGCTCGTAAAGCCGTACATCTCAAGCGAATGCAACGAGTAAGCATCCGATCGAAAGATAATTTCATTGGTTACATCCATGTGTAACAACATTTGTGTAGCAAGAAATTGTGTTTGTGTAAGGGAATGTGCACGACATTACCCCAATGGTCATTTTAAAGGTCAACTTCGATAACTCGGTGAAGCCCAACATTTTTTTCGAAAACCAAATACTTCTTTTCTTTGGCAGGATATTTCGTTTCAGAAAACACTTACCTGGTATATTTTCCCGCAGGGAAAATTATTCTTCTGACTCGATGAAAAAACACTTTTATCGTCCCGAAAGCGTGCGTTTTGAAAAAAAGATTACACTGTAGAGACGAACTGGTGAAAATTGCTAGTATTATATGCATAAGCTCAGTAGGTCAGCAGGTCCCTACCTTACGAACAGTTGGTAAATCATTCAATTCCTTGGGCTAAAACAGCCAGTGCACGACATTACCCCCTGCACGACATTACCCCCTGCACGACATTACCCCCGTTCTACTCTACTAGAAAAAAATTATCACTTATCTTTTTTTTTAGAAAAATCAACTTTAAAGAAACATGCGACTTCACCGAACGCTAAAATCGCACTATTATAAGCTTTAGGTTTTAGCGTTAAGTTAAGAATAACGGTAAATCCTATGTATGCAGTGGGAAATAACCGTGTGGTCCATATTACCCACGTAGTCCATATTCAGCTCCCTTACCCTACCTATTTATTTGAAACTTTTTGGAATAAATTTCAGAAATTTTTTGGAATAAATTTCAAACTTTTGTAAAAAAATTTGAACGTAATAAAAAAATAGTTTAAAATTATGTAATACTAAAGGGAATCAAAAGTCTCAAAAGTAAACTTTCCTTTTTTAGTGTGAGCTTCAGACTCCTTGAATTCTAATGATATCTACATGGGCAGCTCAAAATAAAGGAGTGAAGAAGTGGGAACTGGAGCTTTATTCGCACATATCATGCAACACTAAAGTCTAAAAAGAAAAAGAATATGCTAAATCAATGAACTCAAAGCACTCCTCCTATGTGTTGGGTAATTGTATTCGTTGATCTGTCAAAATTTACCTACTCTTACGAGATCACGTAAAAGCTAAGCAACGCTTTTATTAAGGGTGCGCATTGTAACATTTAGCCCTAGTGATCATTATTTTTATACCCTACACCCAGGGTATATTCACTTTGTCCTTCCGTTTGTGACGCAGAGAAGGAGGCGTGGCAGATATGGAAAAGTATATATATTCTTGATCAGCGTCACCTCCTGAGTTGATATAGTCATGTCCGTCTGGTTGGCTGGCTGGGTGGCTGGCTGGCTGGCTGTGTGTTGAAATACACTTTTTGAGAAAACTGAGTAAGATAATTCAATGAAATTTGGCACACTGCCTTTGTCGTCAAAGATAGCTGGGGGGATTGAAAATGAGCGAAATCGGTCAACGGACACGCCTACCGCCCATACAGAAAATATATTCAAAATGCAATTTTAGGAGTATTTTTCACTACAATGAAACCAAAATACGCATAAGTACTAAGAATTATAAGCGCAAGCTCCGAGAAAAAATTGAACGAATTCGGACAAGAGGACGTGGCACCTCTCATATAAGCAAAAGCTTCAAAACGCTATACTGAAAGCGTTTTTTTTGATATTCAAACCAAATTCGATTCAGACACTAAGTATCATAAATAAAAGCTCTCAACAAAAACTGGGTGAAATTGGATAAGGGGGCGTGGCACCTCCCATATAAGCAAAAGTTTCAAAATGCTATACTGAAAGAGTTTTTTGAGATAATCCAACCAAACTTCACTCAAATACTAAAGACTATAAATGCACGCTCTAAGGTAAAACTAGACGCACTCGGACAAGAGGGCGTGGCACGTCCTATATAATCAAAAGCTTCAAAACACTATACTGAAAACGTTTTTCACTCAGCCACTAAAAACTATAAATCCAAGCTCTGGACAAAAACTGGGCGAACTCGGACAAGAGAGCGTAGCACCTCCCATATGAGCAAAATTTTAAAAATACTGCAGTGTAGGGTATTTAATGTTTGGCCAGGCCAAATTTTACACCCTTACTAGTTTTCTTTATGTATGTTACTTCGTTTTCATTCTGCCATTCATTTTGTCAGGACAAATATTTCGTCTGGACAAATTTGGACATCAGTTTGAAAATCTGGATAATCTAGACCATCTGGCTTACCCACTGATACATAGATGTCGCAACGAAGAGGATAATTTGAAACATCTACTGTGTCATTTCCCAGCCATTTTCAGAAATAGATTTAAAACTCTTGGGTAAATAATTTTTCACAATCTAAAAGAACTTGCGGAGGCTGGTCTTAGACCATTTAAAGACTTCGCAATGGCTGAGGACAAAAACCAATAACATCCAATCACTTAATTTCATCTATTGAACTCAACGTCCGGTATGGTGTGATTACACGGCGAAAAAAATAATTCGTACTTCTTTATTTCTAGTAAATTTTACTAGAATTTTAAGAAAATATAGTAACAACCCCGCAATAAAATAAATTTTGCCTAACTGGTTTAGTAAATTTAGAATTTTCACATACTCATTTCAAAAGCAGTACTGTAGTCGATGAAGTTCAAATGTACCAAAGCCGGTCTCTCACCGTTCTAAGATAATACAAAAGACAATTAAATGGTCTTTACAATAAGTTTTTGGATGAAAAACTGTCTGACAAAAAGAGTAGGTCAGTTTCATCGGCATTATTAGTTTCGATGATAGTTGTTCCGAAACATATATTAAGTATATTTGGTGTGCAATACAGAGCATTCACATTCTGTCCTTTAATCATTTATTAAAGAATCTGCGCCTGAATCAGAGAAAAATTTTTTACAAGTTCAAACATTTTTTCTTAGCGCTGCAGAGCATTTTCTAAAGTGGGCTCACGCAAAACAGATCAATATCAATTTTTCAATTACTTTGCTATTAAACATCCTTCGCTGTCACAAAGCTTATACATACAACAGAGTTTTCCACTCATTGAAACATATTTTCCGCACATAGTTACGTTGCCTGTATAAACATTTACCCCTACCGCTTTTGGGCATTAAAAAGAAAAACTTAATTGAAAAACTGTAACAGCAGAAATGGGGTATCCTGTAAATGAATTTGATGAAGCAAAGGAACAAAAAAATAAAAAGAAGAGGCAAAAAATGTAAGTGGCAAAACAGCAATTTTTTAAGCTTTTAACAACATCTTAAAAAAATTTACTATGACAAAAAATTTAATGAAACCAGGACAATTTTCTGCTAAAGGTATGACAAAAAATCTATAGAACTTTAACAATTTTTGTGTAACTTTTTTTAAACTTTAGCAGCGCATTTTAATTTAACTTTTTATGGGAGCATCAAAAACAGACAGGCCGCTGTGTCTTAGTTCATCCTTGCTCTAAAATCTGCAGTTACTTTATGCCCATACCATGCCGTGGTACTTGGAATGATGACTATGCGCATATATAGTATATCTATATATTTTTTTTATGTACATACGAAGTCTTTCTTTTATTTTTTTTAACATACGTTGTGGAATTTGCATATTTTCACAAAATTGCAAATAAAACGAAAAAGTAAAATGCAAAAAAGAAAATGCTCAATTTCAGCTTTTCATTTTATCTTTAGGCAGCGCGGTGGGAATTTAATGAAAAACGTAGAAAACCTGTAGAAAAGCTTTCGTCGCAAAATGTTGGTTTTCAAGCCAAAAAGTATTGTCTGGAATGGCATTGCACTTTTCGTATGTGTATGTATTAACATAAATTTTTAAATAAAAAATAATTAAGCTTACCATATGTGTAGGTATACATGCCATGGTGAGACTGAATAAATACTTTCAGATACAACAAACGTAAGATATCCTTAATTGTAAAGTTTCTAATCCAACCAAGCAAGTACATTTTTGCAGAAGATAGTGTCAATTAGCAGTCTCTCTTGTTTCGTATTTGGTGGGGTTGTGGAGAAGATTGTCTCTTCCACAACTCAGAAGGGAGGCAATGGATGTGTCTGGTCCAGCTTTTCTAACCTTGTGTTGTGCACGGCCGGCTATAAGTGGTGTCAAAGTTGTTGACTGTATGGTCGTAATGGATGCGAAAGATGGTGACGCATGGGGTGGTGTTAGATCTAGGTCTTCCCCACCCAGGTTGTCCAAAGATGGTGATGGTTGGATGGCCCCGACCTATCATCACCCAGTTATTTGGAGGAATGTGGGAGATCTGATCAGACAATCTGGTTCTCCCGCCGCCAGAAACGCTGGTAGAAGTTGGTTTAAACGTTGGTTAACAGAAGGTTAACGGAGGAGTGATGAAACGAGACAAGAGAGGCTGTTGGCTAGACGTTGTCCCAAGTTTGGCCTCAAGCAGTCTGTTCAGTGCTGTCGTTTCCACTTCAATTGAAGTGTTTTGCTCCTTTTTTATCAAAAACACTTCGCCACTTCCCCTTTCATAAAATCACTTCACTTTTTCTTGAATCCAAAATTTGCCTTAAAATTTGTCTATTCTTTTTATGAGAGTTCAGAAACATGCGTTTTTGTATGACCGATGCCTGCCCTGACTGAAAAGTAATTTGTTTTTTAATATATCATGCGAACAAAGCAAAATTTTGATATACCTCACAGGAAACTTTTTGTAGAGAATTAAATTTGCCATCGAAATAGTTTAAAGACCAAAAAAAGAAAGCAAAAATTTCGAATTCTTGTGTTTTTTACTCTTTTGTCTATAACTGTTTTAGGGTCAGAGATAGGTAAAGATATAGCAGAATATTATAAAAGTAGAGAAAATTTCCTTCAAAACGCATTTCTAGGTGAAAAATTGGCCGGAAAAGTGGTCGGAAAAATTTTTTTACTCAAAAAAAAACGTCTTACGAGAAAAGTGTATAATGCCTGAAATACTTTGAATCATTCAAAGAATGCGTTTAATTTTTGGGTACATTTTATAATTTTAAAAAAATTTGTAAAAAAAAAAAAATTTTAAAATGGTCCAAAAATTCTGAAAAAAAAATTCACACGTGTTTCTTGGACTATTTTTTGCCTTATAAACTTTTTTTGTAAGATGGCTTGTTTTGAGTAAAAACCGTTTTTTCGACCGCATAAACAAAATTTCCATGTTCGAGTGGCCGGCCATATTTCGGTAAATTTCTAACCTAATGAATTTTTTATTTATTTTTTTCATATTTTTTCAAAATATATTTTTAAATTTTGTTACGTGTAGCTTTAAAATGCTACAGGGTGGCTGATTCGAAGTCTTACCAATTCAAAAGACTATATTTTTAGTTTCCATGCACAGATTTTATTGACCAAACGCTATAATTGTTGGGAAATGTTCAAATTTTAAGAATCTACTTGAGATTTTCGATATGGCCACCTTTGGCCTTAACTATGGCCCGTAGACGGTCGAAGAACGAGTCGCATGCTGCACGAATTTGATTTCGTGGAAGTTTGCGCCATTCTCGTTGAAGGGCCACTTTTAGCGCATCAACGCTCTGGTATTTTTTAGTCAAGACCTTCTTGTCCAACATACCCCAGATTGAGAAATCCAGCGGATTCGCATCAGGCGAATTTGAGAGCCATTGTTGAGCAGAAATGAAGCTAGGAACGTTTTTTTCTAACCATTCTTGATTCCCACGAGCTTTGTGTGACGGTGCCGAGTCTTGTTGGAATGTCCATGGCTTGCGACCGAAATGTTTGCGTTCCCACGGTAGTAAAGCACCCTCCAACACTGATTCACGATACACCTGGGCGTTTACTTTGACGCCTGCGACCAAAAAAACGAGTGGTGAGCGCCCATCAGCAGTTACTGCAGCCCAAACCATCACATGCGGTGGTGCCTGCGTCCTGGTGGCCAAACGAACATTCAAATTTTCGTAGGATCTCTCTGTCAAGTAAACCCGATCATTTTGTTTGTTTACATATTGCTGGATACAGTAATTTTTCTCATCAGAGAAGACAATTTGTGACAGATTTCCGGCGGCGTGCAAGCGCAACAACTCCTTGGCTCTATCGAGCCTAACTTTTTTTTGAGCAGGAGTGAGATCATGCGCCTTTTGGAACTTGAGGGCCTTTAGTCCGAGCTTATTTGACAATATGTGTTGCATTCGTTCACGCGATATTTTCAGCTCGGCAGCCATTTGTCTGCCACTGCGTCTCGGATTTCGCTCAATTCTGGCCTTCACCTTTCGAACCATTTCTGGTGATGTTGCAGTTATTTTCCGACCACCACCATGTCGTTTGGCAACGCTGCCGGTACCATTGTAACGTGTTATGGTCCGATACACAAACATATTATTCTCTTTTAAATGTTTCAGCTCACGAACAATTGCTGGTTGCGATTTTCCAGCCAAATAAAGAGCAATCACACTATTACGTTTGAATTCCATTTCGAAAATTTTTTATTTTCAATAAATTGACGCGCAAATGCTTTTGGTTACTTGTTGACAATAGAATGAACTAACATCATGCCAATTTCTAGACAGCTGTCATGTTCCATCTGTCAGATAAGTCTATCTGAAGTTGGTAAGAGTTCGAATCAGCCACCCTGTAGATATTCTTCGTTTTGACTATGAAGCCTTCGGGTGTACTGGAAAAGGAATCAATTTAAGTTTGTGATAATACGCCATAAATGTGTTTTGCTTAAGAATACTTAGATATTCTTCGTTTTAACTATGAAACCATCGGGAGACCTTCGGGAACCTTCGGGTGTCGCACTTTTGGACCAGTATGTAGTATTCACGTTCTACACCTACCTACGAAATTTCATCGAAATTGCGAGATATAACTGGATGTAACGAAAAGAGTCTCCAAAAAAGTGTCTATGAAAAAGTGTCGCGGCCTTGAAATTTTACACCAACACGGCCAAAGAAGTTTCACTTCAATAAATCATTTTTAATGGATTATAAGAAATATCGAAAATACCTACTTAAATGATCCAAGCGTGTGTGTAGTCTTGTAACTCCTAGGAGGAGCTTAGGCCAATAATGAAACAACTCCATATAAAGCGATCCTTCGCGATAAGCTTTATCTTTTCCCAGGAATTTTCTGAGTCTTGGACTGTTACACAGCAGTTGCTTGGACTGGCAACTATAAAACCAGCTGAGTGCTTCGGTTTCCGAAGGGAATTCGAATTTTTCGATAGCAAACAAACTAAATTTTGTATACAATTACTGTATACGTTCTGTTTCGATGTTTTGCCAAGAATCAAGAAGAACCATGTAGTAAAGTAAGAAAGGCTTTCTTCTTTTCCTATTTCAGATATATTATTTAGAAGTACCAAGGGAAGTTCTGGCCTGATATAAGAAAATCTTTTATTTTCCTCTCGATTTCTGTAATTATTGGGCTTCTGAAACTAAGGTGTGACCACATATTCTTATCTTGTTGGTGTTAATTGAAGATTATCTTATATGAAGTGTTGTCTTTCATTCGGTCGATTTATCTGCGACAATTTAGTTGGTGGATTTTGACCTTTGAAAGTACATTAATCGCAAATCATTCGGTTAAAACTTTTCACCATAGATCGTCTTTGCATACATTCAAACGTATGATTTTTCATCGAAAGGAATCTAGTACCGGTTTTGCAACTCTTCTTAATGTTCAGAAATCGGCATCGTTATGCTATAGAATTTTACTTTACCAGAGTCAGTGGCGGTTCCAACTGGGAAGATAGGGGCGATCGGCCCCCCCTCTCAAACCAAGTGGCTCGGTTTGTTTTTACATTATATGTTAAGATTTTAAAAACATTCTGTTATTATTTAATAATGTAGTCAATCGGCTCCCCCCCTCTTGAAAATGCTGGATCCGCCACTGTCCAGAGTCAACTATTGACAACAAAAGTTTCGATAGTTTTAAACTGTGACTATTTCCTAAAGGTGCCTTTCTGGGATTTACACAAAAATTTCATTTATAGCGCTGATGTTTAGTCCAAGGTATTTAATTTCATTTCAGAGAATGGAAACATGTTGTTGATCGTCAGTTTCAGTACACTATAGGGGTTACTTAGCATTGAAGCCTCCATATACATATGTTTGCGAACCGTTCAGTAAATTTTGTGATTGAAACCTCTACTTGAGTCTATGAGTACCTATGGTAAACTTAATTTTTCGATATTATATTTCCTGCTTCATTTTTTAAGGGTTCCTGTATCTTTGTCAAGGATTTCATAAGATTTCTTATCGATATGTGTATCGATTGGAATATGTCTGTGATTGAAACAAATAGCCACAATTGATTTTCTCATCTAAATACTTTACTATTGTTGTATGTTGAATTTTTTCTTATTGAACATTACTGAATCACTTCCACGGAACGAGTAAAATCAGTGTCTCTAGAAAATGTCGCAGTAAAGTATCCCATTTTCGTCTGTTCTATTCATTAAACGTGGTCACAATTAATTAAGTCTCATGTTAATGTCCTTTTTGCTAGTTATGCGGCATAGGCAGCCATACACAGCACACACACACATGCACGTACACAATTATTGCAAACCGACCATATAACGGAATAATTATATAGTCGGCAAGGATGTTCCTGGTCGGTCGACGTTAAACAGACGGCTTTATTTTTATTCTTTCGTTTTGGCTTTTTATTTACTTTTTTTTTTCTAGTAAGAATCATAAAAAGAAGATGCTGTAACAAAAGTAATATGAACGGAAACAAAAAGTAAAACGAAGAATTCAAAGTCATATGACATATGAAGCTGAACTGGAATGGAATGAATGGGCGCTCAAAAGGCGCAAGAACAACATTTGGCCAGAAGGCAGAAAATTGTAGCAAATGAAAATGAAACAGAACAAAAGTCCTCGTACTTACATACAAAGTATTTGAAAGAGGTTTGTTTTGCAATTGTTGGGTTCTTTGTTTGAGTTAAAGGAAGGCTCTGCTTAAATTTGCAAATTAATTCAAAAAAATAAACGAGGAATATTTAATAGAAATGTTGTGGCAATTAAAGAAGGACTTTTTTATTTCGAAACGGTAGGATGTTCAAATCGGATTCTTTCTTGTAGCAAACGGTAGTTTGAGTCATCAATTTGACGTCTGTCAGTTAATGTTTCACTTAAAGGAAGAGCTTTTATAAAACATCAATCATTTTATTATGTTAGAAGTGGAAGGGGCTAAGTGTAGTAAAGCTACCACTTGAAGATGAGTCTAAAGATTAGGAACCGATGCTATTGTGGTATAGTTTTTCAATGTGGTATGGTCGCGTGTCTCCAAATTGGGAAAGAACCTGCGAACGTCACTGCTTTTATCCTATCAGAAAACATGAAAAACCAGGGATGTGTTGCTGTCATGCACCAAATAAAATTTTTCCGGTGTCAGTTGAATGAAACTTAAGTCGCGTGTGGTTGATTTTTTTTCCGGATTTTTGCAAAAAAATGTTAAGAAAACGTTGCTTTTTGGTGAAGTTTTATTTATATTCAATAAAGGTAAATGCTAAGTATTGCGAAATAAGTGTTTAACTGTGTAAATTCACAAAGTTTCCCATTTTAGTTTTAGAATTTTGTAATTTCTAAAAATTGTCCAGTGTGGTATAGTCGGGCTTCGCTAAGGTGGTATATGAACATTTCTTGATATTCTTAACGTTATTTGATGGCTGTTTATTTTTTAATAAGAACTATGAGTTTGAGAACCAATGTAAATATTACTGTGAACTTATTTCATAACTTTCAAACTTTATGTTTGGTTGTATGGTTAAGTATACCAGATTACCTTACTTATATGTACCACATTACCAGTCCACTTTACAAGTACTGATCAGTATATATACCACATTGTGCCGCCATATATACCACATTACCTCCCAACTTCTTGAAAACAGCTTTTTTGGCTTTTTTCAGATTTTGCTCAATAACTTTTTTTAATGAAATTGCACACATTTTATTGAAATATATTCTGTAGCCAATACTTCATAAAAAAAATTTGGCTGAAATTGATCTAACGGTTCTCTTTCAAATTCCACCTAAACATTAGCTATACCACAATAGCATCAGTTCCCCTAATGTAGAACTCAGGTGTTCTTCCCCGTTCCATGCTAAATGTGCAGAAAATAGATTCAGTGACTATATATCAAGTCTGGTGTATGGATGAGTCCAAACTTGATGAAACTCCAGGCTCTATGGTACGATGTATCTGAGGCGTTTTCTAGCATATTCCAAGCTGAAATACTTGTCACCCGAGGTTGTTTGAGTTCTTAAAAATTCTAAGTAAAATTGTGTTTCTTTTCACCGATAGTCCACAAAACCTTTAGAATTTTGTTAGAACCAAAACATAACCAGAATCGAATTTGCTCTGGCTGAATACTGCAGCGAGATAATCCTTCCCTGAATACAGAAGTAGGAGTCCAAATTCCAGTAAAAAAAACCTTAAGAGTCTTGAGTTATATGCTTTATAATTTTTCAAAGCGAAGGCTGACAATCTTCTGTGATTTTAAGAAAAAAATCTCAACTTAGTGTCTAAGGTTAAGACCAATACCGATACCAAGACTTAGTGTTCAAGATGAAGTCCAAGAGCAAGACCAAGACTAAAACCAAAAAAAAAATAATATTAAAACTAAAACTTAGACTAAGGCTAAGACTAAGACTAAGACTAGGGCTAAGGCTAAGGCTAAGGCTAAGGCTAAGGCTAAGGCTAAGGCTAAGGCTAAGGCTAAGGCTAAGGCTAAGGCTAAGGCTAAGGCTAAGGCTAAGGCTAAGGCCAAGGCTAAGGCTAAGGCTAAGGCTAAGGCTAAGGCTAAGGCTAAGGCTAAGGCTAAGGCTAAGGCTAAGGCTAAGGCTAAGGCTAAGGCTAAGGCTAAGGCTAAGGCTAAGGCTAAGGCTAAGGCTAAGGCTAAGGCTAAGGCTAAGGCTAAGGCTAAGGCTAAGGCTAAGGCTAAGGCTAAGGCTAAGGCTAAGGCTAAGGCTAAGGCTAAGGCTAAGGCTAAGGCTAAGGCTAAGGCTAAGGCTAAGGCTAAGGCTAAGGCTAAGGCTAAGGCTAAGGCTAAGGCTAAGGCTAAGGGTAAGGCTAAGGCTAAGGCTAAGGCTACGGCTAAGGCTAAGGCTAAGGCTAAGGCTAAGGCTAAGGCTAAGGCTAAGGCTAAGGCTAAGGCTAAGGCTAAGGCTAAGGCTAAGGCTAAGGCTAAGGCTAAGGCTAAGGCTAAGGCTAAGGCTAAGGCTAAGGCTAAGGCTAAGGCTAAGGCTAAGGCTAAGGCTAAGGCTAAGGCTAAGGCTAAGGCTAAGGCTAATACTAATACTAATACTAATACTAATACTAATACTAATACTAATACTAATACTAATACTAATACTAATACTAATACTAATACTAATACTAATACTAATACTAATACTAATACTAATACTAATACTAATACTAATACTAATACTAATACTAATACTAATACTAATACTAATACTAATACTAATACTAATACTAATACTAATACTAATACTAATACTAATACTAATACTAATACTAATACTAATACTAATACTAATACTAATACTAATACTAATACTAATACTAATACTAATACTAATACTAATACTAATACTAATACTAATACTAATACTAATACTAATACTAATACTAATACTAATACTAATACTAATACTAATACTAATACTAATACTAATACTAATACTAATACTGATACTAATACTAATACTAATACTAATACTAATACTAATACTAATACTAATACTAATACTAATACTAATACTAATACTAATACTAATACTAATACTAATACTAATACTAATACTAATACTAATACTAATACTAATACTAATACTAATACTAATACTAATACTAATACTAATACTAATACTAATACTAATACTAATACTAATACTAATACTAATACTAATACCAATACTAATACTAATACTAATACTAATACTAATACTAATACTAATACTAAAACTAATACTAATACTAATACTAATACTAATACTTATACTAATACTAAGACTAAGACTAAGGCTAAGGCTAAGATTAAGGCTAAGACTAAGAAGATACTCTAAAGTTCCTCAAGAACCTAAGAATATTTGGAACTTAATTGATTCCACGCAATAGGACTTTAATTCAGATCAAAATGCCTGAAATAAGCAAATTCTACCATCACAAACCCATCTACCTTTTGTCGTACGCAGTATCGAACCCAGGGCCTGGTGGTTGTAAGGAGAGTAAACTACTACAGCCACTGATTGAATTCAGCTTAATTGGTGCAAGCCCGATAGACACATTGAAAAAAATAACATGAACAGAAACAGTTTAAAGTTTTCAGTAGTTTCAAAAGCACAATTCATTCCTTTTTCATGCAATTAACAATTTTACTACAATAGATTAAAGAAAAACCTGCTTGGACTTTAATGCTTGAAAGAACTTTCCCTTAACTCAACCCTACATTTTTAAAATTATTAAATATTGACATAAAATAATTCGCAAAAGTAAAATCACCCTAATATGTGGCATATTTCAATTTCAATTGCTTCCGACCCTAATTCATTTATCCCGGTAGACTCGATTTTTCCACTTCATTAATTTTATCTACGATTTTTAAGCGATTTAAGACAAAGTACATAGCAGCAGAGCAAAAAGAAATAAACCACTGATAGGAATTTTCAATTTACTGGGTGTGAGGAGTGCAAGGAGTTTCTCGTATCTGATGATCTGTCAATAGAGTTGATGACACTGCAAATCTGTGTGCTGCGAATGAAACAAATTGCAGCCTGCATTTAAGTAGACGAGTCGTGGTGGTGGGTCTGAACTGTGTTGGTGGTGTTTAGCAGTCTTGAGCGCCCAGACCACGCAGTGAGGAAGCAATTTGTATATTCGCCGCAACAGTTTGAGATAAGTGTAATCAACTTCGGCTCAATGGGGTGCACACAGTAATCGCCTGCATGCATGCATACATACTCGTACCTACTTGTCATCAACAGTAGAAACCAAAGCACTTTAAGGACGAGAACAGAGTGGTCGTGCTTGGCAGATTGCTTGTCACCTTAAGCAAGAATTTCTTGCAAACAATTCAGTGCAGGCATTTACTTTGGTTTTAGCTTAATATGCAGCATTTGCTATCAAGAGGCAACTTTTCAAACGCTGTGTGACGCCGGCTGAAGTAATTACATCTTCAGCATTTTTTTCCGTATTTTGCACCCTTTTCTTTTTTTCCCCCTTTTGCTCTTCATTTTTTTGTTTCAAGTCGTTTACAACTCTTCCGCTGCAAATGTTTTTTTGCAATTTCCTGTATTATTGCAACATCCTACCGCAACTACCGCAAGGTACCAGAACGAACTTCTACTTTGCGTACCACATTTCCGTGTGTTTGCTTGCAATTTGTATATGAAATCCATGCAGCATCTGTGGTTTTTCAACTCAGCCTTACAATTTTGTCTTTGTAAAAATGTTGTGCCACCTACTAACAGCATCAGGGCCAAAGTTGCATATTAAGGTGGTTTGAGAAGTATTCGCTTAAGAGTTATGTGAACGGTAGTGATGAACAAACCAAAACCAAGACTTAGCTATTGAGTGTTGATCTTGGTTATGGTCTTGTTCTTTATCTCTGTCCGAGATAATGGTCTCGATATTGCTCAATGTCTTAGACTGTAAGACTTGTTCATGGTTTTGAAATTATATTAGCTTATTAGTTCCGGTTTTGGTCTCGAAAAATGTGAATATTTCTTACAACACCCTTTTCCACATATGTATACGTACAATGTCTGAAAGAACTTTTTAAGAACGTCCCTTGCATTATATTTAAATTTTTTCTTTTTTTTTTTTGCTCTTTCAACAACATTCTTTCTTGCCTTTTGCCTATTCACGTATGGGATTTGTAAAGACGCTGTTGGAGTGAAAAAAGCTGAATGAATGAATATTTACATTTTTAATGGAATATTCTGCAAGAAGGAGTCGACGGGATTCCTTCTTTTTTCTATTCTTTTGAAGAGCATATCACATGACGACGACGACGACGACGATGGACGTTTAAAAGTTGCTTTTTGTTTTTTATTGTTCATGTGTGCTAATGGCGTGTTAATATGTCGTCATCTCAAGATCAAATCTCTGGATAAGAATAATAAATGCGAAAATTCATTAAATACAAGTGAAATTACTTTTAATTTCCCAAGCAGAAATTTATGCAAATTCCTTATCTTTGTTACCCTATTATTTCTAATTTCAGCTGCTTCAAACTTCTTTGATACGCAGGGACCCAGCTTTTCGCATGAGCCTCCCAGTCGCATCGAATTCACAAACACTGCCGGTAGCATTGCCGATTGCATAGCGCATGGAAATCCACCGCCAAACGTTGAATGGCTGGATAAAGAAAATAATCCAATTACTTCCATATCTAAGGTAAGTTTGTACGCTTAATGTTTTCGATTTAAAATGAAACATAAACTTTAGAGTCACTACTTTCATATGGATTTAAATTGGTTTTGTGTTTGATCACATTAGATCTTATTTAAGGGTTTATTTGGTTTGACGATAAGCCAATAGCATTAGTTTTGTAATAATACATAACAATTTTAAATTTAACCTTAATCACTAGCTCACTCGCAGAAAAAAAATAGTTTGTAATACTTTATTTCTAGTACATTTTAATAGAATTTCAGGACAATTAGTGACAACTCGCTAATCAAATAAAATTTGACATTACTGTCCAAGTAAATTCATATTAAAAATTTTGGATTAACCTCCCAGAATATTAATTTTTTAGAAAAATTTTAAGTGATTTAGGATTTCGTCCGTGTGATAGACAGAAACATATTAGCCGTGTTTTTTTTGACGCGTATATACAATTGTGGATACCTTCAAATTGCGATAACTCATGAACAGTAAGTCACACAATAGAACTCTAAGAAACTTTTTTATGCAGAATCACGTTCTCTTTCATTCTATATTTAAAACAATTTATTTTTAAGGAGGTATTTTATAAAAACTGGTTAGCGCCGATAAATGGCAAAAAATCACTTTTTTTTAAATAACTTCTAAATAATTATTTTTTTTTTACAAAAGATTAAAATTATTTGTAGAGCATGTGGATCTCCTCGTACGACTCACCGTTCAAAAGTTATCGCAATTTGAAGGTATCCACAATTGTATATACGCGTCAAAAAAAACACGGCTATTATTATTATTTGAATTTACAATTACAAACTTGTTACACCTCTATACCACTGACCTATATGATGAACAGGTTTAAAATTGAATTGAAATATATATAAAGGAAATGCCAATCCAAACATAAATATTTTTACTAGAATTATTAAGTAAAAATGGTAATACATTTTTCTGGCTGAAAGCATAATTTACTTTACATATAGGAAAATGAAGGCAATTTGGAGTAGGTGAAAGTCACCGGTTGTGGGACACCTCCGGGTACGGCGCAGTCGATTTTTTCAATCATGCAAAATTAGTATTGCCAATCTGAATACTGTCGAATTGTCGTCTTGATTTGACCAAGTTTTTAAGCCAATGAAATGAAAAGATCTATTGCTTAATATAGTTTCCCAACCCAGTGTTATAATTCGACTGTGAATAGTTTCTTATGATCTGTTACAAAGTACTATGTATTTGATTTAGCCAATTGATAAAGCGAAGTGTCGTGCGTTAGCATTTAGTATTTGCTTATGTCTACTTTATGATACGCTTTGGGGTTGTCCAAATATAAATGATTAAAACATGCTTTTTTGGCATTGCTGATAAAGTGTCATGTTCCGGGCATGGGGCACATCATGTATTCCGTTTTTTCGAACCATAATCGAGTGCAACTATCAAATATCGACATAAATGTAACGATAAATGAATGGAATGTTCTGTAAATTATATTTATGCCCCGTAGCGTAAGCTGACTTCCATGGCGTTTTCATCAATGACTTGTCGGTGACTTTGAGTCTCACACACGTTTTTTAGGCGACATACAATAGACATATCGTAGACATAGTCACTGACAAGACATTGTCATGCATACGTCTCTCAACAAATGACGCAAACAAGAAAATGTCATGCAATCGTCAGCCTCATACAAATCCTCTCTCGTTTTTTCATTATTTTTCGTTGTTTTCTTTGTCAGTCTTGCTAGTTGTTTTTCATAAAAAAACTGATTGAATTTGATGTGAAAAATTTTATTATAACAAACAATTATTTGTTCATAATTTTTTATCTGCTAAAAAAGGGTCCTGGAAAATGAAAGAATTGTGGTTCTTAGATTATGTAGAGACATTAATGGCAGATATGTACCACCTTAATATAATATAATTTGGTAAAAAAAACCCAGTTATTATGTTAATTATTTGGAATTGAATAGGAAAAGCTTTAAACAAAGAAAAATGTCATTTGTCATTCAAAAGCCGTTAATGACATATCACGTCATTGTCGTTTACCTGACGTTGATGACATATAGACATTGCGTCACTTATGTCCACTGCATGACAAAGTCATCCAGAAGGCATCATGCCCTCTCCAAGACAATGTCATCCAGAAGGCATCATGTGCCCTGCATGACAATGTCATCCAGAAGGTATTAACGACAGCTTGTTCACTTGTATGGAATTGTCATGAAAGACTTATATGGGAACGTCGCTGAATGTCATCAACGCCAAAGCACTGTCGTTAGTGACTCATAATGACTCTTTCATGACATTCGCTACGGGGTGGGATTTTTATTTTGTATGTATTTTCTAATTTTTACATTTTTCTATGTGTCAAGGGTACACATTTTTGAAGAGCGAAAAACATTGTATTTGAAAATTAGGCACAACTTTTGCGTGTGATGAAATTATCATCCGTCCTTTGGTGTTGCGTATGTTTCTTACCTTTCGAACGATATGCAAAACAGCCAAAACGTTTAAACCAGTAACAAATTATGGCTCAAAAAAAATCATGTGACTCTCCCCTAAATATTTCTTTATTATTTCATTGTATTTTATTGCTTTTCGGAATCATCAAATAATTCATACATTTATTTTTGTTTAAAATTTAGTGTTAATTACTTTAATTTATTTACTACTCGAGTGGAGTTGAAATTATGATACTCATTTTTCTCCGTGCAGACAGTCTAATTTACTTAAGTGCTCCAGTGTTCCCGATGAAAATTGAATTTGTATTCATATGCCATTTAAAAAGAAATATTTCAACACAACTTCAATTTAGAAAATCCTTTAGTCTTTCCACTTGGGCATTTGCATTCGCCATCTTGGGTTTGAAAATTCCCAAATTCTGGCTTAAAATTCGTCATCAGCGACCACGAAAACCCCCTTACTAGTTTATTATCACAAGTTGCCAAACCTTAGGCAGCTATTTTATGATAAAAAATTATAAAGAAGTAATAAAATAAAATATTTCATAATTCTTCTTAAAGCTCTACGACAGCTCTTAGACCTCCTAGGTAGCAGGTCTTATAGTCGTATTTATAGAGAGAGGAAAAGAGCTTTCTAACTGCTACCGGAATACCAAAACATCTTAGTTAAGACTTTTGTAGCAGTTAAAACTGTGGTGAGAAGTTTGACAGCTGTAAGACTGTTGCCAGAATAGGGCTATTCTTAACAAAAGCACTACCAAAAAATTTTTTCTTAGCTCACAGCTACCATTTTATAAAAACTTGTCATCGTAATTATTTTGACTCTTATTTTTACTTGTAATGTTTTTTTTCCTTTGAAGTTTGTCGGGCGCGTATATACGTACAAATTGTTACGTATGTTACACACCTAACGATTTTTTATCGTACGTTTGTATTTCTTTTAACTAAATGGAATATGTATATTGAAAAACCTATCGATGAGCTAAAGAAATTTAAATGCAATTTAAGAAAAAGTAAGAGTAAAACCTATACAGACGCGTATATTGAACAAAAAATTAATAGAGTACTTAATTTAAGAAAAAAAGTTGAAGAAATTTCCGTAGGAGACCAATCGGAAGATTATAGTAATTTAGAATTGAAATTTGAAGAAAGTTCGGAAGAATTACAACGGCTTTAAGAAAATTTTTGTTCTAGAGGGAAACTTTCAAAAAGAGTAGACTCAGAGTTGTCACAAATTTTGGAACAGAAAACATAGCTCATTTCGATATTTCGGCTGTAAGTAAAAACTTTCAAATTTTTAAGGCTAATTACCCAAATTTAGAGGACTTTATAGTCCAAACCGAGTTGTTACATGATATTATGCGTGAAGAAGATAAACCACTGTTCATTAAGTACGTCTATAATTTTAAGGTCACGAAGGTACGAAGCATTTTATTATTTTAGGTCGTTCTAATAGACCAACGACTTTCGCAGAGTTAAAGAAATTGTTAATTGAAACTTATCCAAATCCGAAAACGTTGCAACAGCTATTATATGAATTCAGTACACCTAAGCAAAACAAAACGAGTGTAGCTAAGCTTAGGGAACGTGTTGCAGAACCCTCAGACGAGCTTAGCAATTTTGAGATAAGAGCAATTGAAAATCCTACGCAGCATACACCAAAAGACTTCAAAGAAGCTGCGGAACGATGTTTGGAAGCTTAACAAAATTTCAACTCTGCAGGTAGCAATATTTTTCAGATAAATTATAGTAATTCACGAAACAACAGCTATAGAAATAACGGTAGACAGAATAATAACAATTTCTAACACCAAAATTACAAAAACCAAAACAAAATTCATAGAGAAAAACAAAAAAATATCTATCGGAAAGCTAGTCTTCATTTTGTTTCATTGCAATCACATCAAATCTTCAGACGAATTTGCCGACATCCGAAAGAACTTGACAAGTATTGGTTTTGGTCTTAATCTTAGTCTCGGTCTTGGTCTTGTAAAAATTTCTGAAGATTCTGAGGTATTCAAAATTTCTCAACCTTATTTTTCCGAAGCAGTTAAGTTTGTAAGATGTCAAATTTCGAATTGAGAGATAATTTTATGCTCGGAAGGGGCGTTACACACCTACATATTAGCTCTAAATTCGCGAGACTAAAAAGCAGTCTTGGTCTTGATGATCATTGTGACCAAGACCAAGAACAAAACCAAAGCAGTCTTGGTTTTGGTCTTGCAGTGATATCAGCGTCTTGGTTTTGGTAATTTTTCGGATTTCACCCATCACTAAGATTCTTTAGTGATAGGGTAAATTTATTGAATTTTGATTAACTATAAATAGTTCATGTACTCAAATACCCTTCGTATATCTATATGAGGTCCTTAACTTTCAAATACCTAATACATACACCTGATATACACACTAAAAAATTAAAGTTTACTTTTGTGACTTTTGATTCCCTTAAGTTTTAATTTTTAACTATTTTGGTATTAGTACATTCAATTTATAAATTAAAAAAGTTTGAAATTTATTCCAAAAAAGCCTGAAATATATTCCAAAGAGTTTTAAATAAATTTTTGGCATATTTCTATATATTATTACTTTTGTGGTATTAGAATTAAACTATAATTTTTACCGTGTAGAAATATTTACTAAATATCTTTTTAAATTTTTATTGCCGCCATATTTATCTTTTAGTCAGCCATCTATGGGCTTCAAATTTTTTTAAGCAATAAATTATTGGGCAGCAACAGCACTATATACTACATAGGAAACTGCAAAACAAACTATGAAAAAGCGAAGCTTCTACCTTTTGCGAAAGCGAAAACAATTTATTATCGCCACGTCAGAGTATAGACTTCAATAAAAAAGGGTATGTTGGGGGGAAAAAGTCAATAGTCAGGTCATTGATATTAAAGTTGAAACATACAACAAAACTATCTTACTGAAGGAAGAAATGAATATTTAAACTTAAATGGCACTATTTAGGATATGTTCGGCGTTTGTGTAGAATGTATATAGATTGGTTCATAAGTTAATATTAAATTTCAATATGAATACCAACATTTTAAAATGACAACCGAACCAAACGACCATAATTTTCCTTTGAAAAAATAAAAAACTTTAACCGGGTCATAAAATTCTTATGGGCAGTTTATTATATTGTAATCAACAATATTTTCCCCATTGCTGCTGTTGCACTAAAAAGAAAATTGTGTTACGCTTTAATTTATAATGTGTAAAAGAAAATAATAATTTAATAATAACAAAAACAACAACAACAACAACAACAACAACAACAAAATGTCATGAAGATATTTTTCCCCATCTACCAACCATAATTGCTTTCGCGTCATAACACACGAATACAGACGGGGGCTGGTGGCTGCTCTTACCATTGGGGCATAAACAAATACACCGGCATCAACTTTCCAGCAACAGCAGTTGGTCGCATATTCAACGATTCAAAATAACTTAATCAATAACCAATTGAACCGTACTTCCGGTCATGGTAACGCAACGAATCTATGTGGTCCATAGTTGCATGACGGTCGGTGAATTATGAAAACACCAGCTTGTTAGTAGACGTGGTAGCAGTAGCAGTGGCAACGTACAGTAGTTGAAATTTCGAATTTTCCATTTTATTTTTTCAAAATAAGTACCTCTTATGGGACGGTTGCTTTTCGATTAAAAGGAATACTCTTGAATTATCAAAAAAACGGAAAACGAATAGCCATTGCTAACCAGTAGTAGGAAGAACAGTCAAATAGGCACGACATTAGGCCTTCTTCGAGTGCCAGTAGTGCTGTTTTCCCTTTTTTCTTTTTTTACACATGATGTCATTCGCAGCAAGGCCTGACACTAATGCTTCCACAAATAAAGAACCAATGTATCCCTTCTCCGATCGCTTCTGATATAAAAGTGCAGCAACATATTTCGATATCTGACAATATCGACATGTCCCATATTAGATGTAATTGGTAACTACTCGAAAATATTCTAAAATATGTTGCCATCAAGAGATACATACTTAAGTAATATTTTTATTAAATATATTGAGAATTATGTCTGAAGTAAAATCGACAAATAATGGTATGATCGTTTCTAATATGGAAAGACAAAAGCAGACAGGCTGCCCTCATTTCTTTCTTTCTTTCCTTTTCACAAATAATTTCATTATGAGCCAAGACTTGACACGAATGTTTCCACAAAGAAGGGAACAATGCAGAGCAACAGCATTTTTCGATTTCCGTTAATATTGACCTGCCCCATATAGGGTGTCATTGATATATAACCTACTATAGAAATCCAAAATTAGGTATTAACTTAAGTCGTATTTTCATTAAATATATTGAGAATTATAATGTCTGAACCAAAAATTTACAAAAAATAGAGCAATAAAGGCCAACAATGATCGCTTCTACTATGAAAAGACAGCAGCAGGCATGCTGCTTCCCTCTTTCTTTCTTGCTTTCTTTTTCACCTGATGTCATTGGGCGCCAAGAACTGATATAAATAATTCCACAAAGAAAGCAGCGATGAAGGCCTTCTACGATCATATTGAAAGGACAATAGTATATTTTATGGATCTATAGTAAGCTTTTTATTTTTTTTTTTTTTGGAAGACATCAGAGAATGTTTGAAAGACGTTAAAGAAGGCATTGTTATCAGCAATCATTGAATATCCTTTGATTGGGTGCAAACTTCTTGTTTTTCAATATATTTCTATCAAACCCCGCTACTAGGGTTTCAACATAACAACAAATTGTATGTCCGATTATATTTTATTTAGTAAACTTTTTGTTTGAAACATTTTCCATGTTCCAAAATGCAAAATGTATTCATTTGAGTTCAGACATTTAGCCTAAAACTCTAAATAATTATTGCATGGCATGAATAGGCAGATTGGACATTTTATAATCACAAGAATTCAAGCAATTAAGAAACGCAAATAATTGGAGTGGATCTAGAGATTACTCTTACAATGAAGGCTAGCTTGGAGGGAACGAAGCTCAAATGAAAATTAATAAAAAATTCCATTTTAAGTCACCAGTCACATCAGCCTGTCTATAATTTCGGACCGCTTCTATGCTGTTGATCCTTTATTTGCGTTCCGAAATTTCTGGAACCATTTTGAAAATGGCGCATTCTAAGTTAATGGTGAGATTTCTATCAATTATAAATCATAAACCTTAAGTTTTACCGTCTCCATTAATAACGAGTCTTTATGAAATTATAAATGGCATATCTTTATTTAATAAAATTTTTTTGAACTTCTAATCAATTTGCTACAAAAAATAGAAAATTGTACCACTGTATGGTATCTGCTGCTACTTCAGCTGCCGAAGTCAATGCTCGAACGTCACGTTGTTGTAATATTATAGTTCGAGCTGTTGAAGAATGTGGAGATGGATAAAAAAATCCTTCAATAAGTTGAAAAAAGTTTTGTATTTTTTCACAGTGGTCGGTCCTTTGCGTGGTTATTATGACTAATACCTTATTCAAGTTAAGACCTGTTTTACAAGAATTAAACTTACTGGTAAATATTTCAGAAATTATGAATTTAAAATTTTTTTTATATATGGAATTTTATATAAAATTGCAGTAAGTTTTGCCGGTCATACAAAAAGCCTGGGGAAAAATCCATTTGCCTATGAGGCAACAAACAACATTGAGTCTATAGATTTTGTTAACTTTTAATCGTTAAACGAAACGAAAATTTGAGGTCTGTTAATTATCTTTTTAGTCAGTGTTGTTATACGCGCTCGCTGATGATGATCTTTCAATAAAGAGATCGAAATGCATTCATTTTAAAATAAAATAAATTTTGTGTTTTATTTTTTGAATTTTGTGGTCAATAAGGAAAAATAATAAAAACATTGATAACATTGAGTCTAACTGGCATTGAATTTCACCCGATGAAATTGACCGCTCTCAGATATTATTTTGAAATCATTTGAAAGTCTGTCATTCAGAAAACATCTTTTCCTTTTATGTTCCACTGAGTTTCGATGCATTTTGATATGATAAGAATAACAAAACATGGATTGGGTTGACGATCGATGACGGAAATTCATCAGGAATGGAGATAGAACAGAACCCTGGAGAGCTCCAGCGGGAATTGACTATAGTTTTGAATGTTATAAGAATAACCAATAAGACACTGAATAAGTGTTCTTAACTTTCAAAGCATTAGATAAAGTGTTTTCAATATTTAAACCGCCCTTACGGTTTTAATTTTCAAATTGAATGGAGTTTGATAGCGGTACAAATTTTGCACAAGACTCTGGCAGGAAGTAGCAGTAAGTGGGCTCATCTCGTTTGACGGTAAGTTCAATACTTCGAAGAGTATCGTGTTGGTTGTGAGTTATACCCAAAATCACAAGTATATTATTGTAGACTCGATGTGGAGTAACTTTCAACCGGGTGCCAGGTTTTAGATCAGGGGTCAACAAATTTTAGATATAGAGTTTATGTGTGAGAGAAGATACAAATAGATAGAATATAGAAAAAAAGATAAAAACCGTACATGTTTAGATTTTTTGGTGCGTTACAACCAAAAAAGACTATACAAAAATATTTTAGCCACTCAGTCATCCCCTTGTACCAACTGATAATAAACCTTAGGTGGTCGAAATTTAACTTTATATGAAAATTTAAATGTTTGCTGGCGCCGCCATATTGAAAAAATGGCGTCCAAAATCAGTTTTTTAAAAATATCTCTTAAACGGTTACATTTAGAGAAAAATATTGTGGCGCAATATTATAGCTTATAGCTTTCTATAAAAATTACCATTTAATTGTTTTCGTACGACTTATAACTCAGGAGATATCCTAATTCAAAATTTGAAAAAAATTAGTAAATTATGCATGCCGCTTATGAAAAGGCACAGTGATGTGTTGAGCTTAAAATTACGATAACTCATGAACGGTGAGGCACACGTTTAAAATAAATATATCTCTTTATAGGGAATTACTTGCACTACAATCTACATATGATTTTTTCTTTCCGATGACCTATAATTTGGGAGATATTTTTTAAATAATCCTAAGGTTTAGAAAAAAACCGTTTTTTCGATATAGCTCCAAAAAGGTTCATCCTAGAAAAAAAATTTTTCATGCATTTTGTAGAATGTTTAATTTCCTATAAAGATTTTTTTCGAAGTGTTTTTTCGTCAGACTTACCCTTCATGAGATATCGCAACTTGAAAATCATTCAAAACTGAATAAAGTACTTCGCATAGTACAATGTTAATTTTGAATGATTTTCAAGACGCGATATCTTATGAACGGTAAGTCGGACGATAAAACAGTTTGAAGGGACCTTTATAGGGAATTGAACTTTCTACAAAATGCGGGAAAATATTTTTTTCTTAAACCAACCGTTTTGGAGATTTTTTGAAAAAACGGTTTTTTTCGAAATTTCAGGTTTGCTTAAAAAATATCTCCCAAATTATAAGTCATTGGAAAAAAAAAATCATATGAAGATTATAGCGCAAGTAATTTTCTACAAACAGATATTTTTATTTTAAACGTGTGACTCATCGTTCATGAGTTATCGTAATTTTAAGCTCAACACTTCACTGTGCCTATTCATAAGCGGCATGCACAATTTACTAATTTTTTTCAAATTTTGAATTAGGATATCTCCTAAGTTATAAGTCGCTCGAAAAAAACTGCAAGTTTATTTTTATAGAAAATTTTATAAGCTAAAATATTGCTCCACAATATTTTTCTCTAAATGTAACCGTTAAAGAAATATTTGTAAAAAACTTGGGCGCCATTTTTCCAATATGGCAGCGCGAGCGAACACGATTTGAGATAGCAAAGTTGGAATTCTGAAAAAGCACATTAAAATCTATAAAACAACTCATTTGCCAAAATCCCTCAAAACTTTCCAGGTAAAACTACCAAATGACTGTACTATTACTTTATTCGGTATTTTTGGATTGATTTCCCGTTGGCGAACGGCACGACTATTCATCGATGACAAAAAGAGACAAAATTAGATCATAGGTGACAAACGGAGACATTTGTTTGACTTCGTGCATGAACTTTTAGAACAAATATCTAAAAAATCACTGATGACTTATGCTGATAATGTCACTGAGTCGTCAGTATGCTAGCGACTCGTAATAAGTCACTTATGCATATACTTCCGAGTGAGTTGTGGAAGAAAATGTCATTGCGTTTTCACTAATGATTTTGTCACAAACAAGTCATTATAGATTAGAACATTTTTTTTTTTTTTTTTGGTTTCGCATTTGTTTTTATTAAGATTTATTAATTAATAATATTAATTATTAATTAAATATTTTTAAATTTACATTAATAAAATAAACAATCTTTTAAAACATGACACTAACAACTCAGACCTTTGGCCCTAAATAAAAATACTTATAAACAAATGAAAATAACTAAGTACTATTAAATATGTCATAGAGTCAGAGCTTATCTTTTTGGTTTGTGTTATTCCAATAGTAGGTATTGGGTGTACAACTTAAAAACCGGAATTTTTTAGCGAAATTTGATGCTTTATTGTGGAAAAATGTTACAATATATTTTATTCAAAGTATTGTCCATTGGAAGCTACAACATTTCCCCATCTTTCAGGCAATTTATGAATTCCATCCCAAAAAAATTGCGCCGGCTTGGCGGCCAAAAATGAATCGAGCCAATTTTCGATATCTTGAACTTAAGTGAAGCGTATTCCTGATAGGGCATTCTGCATCGATCGGAACAAATGGTTGTCTGATTGTGCAAGGTCTGGGCTATAAAGCGGGTGCGGCAAAATTTCCCATCCGTTGTTTTCCGATGTTTTCCAGGTAATTTTTGACTGGGGCAGCAATATGTGGCCGAGCGTTATCGTGGTGGAAAATGATTGACTCATGTCTGGTCGCATACGTTGGCCGCTCTGCCTGGATTTTCTGCTTCAATTGGATCAATTGTTGACGATAGAATTGAGCATTAATGGTTTGGCCACCTGGCAACAGCTCATAATGGATCACACCTAGCTGGTCCTGACCAGGACGTTCTTTGTCTTCGACATCAAAATAACCACTTTTAAACCACTCACGACAGCTTGATTCAGCTGGAGCATAGTCCCCATAAAGTTCTACAAGAATGAGATGACTTTCGGCAGCTGTTTTCTTTGCAAAAAAATGACCCACTAGAACCCCCCCGCAAATGCTGTCGTTTTCTCCAATTTTCGAAGTTATTCATCGTGAAAAATAATAATGATGCACACAAGATAAAATTGTTTTGTTGACTGATTTTGACAGCTGTCAAATGTACCTTCAAAATGACATATATTTATATTTCGAGCTTTCACGATATTTGTTAGTACGGACATCCACCGTCAAATTCCGGTTTTTAAGTTGTACACCCAATATAATCTTGTGTTCCTGTGCCTTGGTGAGATATTAGGTACTACTCGTAAAGGTGGAGAAATTCTGTTTTATGTAAATATCTCGCTAAGTGTTGTTAATAAAAAAAAAATTTGGTTCACAAATGTATAGCTCAGAAAATTTCTTATAAAAAAATTATGAAGGTCGGTTGGACATAGTTTTCTATAGGAAATTATCCAAGCCTCAAAATTGTGGACCAAAATTTTTTTTTACAAATAACACTTTGCAAGATATTTGCAAAAAACTATTTTTTCTCGACTTTTATCACCCAATATGTAACGAAAGCAATGCCTCTCAAGATTTAACTTAAGCAAAGGTTCATATCTCATATCTCACTAAAAAAAAACCAGACTCGATACTATGGCATAGGTCTGCCAGCCGCTGGCAATTATTCTATTAGATAATGCATTTCTAATGTTTTCAAAGTGATGTGCTGCAACTTTCAGGTCATCGAAACAAACCTCTTCAAACTTTGAAATACACTTATCCATCCACTAGCAAAATTCTCGGTATTATTCTTTATGAGTAGGTCGACGACAATGTCATGCAGTCATATACTTTTAACAGACAATTTCACCGATTCGGAACATTTCAGAAGTTCAGAGACATTTAAATGACATTGTCCGACAGAGAATACTAACTTCCTGACATCCCCATTATGAGTCATCGATGCAAAAATCAGAAAATTTCATTTAGAGAGCCCTATGTTCATGTTATTTTCTTGATGATTCATCGATGACAATATTATAATGGATGATGTCGCTCAAAAAAGCCACCAGGTTTTAACTATCAAAAACTACTTATTTGCATAACCAGTAAAAAGTTATTTTTACTGCGATTTTTTTAAGTAGTCAGTAAAATTTTACTGGAAATGATTTCAGTAATTCGTAACTGAATTAACTGTTAAACTTTACTGATTAGTAGGTAATATTGACTACAGTGTACCCATCTATGGTCTATAAAATTTAACAAAAATTTTTTTCTTTAATTTCAGGTCCGTCATATCTTAGCAAATGGTTCACTTTATTTCCCTCCATTCGAAGCTGAAGAATTTCGTCAAGATGTTCATTGGTCCGTGTACCATTGTGTGGCGTCAAATGCTGTTGGCAGCATTGTTTCCCGAGATGTAGTAGTTAAAGCTGGTAAGTTTTAGTACAATAAATTATAAAGTTTTGACATTATCCGAAAAGCCCAGAAGGAAAGAATGCATATGAAGTCTAAAGTAATATAAAATTCACATACGATTTAGATGAAAGTTATTTTTGGTTAAGAATAACATCTTTAAAGAACATTCTGTTGATTAACTTTAAATAGTCTTATTAATACTTATTTTCATATAGTCAACAACATTTTCTTTAAATGATTGTCTTATGTGTAAACACTTTCAGTTTCATTTTACACTACAGTAGGTGTATGTATATTCTATCCACAATTTCAATTTAATTACAAACCCCTAAAATTTGTTCCCAGTCATTAGTCCCAAAGTTCAAAACACCCAAACCCCAACAACCCATCAATGTACTCTTTCGTACGTACTATAGGAATCTTGGTAATAAATTCATTTATGCTGGCTGGCTGGCATCCGAAACTGTCGAAAACTTTCTGCACCGTTATTATTTAATGCGACTCAAATTATAAACCCTCTCAATTATGCAAAGGCAAGTTTCAAACTTAAAGGCTGTGTCTGTTGTGTATTGGTGATAGAAATAATGGGGGAGGTGCGAAAGAGTTCATTATTTATACATTTTTTTTTTTTTTGTGTGTTGAGCTTGTGTATATTTGTATGAGTATATGTTTATAGCATTTTTGTAACCTTTATTTATTTTATTGCTTAGTTTGAGCCTGCTAAGTGTCTTTGGCTTAAACATATTTTAAAATTATAAACCTTGATTATTGCCGAAAAAAAAAGGAAAAATGTATTTGGAATAGATTGTGTTCAAATTTAAGTCATTACTTGCTACACGGAGAAAAAGAGTAACGTTTCCATCAAAACAATGCTTTCACGGAATTTGTCTTGTGCTACACACGTTGCTTTTGTTTATTTCTGTACTCGTTCTTAATTTTTGTTTGGTTCAACTACTTATATGAAAAATTCGAGTGAAACAACACGCTATATGATGGTTGTCATTAACTGAGATTCATTCATCATATACTTGGTTGTGTGACAGATGAAAATATCATGAAAGATGTCCAAACATCTTGTAGCATCTAGGCAACTGCAGTTTTGCCATTTATGGAAAGTGAAAATATGTATAAGGGAGATGCATGGACATTAGACCAATCGTTAAAATTGAAAATGAAAAAAAACCTTGCTCCCAGGGGCTAAAAAGTTTCTTATTGGTGTAAGTATCAAGCATAAAAATTTTGGTTCCGATCGGAAAATATTTGAAGGTCGGAAAAACGCTATTTATATGGAAAAATGGGGCCTTAATCGCAAGAATCAGTCCTATCTTTGAAACTATTTGAGATAAGTGAATGAGATTTGGTATGTGTATGAATAATGCTTAAGTTATTTGCATCCAATAAAAAAGTGGGCGATGCCACGCCCCCTCGACGCGAAATTCTTGTATCTCTGGAAATATTGGACTC
The DNA here is from genome assembly GCA_951812925.1 of Calliopum simillimum. Classification (NCBI taxonomy): domain Eukaryota; kingdom Metazoa; phylum Arthropoda; class Insecta; order Diptera; family Lauxaniidae; genus Calliopum; species Calliopum simillimum. The sequence goes on from OX638369.1 coordinate 95,463,438, forward strand.
AGGGGAATGAGACTCGGTACATATTTAATGGGCACTGGGAAAAAATTTTTAATAAAAATTGGGCGGGGTCACGCCCCTACCTTCTAAAAAAATCAAATTTGTCATATCTCTGAAACTATTTGGCACAGGTGGATAAGATTTGATTTTGGATAAAGTGATGCGAACACCTGTGTCAAATAGTTTCAGAGATATGACAAATTTGCTTTTTTTAGAATGAGGGGGCGTGACCCCGCCCATTTGTATAAAATTTCTTTTTCCCAGTGCCAATTAAGTATGTACAAAACCTCATTTGCCCGAGTCAAATATTTTCAGAGATACGATAAATTTCGGTTGGAGGGGGCGTGGCACTGGCCATTTTTGTATTGGATTCTATTTACTCAAGTATTGTTCATGTATGTACTAAATCTTATCCTCCTATGTTAAATATTTCCAAAGATGGGATTGATTGTTTCTTTATTTTCATATAAATAGCGTTTTTCCGACCTTTAACGGCCTGGTGGCACGGTCGAATATGTTCCGATCGGGACCAAATTTTGTTTGCATGGTTTCTATAGGTTACCGGACATAATCCCAACGGACATAATCCCCATTTCGTAAATGGGGATTATGTCCGAAAATTTTTCGGTCATAATCCCCATTTTGGCCATGGGGGTTATGGTCGATTTACTTGTTCTTCCAACGGCTTAGCTTTTCTCTAGTTTTACCTTTTTTTCTCTTTATAAAAATGTCTCATTTCAGTTTCTTTAGCTCTAATACTGCCAGAGATTCATTTTGGAGAAGATGTCCCCCACTACTTTTGGAATGAGTCAGCTGAAGACGGTAAAAGAACGTACCCTCATGTCGAAGTTGTTACCGGAAGTGATGCGGAGCAATAGTTAAAGGCAGTAATCATTTGATATTGCTAACTGAAATATCTCGCTCTGGATCACTTAGCCCGGGACCATCGAAAGGCGTTCCCACTGGGGAACAATCTTCTCAACTTTTCTCCTAAAGACCACGCGACAAGTGTGCCTGAAAGTGCTTCAAACGAGAGCAATTCGAGATCCTCAGATGTTTTATCTTTCGGCTTACGAAGGTGCTGCCTGCAGTAGGTATCTTATTGCTTAGCCGCTGGCGGATAAAAACTAATAACTGTAGATAAGTCATTGTTTACTTCTGAGTTATGCTCTTGAATAAAATGTTTTTCCGCGTTAGGAAAATATCGTCGGACCAGTCAAATAAAAACTTGATCTCCGAAATAAAGTTAAAGATCGAGTTTTTGTACAAACTTTTATTTTGACCATCTAAAGAGTTGGACAAATGTCATATATGTGAAGCGTCGTGAAAAAAAGGAAACTTATCTTGCCAGAAAGTTTTTAATACCATTGCATAAAGGATAAAATTCTGAAGGAACGCAGAAAAAATCGCTCTAAAATGTCCTAAATTTTCGAAGCTTTGGCGTGTTGACTTTTGTAGTTCAAAGATGATAGTTATATCAAACTGAGGTTTAAGTTTGGCAATACATAGTAGAGTTTGGTAGAGATTGAAATTTGGAAAATTTGGTTTTTATGCTATCAAGCTGCTAACGTTTAAAACTATTTCACTTATTAGTTGATCTTGAGATATGTATGTACGTATCATTTGGTGTCAAAACACAAAACAAGAAATTTTGACCTAAACTCATGTTTTGCCCTGTACTGAAAATTTTACTCTTGCAAGATAAAGTCCCAATTTGTTGGGACGCGTCACATATTCACCCTTATCACCTAATTCGATTTTGATTGGAACTAAATCAAATCGAAATTTTGCTACCATATATTTTGATTTTCAGAATAGAAATCGAAAATTTTTCCAATCAAAATCGAACTAGATGATAAGGCTGATCCGATTTTGATAACAAAGTTTCAATTTCAATTCTGGAAAACATAATATACATATGATAAAAAAATCTCCATTCGATTTAAGTATTTCGGGTGATTATGATATTCTAGGTCACGAAAATCAGTACATATATTGATCTTGAATGATTCAAATTCGCAGACTCGATAGTATATGTGACTTTTTATCTTCTGATAATAATAATAATGTAATATTTATTATCAAATATTGAATTACATATCCAATATCAAATATTTGATAACTATTACCAAATCTTGATAACTACAATCAAGTCGTTTTCTCTGTGTGTACGATGTTTGGCAAAAAACAGAAAGAATTTAATTTGAGTTGCCGAAGTTAGAGTGCCCAAAAAGGGGGGGGCTATTGGAAAGAAAGTGTACATTGTGTATAATACAAAATAAGAATAACAACAAGAACAACAACAACAACAACAACAATAGCTGCCATGAATGTACATGCAGCGGTGGCATAGAAAAGTTGAGTTCCTCTTAAGTGTGGCAACAGAGGGTTAATGTTAAATGACTTGATCCTTTGTATTTTATGTGTTTATTTGCTTTCTGCTTGATAGCTGCAAAAGTGTAGTGGGGTGAGGTCAAAAAAGGTTTCTCGATTAGTTGTTGCTGTTGTTGGTTGGTCTTGCTGCGCTCGGGCTCATAGTTGTTATTTTGCTGTTGGGTTATTCCTTTATCAAACGTAGTGTGAGGAACATTAAATTCATACTGTTGCTATTGATGTTTCTGATATCGAAGTTTGGTCAGGTTTACAAAATTAAATTGAAAATCTAAAAACAAAATACAAAAAATGCTATATCCATTCCATACAGTTGTGTTCTCAATTTCATTTTAAAAAGGAATTCAATTTATAAATTTTTTTTTTTCCTTGTGGAATAAGCCAAAAACGAAAATGTTAAATGTTGCTTTCAGCATTAAGTTTATTTTTGTATAAGTGTGATTAATCTCTAGCCCCAAGAACACTCTAATACTGCGGTTATTTTATTCAAGGTTTTTGCGATTCGACATGGTTTTTGTTGGTTATTTTACTGACATGAACTATGACAGTTCTATTTAAACACTGACTTATTGGCGAAGTCCAGACTTTGATTTTCACTCTATTTGCAAAGTTTAAGCGAAAATGTCGTCTAGTACTAACTATAAAACCAAAAGGATCTGAAAGGTTCTAGTTATATAAGACTCCATATTTGGCGCTAATAATCTTGAATGTAGCACATCATTGCTGTACTTCCCAGATTAAGTTTTGGTCGAAGCTATCAAACTGGAAATTGTAGCCGTTAAATGTTGCGAAACCTGCTACTATTTTGTCGAATGGTAATTATATTTTTAATACACGATCTTTTTGTCAGAGCGAAAGCCTGCCTGTCAAATTCGATTAAAAGACAACTATTTTTCGCTTACTTTGTCGTAAAGGATTTTCCCCAGCACTTTAAATGGAGCTGACAAGTTCATTATACCTATGCATTTTATCATACATAAGTATGTACTTAGCTGTGTAGTTCTGATACAGTGTTCACCTTTTTCTGGAATTTTAAGATATTGTTCTTATTAGCCACCCTACGGGTCTGCGTTTTTCTTCCCAAATTTCAGTGAGAATCAGATACAAACTCTCAGCGTTCTATACTGGGGATGATTCCAATATTTCTGCAATTCTATAATCTGACTGTAAAGCTTTTAAGAGATTTTATGATTATATTCAACTGGACTAAACTACTAGATAAGTCTTGAGATAAACAAGAGAAATTAATACTTTTTATCGAAAATGGTTTCATTTTTATCAAAATATTCTCCAAAAAAATTTACTTTTTCATGCGTTTTTACCAATTTTCGAAGCAAATTTTTGGCCAATCAACACGACCCACACACAGTCTAGACGTGAAAAATTCAAAATGAATTTTTTAGTGTGCAGAACTGTTAAAATATGTCCACTGACCTCACGAAATAGATTGAAGTGATTGTGGCGGGGATGTAGGGGGTATCTCCCATACGTAAAAAATTAAGAAAACGCTATATCTCTGCACCTGCAGTAGTTATTATTACAAAGCTTTGCACACAGTAGTATACTACGTTTACCAACTACCCTACAAAAATTGGAGGAAATTGAACAAGGGGGCGTTGCACCCCCATATGAAAAACACATCAATTGCAATATCTTTGCATCTCTAGCTGATATTATTATAAAACTTGGTACACAAGAGTATACAACGTTCACCAAATGCCTTACAAAAATTGGGGGAAATTAAACAAGGTGGCATTGCACCCCCATAGAAAAAAGACACATCAATTGTTATATTTCTACACATGTAGCAGTTACTATTATAAAACTTTTTACACAGGAATATACTGTGTTCATCAAACGACTTACAAAAACAGGAGGAATTTGAACAAGGGGGCGTTGCACCCCCCATATGAAAAACACATCAACTGCTATACCTTTGAACTTGTAGCAGTTATTACTACAAAACTTTATATTGAGGACGTGTGCTTTATTTACAAAACACCATAAGAAAAGATAGGGGGCTAAAATATAGGGGCTTTGCACCCCTACACAAAAGTACTTAAAATATTCTATTCATTATCATAAAATTTGGTACATGGATGCACGTGATATCTTTTAAACATGGGAAAAATAAAAAGAGGGGACGCTGCACCCCCCACACAAAAAACAGTTGCAATATTTTATCCTTGCACCTAGTGTTGATATTATTATAAAATCAAATACAATTTTCATAGTATGGCGAAATTTGTTTGCGAGTTTTGTGTCATTAATAAAAAACTACAAATTATCTTAATTTCTACCCAGTGCAAAGCGATTCTGATAGTTTTTTAGTCCAATATACAACAAAAATATAAATTTCGAAAGCAAAAAAATTGCAATTTTGTCTAAACCAAGGGTGTCAGCGAAGAACAAAAGTGAGCCAATTTTGGCTCGCCTACAAAAACAAGAATATTTCACTAATTTTTTCTGAGAACTACAACACTCACGAAAAATGTTTGTTGTTTTTTTTGAGCTCGTCAAAATTCGCTGAATTAAAATATTTATGAAAAATTGTCGCATAAAAAAAAACAACAAACATTTTTCGTGAGTGTTGTAGTTCTCAGAAATTTAAAAAATTACTGAAATATTGTTGTTGTTGCAAGCGAGCCACCAAAAAAACAACAAAAAATAGGTTTTGTAATTGTTGTAGTTCGAGGAATTTGAAGTTGTTGTAAAAGCGAAAATTTTGCGCTGACTGCGCTTGGCTCAGTGATTCGAAAACGCTGACGCCCTTGGTCTAAACTGTTTCTGGCAACACTATGTAAGATATATATGTGGGATTGGGGCAAAACGGACGTAGATAGTTACGAAATGGACGTGAAAACTAAAAGGGAATTTGACAAAAGACAGAAGACAACACTTTAAAATCAGACAGACAACATTTAAAATAACGAAACACTGAACGAACGATGACTTGACGAAGCGTGGGTAGCATTCGTGCAAATAAAACGGACAACAGACAGTTGCAGACGGACCAGCGAATAGTTGAAACGCAAAAGTAAAAATTAGAGTAGAAGAAAAGAAATGTGAATCTAAAAGTTAAAATAAGAATTGAAATGAAATTAAAAAGAAATGTGTAAATCTGAAAACTAAATCAAAAACTGTAAATAGAAAATTAAATATTAAAACAATAAATATGTGTTAATACTGAAGCTAAAACTTTTATTCAAATGTGGAAACCTACATATATATATAAAGAGTATATATTTTTAGAAAGCTTATACATCGGGTCAATTTCGGTTTCTTTTTTTTTAATTATATCTCATCGAGAAATTACCATAAAACTTGCTGAAGTTGAAGCACTTGCTGGAACAAATTTTTTTTTAAATTTTATTTTATTCAAAATATCAACTTTGAAGTGCAAATAAATGTAGTAAATGTCAGCCGAAGAAAATTAAAAATAAATTTTTAGCGGCAAGCGGACAATTTTGAACACTTGTGCATACAGAAATTTAGAATTAAAATTTTGAATTTATCACGTCTAAAACGCACTAAAACGAAGCACTGTGCGACCCTTTTCTGATGATATTGAACATATTGGAGTGGAACTATTTCCCAGGCATGCTTTACACTCACTATAGGTCACATGGCAAACTTTCGATATCAAATCACACCAGGCACTTGTGCACGGGCAGTTTTGGCGGTTCAACACCCCTCGCCCCCATAGTAGAAATATGACTCATATTTAGTATAGTCTTCCTTAATTTTTTATATGAAAAATCCTCCCAAGAGTAAATCCTGGCCCCTGGATCACGTACAGGCTCTGGCACAACAGCTGATTTTTGACATTTCTTACAAAATTTTTCCCTGAAGCGAATGATGACCACGATTAAATTCGGAAAACTAGCAAAAAAAGAGTCGAATGAGTTAATCGGTGTACTATTGTTGAGATAAATCATGTTTACGATTGTATTCCAGTTTTGGGCGGAAATTAACTTTTCAAGTCTATATATACTCGAATGATAATACTTTCCGTAAACGTATACCATCAAAAACGTCAAACTGCAGTCAGATTTAATGTTGCCATTTCTAAAGACTTATCTTGAACACCATGTATGTAAATAAATAGAACGCTTATTGCCAAAATTTTAAAGTTCTGGAGACAACTGTAGAGAATTTTTGGAAGGTGGATATGTCGACTAAGGAATTATGAAAGAAATGAAACTAAATTTAAAAGGATTTTTTTGTTTTTTTACAACTGAACGAACGTTTAGCTTCTCGTAAACTATAGTCTCAAAACTAATACATTTAATTGTGAAATAAAACAAATGGGAAATGCTTCGTTGAATAGGTAGTTACAAGAAGAAAAAAAAAAAAAAACAAAAACATAAAAGAAAGACCAGGCTTCCAGCAAAAGCCTAACCAATTTATTTCTGGAGTGATGTAAAACAAATTTCAACAAATGAACAAACAACTGAAGCAACATAGAAAATTAAAACATTTTTACATATCAATTGGCAGGAACAAAAAGCAACAAAAAATCCAATGTAACCATTTTTGAAAGCATCAGAGAAAAACACGAACTTTTATTAGCAAAATACCAATACAAAGTGCGAAAGAGAATACATATACATATCCATATGGATACAAACATATATCTATAGTACATATAGGCAGAAATAGAACATGAAATAAAGAAAGAAAACAAAAATGAATCGACATTTTAAAAAATGAAATATAAATAAGAAAATTTGCCTGGAACTTTGCATTTTGGTACGTATCTACGAACCCAAGAGGAAAAATTTATAGCGCTTCTGATCCAAGCACTTCAAAAGTGCTTGTCCCCATAGAAATTTAGAAGCACTATCACAATGATTTTTTATAAGGCTGCAGTAAGAACAACGTGAGTTCGAACCCAGCCCGGGAGATTTTTTTTTTTACTTTTTTTTGCTTTATTTTTTTTTTTAATTAAATATTTTTTATTCAACATCTTTTATTTCACTTTTCTATTTTCCTTTCTCTTATTAATTTACTTTTGTTTAACCGAATTGAAATTGATTACACAATGATTCCATATAAGGCTGCAGTAAGAACAACGTGAGTTCGAACCCAGCCCGGGTGATTTTTTTTTTCCGTTTTTTTATTTGTTTTTGCTTTATTTATTTTTTTTATTGAAATATTTTTTATTCAACCTTTTTTATTTCACTTTTCTATTTTAATTTCTCATTTTTATTTACTTTTGCTTACTTGAATTGAAACTGATTGCACAATGATTCTATGTAATGCTGCAGGACAACATTTGCTTAATATATAAATTTAATACCTCTTCATATAATCGGGCGTTGGTGGAGCGGTCTAAAGGGTTGGTAAATGTAAAAAAAAAATACCTAGCACGCGGAGGGTCGTGGGTTCAAATCCTGGCGCGGCCAGTTTTTTTTTTTTCTTTTTTTTTTCTTTTTTTTAATTTTATTGAAAAAACGCTTACCGCAGCATTACAAATAAGCGCTTTAAAAACTCTTTTTTGGTAAGGCTGCGTTAAGCTTTTGCTCGCTTACATACATCCTATGACATGTAATGTTAAAAAGAAAGCGGAAGCGCTTATTGGTGAAAAGGATGCACTTCAGAAGGGTTTTTGAAGCACTTTTTTTCCCCTTGGGAACATTCATACGTGAAGTTTACATAGAAAGTTTACAAACATGCACCATGGCATACAATCACATGCATACATAGGCTCATACACGTAGTGGTCTCTGTACATAAAAAGTAGGCGCCGTTAGGCGTCCAGTTTCATTGTTGTATTTTATGCCATGTTGGTTCCACTTTTTTGTGGATGCTCTTTTTTTTCATGTTTCATTTTGTTATGGTTTCAAAGGGTTTCATTTTGTAATTGAACGTTTTTTTTTCAGACATAAACTACTGTGTGGGCTCTTTTATTTTGTATTGTGATAGGAGATTTCGAAATACACATTCGTATTTGTGAATGTACAGGGTGATTCACGGAACATAATTGCTCTAAAGCAACACACTGTTTGCTGACCAACAATTCCATGTATATGGTCTGACTCGCTCTAATGTATTCTCAAAAATGCTCTCATTGGTGTTCTGAATGTCTCTTATTCATAAAAATATAATTTTTTCTCAGATCTGCCAATGTTTATATTTGTCACTTATTGAAAGTTATCTTTGACCTTAGGATACTTTTGGGATCTGAGATATTAACCTCTTTGGAATAAATGTCCACACATTTGGACAAAAGTTTAAGTAGTCAAATATTTCCTGATTACATGTTGTTTCTTCCAAATATTATCATGATGAAAAGCGAAAACATTCTCATGATTATATTTGGGAAATTTTGAATTTGACCTCCTTTATTGTTAATGTCCGCATATGTGGACATAAGTTTTCCTTTTCAAATATTTGCAAACTTTTGTTAGTTGGTGTCAGGGCTGGTGTCAGGGTGTAGTATCGTAAACTCGAAACTAAAATAGTTATTTAAATTTTCAATACGATAGCAAAATACGCTCAAGAAAATCACGCTGAAAGATTTAATTGAAAACAGAATAGTTCATATCTTAACTTCCAATAAGAATCAACTACTGCGATACCGCGGAATATAAAGGAAATCTGCGGAGGCTAGGTACAAGCCACCGCACGGGTCATAGGTTGCGGATAGTGGACGGCCTCTAGATATCGAGGTTAGCCATATATACACGAATAAGCAATCCTGGACAGATAGCGGGTGACCAGCCAAGGTGCGGGAGGAAGTAGCGTTAGGCAGCGTTGCTTCTTAAAACGAAAACACACAATGCTCGTAACTGGCACTGACAAGGCGAGCCGATGCCGCCTTAAAATAAGCATCTTGCCCTGAGTGGGCAGCTCCCAGGTCAGCGTCTGTTCCAGTTTGGGCGGTTGAAATTGAAAGTGAATATGGGCACTATTATTTGCAGCATTTGCCGAATACAGCCTTATTAAGCTTAAAACATATTGCTTGGGGTGTTGCTGAGAACATTATACTAATAAAGCATGGATCAAAAAACGATGCTCTCCAAGTGGTGTCCACTAGAATATGGTTAATTTATCTTCCTAGGCAACATGCACATCAGATTTGGAGGTGCAAAAAACATGCATGGTTAGGAATGATTCTCCTATAATCGAAACCAATATGGTTGGTCAATATTTTAAACGTCTCCATGGAAAAGGTCGCTATATAAGAAAATCCAAGAATCTGGAAAGTTGTTGCAAGAGACAAAAGTCATCGCAAAGGATCGTGACAATTGGAGACGTTTCATTTTGGTCCTATGCTCCTTTTTGAACTAACTTGGAGGATAATACGTATATAAGTACTGCGATGGGAAGTACATTTGTTAAAATCTTGATATCTCCAATAGTAGACGACATTATCGATTGAGATACCATCTGAACTAGTAAACCATCATTACTGATATCAGTCAGTTGGTGTTACCAAAAATAGAATAAGAGGAGTACAGAGAGTTTGAATTTAGCAGGATAAGGCTGAAGCCGGAATTCGTTAGAATTTGAACGAGCACTTGGAGCACCTCGACTGCATAAAGGCACCTGACTGTTATCATCCAAGTCGGCTTAAAAATCCAACCATTCAAAACTAGTTATAATTGTCCCTTTTGAATGATACCATGAAAAAAATATTATTTAATCCTTATCCAAGTTTTTCAAACCAAATCATTGATAGTTTCATACCAATATTTAGTCGTCATGTCCATGCAATTTCAAAGTGTTCTTAGGCGCGTTTTGGCATTAAACGTATTGCTCTCCCTGAAACTACCAACAAGTATTACATAAGTCAGAAACTCGTCTAGAGTCTAGACCATTACTCAAATAACTGTTAGTTTATCGGTCTGGTCTGTAGCTGTCTTTGATGTAGCGGAATCACTGATATTTCCTGTTCCTCATTCTATAAGTGCCTGCTTTCGTCAGCTTTGCGACGCTCAATAAAGCGGAGTTCTTTAATCTTCACTGTGCAACTGGTTGTACCGCCGGCGACATGGTTGGTATTTTAAACATATCCTGAACGAGTATACCACACGTATACCAAAAGGCTCATAGTCATACCGCAACATCCCGATTATTCAGTCACATAGATGTTAATATAAGGCTTGAGATAAAAGGCTTTTGGAGCTACTGCAAAGTCTTTGAATAGGATAAGACTTACCTCTGCCAGTTTTTCAAAATAATTAAAAAACATTTGTCTAAGAGCTTTAAATCTGGTTGTACCATGCTCCAGACAATGAAATAGTAGATATTCCATGTTCTTCTCATTGTTGTCAAACATTTTTGGTTATTTTGTTATTATTTTAAATTGCCTCCAGACATCCAATTGAGGCACATTTCTGCCTTACTGCTGAGGGCTTGATGTAGTGTGTAGCATCAAAGGACTGACATGTTTTTAAGCAGCTCGACTATCATGTCGAAACATGACACCAAAAGATGTACAATACAACAAAATGTTTTACGTAACTTCCACTGGTCCAAGGCAGTCAAGACAGAAAGGGTCTCTTCATGCATGAAACGATGTAAATATTCTTTAAAACATTTTTCCAATTAGCACTTGCTTTAGATAGAAGACATCTCCTCCAATATTTTGGATTAAAGTAAATTTCCGTCTCACCTTTTCCGATATTTCTCATTTTCGATGACACAACTAGATACTTCACCTACTTTTGTTTGCTTTGAATGCGTTTGTATCTGAGGCGTATGTGCGCTACAGGTCACATGTTGGAACACCAATTAGCGGCTTCAGCTCTTAACGACGCAGCTTAGAAGACAATGTTATTTCTACTTGCACGTGGTCTACCTACATTTGCTATGATGCAAAATAAGATTCCAAGTAATTTTGCTGCTTTCCCAGCAATCGAAGTCAGATGTTCCTTAAGGAAGATTTTCATGTCAATCAGTACCTTATTAACGCCAAATCTTAACGTGATAACCTTTTGTATTTTTCGAAAACTCAGAAGGACCGTCATCATTTACTCGGCAGCTTACTCTTAGTTTTCACAACGCAGCCATGGTGTGACTAAAGCCAATACTTTACTGAAAAGTGTCTAGAGATTTTCAGTGGTTTTTTCTAAAACCACTATTGCAATGTCGTCCGCATGCTATATCCATACAGCATCCATACAACTACTGATTCTCAATATGATGTCATACATACTTATCATTCAGTGAAGTGGGACACCTAACGAGAAATATAATTTTTTTCCAAATATTCCTTTGGTTATAAATTGTCTATTTATCCTCTATTTCACGAAATCAAACTATTTTTTCTACATATTTGACAAAAATTGTAATAGATTTGTATCACGCTGAAAAAGTCATTTGACATTTCATTTCCACTTCGGGAACTCTAATATTCTGACTATGAGCTTTGATTTTTATTTTTCAACCGGCAATATTGCTGTAAATAATTTCTAATGAATTTCAATCTAAGAAGCATCACTTTAATTAGTCTACAGGATCGCATTTGTTTACAATTAAGTAAATTTTTCTTTCAATTTTTTTTAAACAATAGTTGTGTTGATTTTCTTTTACTTTCTGAAATGGAATTTTTAACACTGACGTCAGTAGAACCGACAATGAAAAACGTGCTGTTGCTAAAACACAAAGATATGTACACACATACAAACACATCCAAGCAATATACATTCATATCTGGTTATATCGCATGGCAGCATACAACGAAACGTTAGAGGTCCAAATGCAGTCCAATTGCAACCAACGGAAGCAGAGGCAACAAAAACAGGAGAGAAAACTCATTTTTAGTCAAAATTTGAATTTTCATCCGTTCGCATGTTCTTTCATCAGAAGATCTATACATATGTATATATATGTACTTGCATGTGTGTCCAAATTGTACTGCCCTGTGGGCGTTCATTCACCTAACTCTTATGTAGATTGGCAAAGGTCAGTTACCAATAAACATATATGCGTATGTACAAACATACTACATACATGTGAAACTGCATTTGATGACAGTGGAAAATGATTTAGCATGAAGAAGAAATGAAAACATGCTTTGCTAATAACAATTTAAATGGAGCACTACTCTACCTGGATATCCTTTGAATTCTCATCTGAGCTAAACAGCAAGGTGATCAATCGTTTCACAATCAAGCCATTGGCTTATGTAGATATTCGTAAAGTTTACTCTATGTAGCTACTAACTAACTTTAGTACAATAGCCTGAAATGAAGAATGATTGAGTCCCGGGGGGTTCTTTCCTGCTTTATGTCCTCGAGTTTACCGATTATAAATTAAGGATTTTCTTGATTGTTGCCAGTTTCGCTCTCTGCCAATCACTTGATGACTTCGAGTCAATGTACCAAATTGATTTTATAACATATCGAGCAGTATTCTTTTCATTGTACAATCAAAAGATGTAGTGGTTGAATCAAAGTTGTTTTGGGATTTACTAGACAAAGTATGTAATCAGTTGTAACTGTGATAACTGTCCTTTGTCTCCTTGTACAAAGGCTAGAAGTTTTCTCTCTTGCTATCTGTGGAAATTATCGGAATGCTGAAGAGAAGCAGAACAAAAAACATTTTTCCCTTGCTACTGTTCTGCACTTACAAAAAGCCTTGAGTTGTTTTTTCTTCACCTTTAGCTCCCTTCGGAAAACAAAACACCTTCTTTGTTCACGATGACTCGCAAGTTCATTAAATTCTCTTCTACTTATATCCGATGCTCTTATTTTTCAATCCATCAGAGTGTTCTATGTCCTTGGACAACCAAATCTTCTTAAGGGTTTCATTTCAATTATTCACGGCAGACTTCTGTTGGTTTGTGTAATGAAGAACATATGTATTGTGGACCAGGTACTTTCTTTTCTCCTACGAAATCATTTACTAAATATCTCTCTTGGACTGCCTTGATGACATATTTACTTATATTCGACTTGCTAAGTGACTTCTATAACAAATAAAATTTTTATCCTTTCAACTGACAATATCAACCTGATATCCTTTTAAAAAAGTTTAAATGCTGTTAAGAAAAAGAATCCTAACTTTGTAACTATTGATTGAACACAAACAAAATTGTGTGTTTCTTGTAAGCTCTCATCTACATAAATGGGGCGAATGTCGCGAGGCAGAAATACGTCTCCCACGTCAAAGTTTTGCCACAAAAAGCTTCAATATTAAGCTCTCGCATCTAGCGGCTTTTTTTGTTGTTTAGCCTCTGTACTGCTAGATTTATCTCTTTTATTTCATAAGTTCTCGGTGACGGCACTTTCTAGTAAAGATGTCCAGTTTTCAACCGCCTAAGCCACTGTCGAAAATGTATGTATTCTCTTTTAACCCCTGAGAGGACCATAGGAGCAATATTTATATTATCCATTTGTCACAATCTCTTGCGATTCTTGAATGTCCTTATCCGGTGACCTTTTCCAGTTGGTTCTAGGTCCACACCGTCCTCTACTGCCTTGTTGATTGCCCTCAAGAGCCTGGCGGCAGACTTCGCTTTGTGGTTTCCGGAGAGTACGACCAATCCATCTCCAATTGCTGTTTAAGTACTTTCTGATGTCTCCCAAAAAAATCGCTTTTATTTAACCCGCCTAATTCTCTTAAATATGTAGCTTACGCTGTCCACCCAAAAACTTAAACTGTTCCAATCGCAACATCTCAGCCGAAATACTAAGATTAAATTGCAACTTAATGTCGTAACTTCTCCCTAACAAATGGTTCTAAGGCTTATTGACTAAAATTACAAAAAAAAAAAATGACTTTGCTCTCTGTGCAGAGTAACCTTCAACCTCCCATCAATAATTCCTCCAAACACAGGAGTAAAATATAGTTGATTGATGCCTTTTTTGATAATTTCGGAACTTATATTGGCGAAATTGCTTTGGTGTAATCCAGATCTTTCGATATGCGATCCAAGCTTGCGTGTGCTTTTCCAGCCAGCAATTGTTTATAATTTTTTTAAAAGTTTCGGTCGTCTCTACATCGGTGAGAATTTTCAATTTAACCCACCGAGAACTAGATCAGTATCCCCACTCTTGTATTCAAGTGCTGTGTTCCTGTTGATAAAGTTTCCTCCTTAAATGCTTAAGTGCGTGCACGCTTTCTCCATAATACCACCGACTTTCTTTTTTATTAGCGTGTGTCATTTCTCAAATTCATTCTGCCATATCCACCATGAAAAAAGGCTCAAAGACAGCTTTTTTTTAAGTATCCAATTAAGCTAGCTTCTTCCGGGTATAAGTTTGTAGGCTAGTATAGACTGCTAATCTCTGTTATCGATAAGTAGCGATCTTCTCTAACAATAAAGCTGCTATCAAGGCGCTGAACTTAGTAACTGAAAAATCAAAAGCAGTTGAGGAATGCAGAATAAAGTTGAAAAAAGATTTAGGACGTCAATTCTATCTCACTCTAGTTTGGTTTCCAGGTCACAGGAACATTGAATGTATCGAAAAGTCTCTTCTCTGATAGCTATTCAGAGTGCGTATACTATTCACTGCAATAGGTCTAGAGACGAAAATAATTTCTCGCATTTTCTTACCGTGCTGAATGCCAGATAGAGAACCCAAGAAAATTGTAGGACTTTCAGAGCGATCTGGCCATCATTTAACAACTCAAAAACATCAGATCTGCTATCCAAAGCTCGCACTGATATTGTAAAAATAACTGCGGTTCGCACTATGTAATGGACCATCGGCAAACGTGGAAAAAAACTAGGCATCCCATTTAATTTCTTCTGTCGGAGTGAAGAAATGTCTCGAACCATTTCTCTGCAAATGCACTGCTCTATCTAAAGCTAGACCTAGGGCTTTAAGAAAACCCTTTATCAGCGATGTGGGCGAATTCACTGATCCCAGCAGAAAGTTTGATCATCAAAACATAGCTGTATGGCACATTCCGTTCGTTTTTCCAATCATTCCATTGCCACATCAGAAAATAATTTCCTTTTGTTCAGCACTGGCCGCTCGACGTATCATTCCTTTGTTGCCTTCTACAAGAAGGTACAATCGGAACAGTCGGGGATCGGATTTCTCCTTTTTGGCTATGGAAAACAAATGTGTGTCTTTGAATTTCTTTGCTATAAAACATAATTTTATGTCTTCAATTGGAAGGCGCAATCTGAACAGAACATCAATTTATGCCTTCGTTTGGAAGCGCAATCTGATTGGAACATCATTTTATACATTCGATTTGAAAAATTATGAAATGAAAATAAAAATACGAGCGCTGTCGGTTACTAAAATGAGCTTGAAATCATCGTGCATCGTTTTTGAGCTCCTTAATCAATCCGAAAAGGAGTAGTTCGTTTTTTCACTGCTTTTCGGAACATCCAACGATTACTCCACTTCTAAAGGTGGCCGTTTTATTGTCTGCTGGTATATTGATTTTAGCTCTTTGCACAACTAATTTATTAGAACAAACTGGATAGAAATATTCTTTACAGTTTCTTTGAAAATATAGGTAGTCCAGTCCCTGACAAAACTCGTTTTCAGTTAGCCTGATCATTTATATGATATTACAATGGCATGAAAAGTACTTGTTAGGCTTTTAGCATCGCTTGCTAGGCCACTAATCTAAGCTAACCTTGCTTACACTGTCAAAAAATATCTCTCTGATAGGAAAAGATTCAAGATAACTCCTGTATGTATGATATGAATACAAAATGTCGTTTGGAGTAAGTATCTCTACTCACTTACTCGCAGCTGTATAAAGTGTCCCCACTAGTTCTTCCAACCATACAGAAGACTTATACAACAGCGGTCCACTTGATTGGAGACAAAGAAGGGTTAGAAGATTTTCGCACGTTAAGATGCAGCGTCACTTGTGAAAGCAGCTAACTGTGCCGTGCTCCATAGTGATCCCAAATGATATTCTACAGCTACTGTCAGATTGCGGGGCTACAAAAGTCGTTTTTTCTCCAATTAAAAGTCTTAATTGAAACTGAATCTGGACTATGAATTGACAGTGCTCGCTTCCATATATACTCGCGATTTTGCGAGTCGTTTAGCCACGTATGCAACATACATAGTCTCTGGTTATCTCCAGTGTATTCATTTTTCCAATAATGTATATCTTTTTTTGGTACAATTTGTATTCATTGGAAAAGCGGAAGCTAAGACAATAACTATCAGTGTATGGTTCATAATTGTTGTAAGAGTTCTTTACTTCGATATGCCAGAGTAACTGTCAGGGAAATTTGATTGTTCTGCGTTCTCCTACAGTAGCCAAAAGCTTTTGTCTGCGGTTGTCTTGCAGAGCCTGAAGTTTTCCACTAACCCAACGTAGATGTTTTACTTTTCGCGATTTTTATTGACGACTTCTAGCAAGATTTTGATATAATATCTTAAACGGTCCTTGTGAAAACTCCTTCTTGATAGAGGCTTCTTTGTAGTGGAGGGAGGAATTATTAAGCTGATGTTATAGAATTTAGCACTGATGTGAAGTGCTGAGTACCTACATATATATAATTTATATAAAGCGTTTTCTTAAGATTTCAGATTCCTTAGTCTATGATTTTGATATTTGCCCTACTGTTGGTGACGCAGCTGGTATAAATTTGGGTTTCTAACTGTAAAAGTGTACCTTATATACGTATGTACATACATGTTATACAAAAATATACACACATACACTGATTTTTAGCTACTCGCATACATGTACAGATCAAATTCTCTAAAAAATTGCGCCAACTGCACAAAAATTACCGAACTGGTTTTTCTTTTCTTGTTTTTCGGTTTTTTTTTTTGGTGTGGTTTGGCAGATATCGAACAAGGCTTTCAGAATTGCATTTTGCAAAAAACGAATGGGTTTTTTCTTTCCCTTTATTACAACCTACTGCTGCCTCTGAAACTCTTAACAACTCGTTGGTTGTGCTGGTCAATTCCGTCCGGTTGTTCAGGTCTGGTTTTAGTGCGCGACCACGTAAACAAAAAAATGAAAATCCCACAGAACAAAAAAAGAAATAGGGAACTCGAAAAAAACAAATGGGGTAAAATGCATATACATCCAGGCTTTACTCCTGGATAACAAATCTGCTGCCGCTGAGCATAGCAACGCATCAAAATGTTCAAAATTGAGGTGGCATCGACATCGACATCAGCAGCATCAACAACATTTGCACTAACAATGGCCAAAAAAGCATCCATTGTTGTGCCAAAATTAAAATGCGAGCACATGCAGCGTTCGTTCGGACCAGAGTCATGATGACCAGGAGATGCTGGCGGAATGTGAGCGCTACTGCTCTGCTGAACATGTGTCAATAAAGTGTTTTAAATGAATTTTCATTTTGCATATCAGCATTGCAGCAGCACAAATGTGGATGGATCAGTCAGTTGTTGGCAACAACAAAAAAATATAAAAGTATTATATTTTAGGCTTAAATTAAATTCTATGAGGGTTTTTTCGCAGTCATGCAGAGAATGCATAGTTAAATACTCTTTATGTATTCACATTGCATTTTATTCGGTTTCATTTTGACAATCGTATATATTCAAAAAACTAAATTCTATAAAGGAATTACAATGAAAAACCTCAAATTTGGAAAACTTTTATTAATAAAAGTTCTAAAATCAAAACTTCCTTTCGTGAGTTTTAAATGTAACAGTCGTGATCGCTCTAAATATTTTAATATGTGGCAGGGTAACGCTGGGTTGGATGGGTTGTCCAGTTAAGTACGGTTTACAGACACTCTTAGACTATAGCTTCACTATTTTCAAACCAAATTAGCTTTTCCTTATCATCATTCTTCCCTATTTATAGCTTTTCATCCCAACTACTCTCGAAAGATTGAGAAGTAGACCGGTAGCAGCACTCTTTTCATCTTTCTTTCGTATGTTGCTGGGTAAAGCTAGTTTAGTCTGGATTTATGGACTCCCTTAGACTATAGCTCCGCTAATGTCAAACCCATTAAGCTTTTCTGTATCATCTTAAGTCCCTCTTCATGTGTTTTTATCCCAACACCCCGACTACTCTCGAAGAATGCTGAAACAGACCAATTCAAACTCTTCTTTCATCTTTTTTTGATTTGTGGCTGGGTAAGGCTAGGTTAGATGGGCTTCTCAGTTTACGAAGCTTTATGATCACACTTGGACTATAGCTCCGCTAATCCTAAGCGCAGTAAGTTTTTTTTTTAACATCCTACGTGCCTATTCATGGAATTTTATCCTGTCTGCTCTCAAACGATGTGGAAGTAGACTGGTACCAACATTTTTTCGTTTAGTTCTCCTGGGTTGTACCCCCGACTACATTGATGCTATCGATGAAAGCAATGATAAGCAAGTTTTTTAAGAATCTCGGAAATCTCTGAGTGAAGAATACTTCTTGTTTGACATTTTTGAGATCTTGTGTCGAATCTGAAAGGGTTTACGCTTTTTCCGGTATCAAAAGATCTTTAACAGAGTAAGAAGACTTTATTGCTGAAAAGGCGACTACAACCGCAGTAGTTTCTTTTGGCGCGCAACCACTTTTCTCTCCAGACTTGTAAAAGGGTCAGGTAGAGCCATCAAAGACCACTCACTCACTTTGGCCTGTTTTGTTGGATACTTGGCATCCGAAAATTGCTTTTTTTTTGTATTTATAACATTTTTGGAAAGATCCGCTGTACACAGTTTGGGCTACCCAAATACCAGAGGTCGCCAAGTATTTGGCTACGAAAGCAATGAGATTATTTTAACAACAAGAACTGTGACTAACTTGATTCTCAACAAAACTATCCGGCCCAAGCAAGAGTACAAAGGGCTTCTTAACGACCAGCACATGTTCCAAAGAAAAAATCTGTCGCCGAAATAAAATCTACAAGGAAGAGGACATCGTAAGTACGCCAAAAGTTGTCTGGAGTAGATCGTTGGAGAAAAATTCCAAAAATTGAGAAAGTTGTCGAAATAAAAGGAATCGCACGGCACTGAATTAAACAGAGACGTGTTTGACTCTTGTGATCCGGTCTAAACAAGAGCACGCAGGGCTTCTTAACGACCAGCAGACGTTCTCCGGAAAATGCCCAGCAAAATTTGCTCTTTAGACAATAGAGAAGGTGGTAGAACAAAAGGTATCCCTTGAAAAGATCATTGGATAAATACATCCAACGAACGGAAATGTTATCGAAATAATAGACCCTATGCTTCCCAGAGCAGTTACAGGAGAATACACTTACTTGGCCATTACTGGCATAATTCTCGTTTGGTTGGCTATTGCGCACTGTTGTTAAACCCATATAGCACATATACAAAGGAGGCAGTGGAAAATGACAAACATTTCGAAAATAAAAACCGTAAACAAATGAATTTCCAATTTCATTGCTGACCCAATTTTGTCCCCTGCAGGTTTATTTTTTCCTTTTATTTCCATTTTTTTGCCAATACTTTGCTTTTGTTCACATCCTGCATTGTTTATGTAATGGCAAAGGATATAAATTGAATTGAATGCATGGGATTGTTGCTTTTACTACTTTTGCCGTTGCTGTTGCAACTTTTGTTGCTGATACATATTCCAACAGGCAGATACAAAAGAGCACAGATACATGCACGTACACTGTGGTGTAGATGTTGCTCACAAGCAAAAGCAGCGGTAGGAGAATGATAACGACGACACATTTCACAAGAGAAAATGTCAACCAACGAAGTGCGACTTTTGATGGATGACTGTGTGCGTTCATGTATCCTTTAATTTACGCATTATTGTGAAAGCAAGTTTGATGGATAAAAATCATGTAGATTCTAAAGATACGAACATGAGTTTATGCGTGTGTATGCACGTGTATTTGTTATGATGGAAAAATTAATAACAATTTAATTTCTTAATTGTTACTCAGAGTTATACACTCAGAAAAAAATTTAACTGTTAATGTAAAAATGTAAAGTAACAGTGGGATTTGCTATTAGATCAATCAGTTTTTAATATTAAAATTAATCAATAAGCTAAGTAAAGAGTGTATCGAAAAAACTTATACAC
Organism: Calliopum simillimum; assembly: GCA_951812925.1. Taxonomy (NCBI): domain Eukaryota; kingdom Metazoa; phylum Arthropoda; class Insecta; order Diptera; family Lauxaniidae; genus Calliopum; species Calliopum simillimum. The sequence continues at coordinate 95,483,742 of OX638369.1, forward strand.
GCTTAAAGTTAAATAAAACTTAAACCGTTTAATTTAAAAATTCTTAAAAATACTTGAATTTATTAATATTGTATATTATAGAAATTTATTTTTAATTGAACTTTTAGTCATATAAATATTTGCAAAGATCGATTTACACATAAATCTATCATTGCATTTTCTAACACATAACTGGCTGTGATCATCTGTGATCATCTCACTTTTTTCGAAATTTGCAGTTGGGTTCTCTGATTTTTATGAAAATTCACAGAGATGTTGTAAGTGCTTAGCATGGAGACCTCTCATTATTAGTTTTGCGAAAAATAAATTTTTTTCCAAGTTATGGGCATGGAACTTCAGAGTGTCCAAGTGGTGTTTTTGCGAAAAATCGATGCAATTTTTCCCGCCATTTTGTCAAAAATAAATTTTTCAAATTTTTGTTTTCGGATTCTTGTAGCATTTTAAACGTTAATTTATTTTCCATTCCATTAAATTTGGAAAATTTTGAAAATTTACAAAATGGCGGCAATTTTTTGAAAAATCTTAAAAGTTGATTATCTCAAAATAATATTCTATTTATTTTTTTATTTTTTTTTTAAAAAAAGGTGAATGAAATACAAACATTTTGTAGAAGACTTGTTTAGCGCTAAATGGCTGCGAGAGCCACAGGAACTTTTTTTCTAAAAAATCACGTGACAATTTTTTTAACTTTGTTTTGTGCTTTCATTTACACCCACTAGGTGGCCAAAAAAAACTTCCATTACTTAGAAAATAGAAGCTATACCAAAAAAACCAATATTTTCTATATGAATCATAAAAATAAGTATTGACGAAATGACGGCCATGTTTTGAAAAATCTTAAAAATCAATTTTCGCAAAACTAATAATGAGAGGTCTCCATGCTAAGCACTTACAACATCTCTGTGAATTTTCATAAAAATCAGAGAACCCAACTGCAAATTTCGAAAAAAGTGAGATGATCACAGCCAACTATGACAAATTAAGGAACGGATTGAAAACACGGCTATAGTGACATATTTCTCGCCTTTCGCCACAAAGACTCATCAGACTATTTTTGATGTAATTAGAATTATTTTTATTTTACTAAATGATTTTTCACAAATTAAAATGATTTTAAATTTTCTTTTTAAGACTGCTATTTTTGAATATTCCATTAATACGAACTTGTACAGTCAAATTTGCAATGAACAACAACCGACGCTACAAATATTAACTTGGAAATTGGTGACATATGTTTCGGCTATTACCACATACACATATATATATTTGCATATATATATATGTACATAGCCTCATCAGACCTATTTTAGTTAATCTTTGCTTCTTACTAGAATCAAACCGCAGCCTTCTGCATTCTAATGAAAGAGTGCAGCAGACCTCTACCACGTAGCGTGGCCTAAGTGGTAGAGGTAGAGAAGGCTGCGGTTCGATTCTAGTAAGAAGCAAAGATTAACTAAAATAGGTCTGATGAGGCTATGTACATATATATATATGCAAATATATATATGTGTATGTGGTAATAGCCGAAACATATGTCACCAATTTCCAAGTTAATATTTGTAGCGTCGGTTGTTGTTCATTGCAAATTTGACTGTACAAGTTCGTATTAAAGGTGTCTAAGAACAAACTAAGTAGTTGCGTTGAGTTTAACGTTTCATAACAGACTAATTTATTTTTGTCAAATTTCTTATGACTAGCTTAAAATGTTACATTGCTATGCGCCACTGAGAGTATTAGAATCGTATGATTTAACAGTTAGGTGAAAAGCAAAATAGAAAGAAGAATTACTCGAATGATTTTACGGTTCTTTAAATAGTAGAAAAAACAACCAGTGGCGGTGTAAACTAAATTATTAAATAGCAAAATTTTCAAAATTAAAGAATTCAAATTCTAGTCAAATAAACTTAGGATAAAACTTAATATTTTTCATAAACATAACCGCCAGCCTTGAACGGCGTTCAACATTCCTTTGGCAATTGATGAAGTTTAGCAACTGGCCTCTTGAAAGTTGAATTCTCAGTTTTGATAGTGACAACTCTGACGAGCCCATCGGATCCAGCATGGGTTTCGATTACACGGCCAAGTTTCCAGCAAGCGGGAGGTAGATTATCTTCACGTATCAGGACGACGTCACCAATAATTAGATTAGATTTTTCTTTCAACCATTTAGATTTTGGTTGAAGTGACAGCAAATAATCAGTTGACCAGCGAGACCAAAAATATTGAGTTAATTGTTGAACCAATCTCCATTTAGATAATAACCCAGTTTTGAGATGAGTTATGTCTGCTTCTGGCAACGAGTTCAGGGGCCTTCCAACTAAGAAATGTCCAGGCGTTATATAGGGGACGTCATCAGAATCAGCTTGGACTAAAGGCCTCGAATTTAATATAGCCTCAATTCTAGCTAGGAGAGTTGATAATTCCTCAAAGTTTAGTGTAGCTTGACCCATAGTTCTTCTTAGATGAAACTTCATAGACTTGACTGTAGACTCCCATAACCCACCGAAATGTGGCGTATTTGGTGGTATGAAGTGCCACTGAATACCCTTTGAAGATAAAAAATTCGAAATATCATTATTAGATTCAAAAGAAGTTACCATTTTGTGAATTTCATTCAGCTTTCTGGCAGCTCCTTGAAAATTAGTTCCATTATCGCTGTGTATATGACCACACAGACCACGTCTAGCAACAAATCGATCGAGAGCGGCTAAGAAGGCATCGGTACTCAAATCGGAGACAAGTTCTAGGTGAACAGCTTTGGTCACTAAGCAGATAAAGACTGCAACATATGCTTTGACTTTCGGGGCCTTTCTGCCACTGTGCTGCTTATACAATATAGGCCCAGCATAGTCGCATCCAACTTCGTAAAATGGAAAGGCAGCGTTGACACGAAATTTGGGCAAGTCGCCCATAAGTTGCTCTTGAGCTCGTGCACTAAAGCGAGTGCAAGCTCCACACTGGCGAATTACAGTTTTAACAATTTCACGAGCACCAATTATCCAATATTTTTGCCGCAGTGTAGCGAACAACAAAGTAATTCCGCTATGAAGATTTTTCACGTGCAAATCGTGAACAATTTTCCGAACGATTGGGCTGTCTTTATGAAGAATTATTTGATGCTGACTGTCATAAGGTAGGTCAGCTTTAGTTAATCTTCCGCCAACACGCAGCAGCCCATCAGCATCCACGAATGGTGAAAGTTTCCGTAGTTTTTTGTTAGTTAGGGTAGCTTGACCTTGCTGAATAGACGACATAATCTCAAAAAAGTCAACCGCTTGATAGTATTTATACAATTTTAGTTCAGCAAACTTAAGTTCTTTGACTTTGAGAGGTGAGGTGTCTCTGCACTTATTTTTGAGAATGTTGACATATCGTATGCAGTAAGCTAGTACTCGCACCATTTTAGCCCAACTGGAAATTCTGTTGTTTATTCTGCTAACGGAGTCCGGATCGTAAGTAGCTGAAGCTAGAGCCACATTATTTACTGGACGAAGTTCTTCACTTGTAATATTATCCTGAGATTCGGATAGTGGCCACCAATTTTCCTCCATAAGCAACCACGATGGACCATTAAACCATAATTTATCATTAATTAAGAAGCTGGATCTTACACCTCTACTAGCAGCATCGGCTGGATTCTGTTTGCTGGGAACATATCGCCATTGCGCACTGGGAACAGTTTCTAAGGTGTAGGATGTTCGATGACTAATAAAAGTTTTCCACTTCGATGGATGTGAAGACAACCAGGCTAAAACGGTTTTGCTATCAGACCAGCAAACCACTTCATTTAATTTCAAGTTAATGACAGATGCTAAATATTCAAACAGTTGAGTTAACAAATACGCTGCACAAAGTTCCAGCCTGGGAATTGAAAGTGAGGCCATTGGAGCCACCTTGGTTTTAGATATGACGATGTTAGTTGACACTTGTCCATCTGCTGACGTTTTTCGACAATAAATGACTGCAGCATAGGCTAAGCTGGAGGCATCACAGAATCCATGAAAGGTTACAACTGGCTCTGTGGAAAAAATAAGTCGTTTTATATTAATGTTATTAAGTAAATAAAACTCTGAAAATAGTAGTTTGACTTCGTCTAAAATGTCAGCAGGCAACAGCTCATCCCATTCCAGTTTGGATAGCCATAGTCGCTGTATAATTATTTTCACAGCTATAATTGCAGGTGATATCCAGCCAAGTGGGTCAAAAATTTTCGAAATCTCGGAAAGCAGGTTCCTTTTGGTGTTAAGGCAATATTGATTTTCTTTTACCTTATACGAAAAACAATCAGTCATAGGATTCCAAATAACGCCAAGGAGGCATACTGTCATATCCGATGGCACATCGACCATGCTATAAATTTTCTCACTATCTGGAATCTTTTGAAGAATACTACTCTGATTTGTGGCCCACTTCCTTAAGTGGAAACCGCCAGCCGTAAGCAAATTATTTAATTGTTCTGCTAGCTCTTGAGCTTCTTTTAGGGTATTGGAGCCTGCCATACAATCGTCAACATAAAATGAATTTTTAACAGCTTCACTAGCCATAGGGTACCGATTATGCTCGTCATCACTCAGCTGTAGGAGAGTGCGAATAGAAAGATAGGGTGCGGGACGCGTGCCATAAGTTACAGTAGTTAATCGATAATGTTGAACTTCCTCATTAGGTGAATTTCGCCATAAAATGCGCTGATAGTCCTGATCACATTCTTGTACATTTATCATTCGAAACATTTGTTGAATGTCTGCCGAAAAGCAGTACTTCTTACAACGATATCTCAAAAGAACAGCTATTAAGTCTTGTTGCAAAATTGGTCCTTTTAGTAAATTGTCATTTAGCGATTTTCCATTAGATGATTTAGCAGAACCATCAAATACCACTCTTAGTTTTGTGGTTAAAGAATTTTCTCTAAGAACAGCATGGTGAGGCAAGTAATAAACGTTTTCGGACGGACGATTTATTTCCTCCTGGGGAACAAGTTTCATATGACCCAGTGACAAGTATTCACTCATAAATTCTGTATAGGATAGTTTTAAATCAGGATTAGATTTAAATTTCCTTTCCATAGACAGTAGTCGTCTTAAGGCCCCCGCATAGGATTTACCAGTTTCAGGATTTTTCACAAATGGAAGTCTGACTGAATATCTATCAGCACGGATAGTAGTAGATTTATAAAAGTCTTCAGCTTGCTGATCTTCAGCAGTCAAAGTAGTAGTCATCTGAGGGACGCTTTCAAGTTTCCAAAATAGTTGCAAAGTTTGGTTCAAATCAACTTCAGGTATATTTTGAGTCATTATGTGGCAAGTACTAAAGGTGTTTTCAGACGTACAACCTCCACAAACAACATAGCCAAAGATTGTATTTTGAGCTAGCAAATTACCATTTTTAACAATACGCCCTTCTTTTAATAGAGTAAAGAAATAGTCATATCCTACAAGGATGTCAATATCCTTTGGAGTATCAAATTTGGGATCAGCAAGAGACAGATTTTTTATATCTTCCCAATAGTTTATTGTAAGCGAAGAACATGGCAATTGAGATGTAAGACTCTTAAAAACATGGGCTAGCATGACAACACTTTCAGAATTATAAATAGATTTTACCTGAAGCTCGACTATACCCCGTGTTGCACCAGCCTTGTTATTTCCCAATCCGTGGATAAATATTTTAGAGGCAGATCGTTGTAATCCAAGTCTATTTGCACACCGCTCGGAAATCAACGTGTTCTGGCATCCAGAGTCCAATAGAATATTACAGCCTTGGAAGCAACCCATGTTGTCCTTAACAAAAACCCTAGCAGTGGGCAAAAGCATATTTAGATTTCTTACCTCAGATGTGGCAGCAAGATTGATTGATGTAGTTACAGCATCTATTGTAGCTTCGACTTTTTTTAGGCAGTTCACTCGATTTTTTCTCATCCTTAGTGGGGAGAGAATCCACTTTTTTCACCATGGCAGCTGCGACCGTATTGTAGTTAGAATTTCGCTCTAGATGAATATAAGAATGATGATGACCTTTGCAAAATTCACAAAGGTGTTTAGATGGACAATTTTGTACTGAATGTCCCTGCTTCAAACAATTAAAACACAATCTTTTCTCTTTTACAAAATTTATGCGATTGGGCGTAGACATCTTGATAAACGTAGGGCAATAGGCAAGATGGTGGTCTTGAGAGCACGCAAAACAGGATCGTTTCATGTAGCCAGAATAAGTTCTGACGGATTTAATTTTAGATTGTGTTCCGCCAGCGCGTTGCTTTTCAATTGGAGTTGGAACACGTTCTAATGCATCACAACGTTCATTGATGAAAATGATAAAATTCTCCAGCGTAGGAAATGTAGTTTTACTACAATGCTCAGCCCAAGAATGATGAGTTTCTCTATCGACTTTTTTAAGTAAAAGATGTATCAGCCACGGATCACGTTTCTCTGCTTCCTCGCCTTGCGCTCTAAGCCCACGTATAACTTCAACAGCAATATTCGATACGTTTCGAAGACCTTGAGAGTCATCTGCTTTAGATATAGATAAAAATGTTTCGATTAAAGAATCAATAACCAGTGAAGGCTTATCATAACGATCTTGAATCTTTTTTATGGCTTCCTCGTAGTTTTGATCTGACACAGCAAGATGTCGTATAAGCATGGCAGGCTCACCCTTTAACAACCCTTTCAGATATTGAAACTTCTGTGATGCAGTCAATGTATGGTTGTTATGCACTGAGCTGTTGAATAAATCAAAGAATGATCTAAATTCAGAGTAGTTACCTTCAAATATTGGAATATTCAGCTTAGGAAGTCGTATATCAGCAGCTGGGGCAGCGGTGTTCGCGGTAGGTGACGAAGTCGTAGCACCAACATTTGCTAATGGCGGTTGTAGCGCTGTCAATTTTTCCAAAAAAGATGTTTGGGACTCCAACAGTTTCTGCATAGCATCTTGATGCGTTGTTGTTGAGTTGAGGGGATCACTATTAACATTTGCAGCAAGCAGCTTGGCATCAATAATTTCACTGAACTTCGCTTTCATTTGAAAATATCTCTCTTCAAATTCTTCTAATTCAGTATCACGTTCCGGTACATCTTCATCAAGAGCAGCCATCTCAATATCCAACGATTGAAAATTATCGTATATTTTCTCCAAATTTTCTAATCTGGCTCGTATTTCAAAAAGCGACGTTTCGGTAGTAATTTGGCTCAAAAACTTTTCCAACCTGGTTGCAGTTCCCTTTAGATAGGTTCTTTTATTCCGTAGAGTATCGATGGTAGCCATAATTTACTTAGGAAGTTTTTTTACACACTTTAATTTTTATAATAAAATCCAGTTGAGGAGCACTTCAACAGTAAAAACACTTTTTTAGTTTTTTTTAACAAAATCCAGTTGAGGAGCACTTCGATAGTTAAAACACTATTTTAGTTTTTTTTTGTTTTTTCACAAGTTGTATGTGAAGCTTTATGCAGCTGGGCAAAAGAATTTGCAAACAGTTATGCTCGTATGTATGTTTTCAACGCAACAACAATATATATATACACAATGTTTTTTTTTTATTATGCGCAGTAATAAGCAGCCACAATTAAAACACACAATTTTGTTTTTGTTTTTTACTATTAAGCGCGGTAATAGAAAATAGAATTTAACTCTCTTTAACGCGACAACGATCACGTCGGGGTCACCAAAAAATGTCTAAGAACAAACTAAGTAGTTGCGTTGAGTTTAACGTTTCATAACAGACTAATTTATTTTTGTCAAATTTCTTATGACTAGCTTAAAATGTTACATTGCTATGCGCCACTGAGAGTATTAGAATCGTATGATTTAACAGTTAGGTGAAAAGCAAAATAGAAAGAAGAATTACTCGAATGATTTTACGGTTCTTTAAATAGTAGAAAAAACAACCAGTGGCGGTGTAAACTAAATTATTAAATAGCAAAATTTTCAAAATTAAAGAATTCAAATTCTAGTCAAATAAACTTAGGATAAAACTTAATATTTTTCATAAACAAAAGGAAATATTTTACTAAATTTATTATAATTGAAAAATTGCAAGTTGAAAAACTTTTTGTTTTGGTCTGGGCCGGAGTTGAACCGAGGACGTCACGGTTGGTAACACTCTTAATCGCAGTGCCAGCCGCTAGACCATCCTTGCCTTGTTGCGAAGCCGACTTTTTGCCAGTTTTGTTTATGTGTTAATATGTGAGCCTTGATGTCATAATTGTTGTTTGTGTTATTTATTGATATTTGGTATAGCTATTCCATTGGAATTAGATTCAATACCGTTTGGTCGGTGCAAGTGTTACCACCCTATCAGGGCGTGTTCTCCCAAATAACTTAAAGAAGAAGTTAGAAGCTTTTGCTTATATAGGGGGTGCCACGCCCTATTGCCCATGTTTGTCTAGTTTTAGCTCAAAGCGTACATTTAAAGTCTTTAGTATTTGTGTGAAACTAAAGTAGTTGGATTATCTCGAAAAATTCTTTCTCTACAGCATTTTGAAGCTTTTGCTTATATGAGAGGTGCCACGCCCTCTTGTCCGAATTTGCAAAGTTTTTTTCAGAGCTTGCGCTTACAATTCGTAGCATTTATGTGTGTTTTGGTTGCATTGTCGAGAAAAATACTCCTAAAGTCGCAATTTGAATATATTTTTTGAATAGGCGATAGGCGTGGCCGTTGACCGATTTCACTCGCTTTCAATCCCATGAATTATCTCTGACGACGGAGTGTACCAATTTTCATTGAATTATCTTGCTCTGTTTTCCCAAAAACTGTATTTCCACACACAGCCAGCCAGCCAGACAAGTGGACATGGCTATATCAACTCAGGAGGTGACGCTGATCAAGAATATATTTACTTTTCTATATCTGCCACGCCTTCTTCCCTACGTTACAAACGGAAGGACAAAGTGAATATACCCCGGATGTAGGGTATAAAATTTCATGGTTGCTAGTACCATATGATAAAAAAGTTTCATAAAGTTTTCGGAGCTGCAAAAGCCAAATGCTAACGGATTACGTACGTATGTACTATAACCATATTTGCTACGAATTCTTCTCAGAGTTACAAACGGAAACACAAAGTGAATATAACCTGTGTGTAGGGTACAAAAATGCATACAGCGTGCAGTGTTTTATTGCTCTGTATCATTGAAAGTACTTGATTTATAACATTTAAAACAAGTAGGTATAATGGTACATATACGAGTTTAATGAAATTTATGTGTGTTGCATCAACATTACAAAAAATATTCCTGATAATAACAATAAAAGAACACAACGTACACAAACCTTATATACTTACGTTTATACATTTTGTGTACAAGTAAACAAGGTGTTTGCATTTTGTAAAGCATTAAGTTTCCGACAAAAAGTCTTTATTACTCAATCGATTAATTTATTCATTTCAAAGATACCCAGTCGTCTGTTGTTCTTTCAATATGATCGTATGAAGCCCGCATCGCTCCCTTCTTTTTGGAAGCTTTCGTGTAAAGCCAGAGAAAAGAAGGGAAGACTGCAGGGCTTCTGGCACTAAAAGAAGGGCTATTATTATTATGCTTATTTGACCGCTCTTACTCTTCTTCTATATATATAAAAATGAAAATGACCATTCGTCCAATTGAGCTGAAATTTTGGAAATGAGTATATATTAGGTATGGGAATGTTTTTATGCTATACACGAAGGTTTCCGAAGACCACCCGAAGGCTTAATAGTCAAAACGAAAAATATCTAGGTACACTAGATGGAAAATATCTATGGCAGGCTTTCAACAAGTTTTAACTGATAGTTTTTTGGAACATCCGAAGTTTTCCGAAGGTCAACCGAAGGCTTCATAGTCAAAACGAAGAATATCTAGGTATACGAGAGGGAAAAAATCTATGGTGAATCATCAATAAACTTCAACTGATAGTTTTCAGGAACACCCGATGGTTCCCGAAGGTCACTAAAAGGCTTCATAATCAAAACGAAGAATATCTTGGTGCACGAGAGGGAAAAAATCTATGATGAACTATCAACAAACTTCAACTGATAGCTTTTTGGAATGCCCGATGCTTCCCGAAGGTCACCCAAAGGCTTCATAGTCAAAACGAAGAATATCTAGATGTACTACAGGAAACATATCTAAGGCAAACTATCAACAAGCCTTAATTGATGGTTTCCTGCGACACTCCAGCTATGCCATTGCCAATTTTTAAGATGGTTTGAAATGAAATAAACTTTCTCAAAATACTTAAATGTTTATTGGTGACGTGGCAGTGGCGTAAATCAAAATTTTATCCCTGTATACCTTATAAGCTATTGGGAATCAAAAAACAAAACAAGCATGCCTAGCGAAGCGGGCAAAGAAGGCTATTATTGATATAATAAGATAATTTTCAATCTAAAATATCTCTGAAAATACTAAACTGGTCATTTGAGTTTTAATTTTTTGTAGCATAACATGTTTTACAAAATGTCGCTTTACTTAATAACTTGAATTAAGAATCCTTTTTTTTTTTTTTTGAATTATACACGTTTAAATAAAAACTTTAATTTTCCTATAAAAATCATATGGGTATGCTTGCATCACCTACAGGATTGATATACGAAGCTAAAACTTTAGCACTATTTTATCTAGATACGGTAATAAAACATAGGCTTATGTGCCTGAAAACGAACAAAAAATAATAAAAACACCCTAATGTTATTGTATATGGGGTATTTTTTGTCAAGTGCACCACTCCATCCTTCTTCCATCGCAGTTTTTCAGATAAAAAGGGTTTACCCCGCTTAAAATTTTCGTTGAATCAATTACAATTTCATTACAGTGCCAATAGACTATTTTCGTAAGATGCCTTGCTTTCGAGAAAAAACCGTTTTTCCGACTGCATTATTGAAATCCGTAAAAATATCGATTTTCGGAGCCAACAATTATTAATATGTATTAAAAAAAAAATTAATAATTTTTTAACGCCAAAATTTTTGCAAGAACATAATCTTTATTTTGCAAGCAAACATAGGTGTCCACTTTTTAAAGAAAACAAAGTTATGAGTAAAAAATATGTGTTTTATATTGACAAAATTGTTAAGCCTCTACCGTTGGAACAATAATCGTTACGAAAAATCGGCGCACGGTAATTGCAAAGTAATTTTCAATGAAAATTTTTAGCTGGGTATATCTGAAAAACTTTGATGGAAAGATGGGATGATTAACATGACAAAGAATGCCCCATATGTAAATTAAAATTTTATTTACGAGTATTTGGTCATTTCTTTTTACGTAAACAACAAACTTACAAACATCACGTTGTATAGTTTATAACAAAAGTGAATTTTAATCTATGCTTTTTTGTCAGATGACAACCAAAAATGACCAACATAACAAATTCTATGTGCATTCTATGTCCTAGATAGAATAAAACAAATAAAATGATAACAACCAACATTAAAATTCTTGAAATATTAAATAAAAGAGAAGAAACTATTCAACTGTTCAACATTTGCATTCCTGACAGAAAGAAAATTTATTACAGTTTTCAGGGGAAGAGTTGTAGACAGCTTCTACTTACCTCAGCTCTTATGTTAAGCAAAGGTAAAGTCTCTTGCGTCACAATTGCGTCATTGGTAAAAATGCAACATATCATACCATACTTAACTTGAGGTACAGTTACTGCCTGATTTAGCATTTTGTTTTTGCAAAGTCGTATTTTTTTTTTTTTGGGTAGTTCGGCTAAGGCAGGCTAATTTCTGTACAGGATCATATACTCAATGTTATTAATATTCAATTTACTTGGTATAACTTTGCATAACCCTTAAAACACTAGATCTTTACAGCACTGTAGTTCATAAGAACTAATTCGCATTCTTAGAGAAGTCGCTTAATACATATATCCGGGTATAATTAGAATCTTCTAGATTGTGGTCGCTTACTTTTTTTCCAATAATGCAACCAAATTTTGCACAGACACAAGGAATAGACGGTGTAGTGAAAACTGGCTGGCAGGCGCAAACTCCAAATACTAAGTGAGCTTGGACAAGAGGACGTAACAACATCCTTGTAATCAAAATCTTCAAAGTTCTATGCTTAGAATCGTTATTTCAGATAATGACTCTAAGAACTTTTGGATATATGGTTCACACGATAACTATCCATAATGCTATTCTAGCCGGTCAAAAGACTTTTCTGCTAATTTCTTATAAAAACATATAATCAACAGATACGTTTTTGGTTCGCTGATTTCGAATGAAATTTTTTTGAAAAATAAAATGGCGGGATTATCTCAAAAAAGGCTTAAATAACGATAAGTTTGTGGCATAGTAAAGAGGGTTTTCGAGTTCGCTGATTCCGATTTCTTAATTATTTTTTTAGAAAACAAATTGCCGGAGCCGAAATGATGGAAACTATATTTTTAAATGCATTTATTTATCGTATTACTAAAATTGACTTTTTTTCTTCTAAAAAGTCTTAACAACACAAAGTATAAAAATACATATGGTTATCCGAATGCTTGAGACCATGCGTATTTTCAGGGTTTGGAGGAGCGATTTTAAACTGCGACATATATTCATTGTGAGCCGGATTTATGTTATGTCCTCATTTAAAATCACTGAAGAAAACCCTCAAGAAACCAAAGAAAGCGGTAGCTGAGAGAAACTTATTTTAAACACTTAAATGATCGAGACGTAACAGCTCCGTGAATTTTTCAAGTTATAGTCAATAGAGTAAAAATTCGAGAAAGAAAATTTTAGATATTTTCTGTGATCTAAATTTCGTTCATATAAAAAAATTTGAGCAAAAAATGTGTTTTTTTAGCAACAATGAGCCTTCAGTAAAATCAATAGCGCTCCACTGGTTTTGCTCAGAACGAAAAAAAAAAAACTAGTAAGGGTGTTTTTGGCCTGGCGAAAAATTATACACCCTACACTGCAGTATTTTGAAAATACTGCTTAAACGGGTGGTGCCACGCTCGCTGGACCGAATACACTTAATTTTTGCTCGGATTGTGCTCTTATTGGTATTAGTGTCTGAGTAAAATTTGGTTCGATTGCCTCTTAAAACGCTTTCAATATAGCACTCTGCAACTTTTACTTATTTGAGAGGTGCCACGCCGAATTCACCAAGTTTTTGCTCATAGCTTGCATTTAATGTTTGGGTGAAATTTGGTTGGATTATTTCAAAAAACGCTTTCAGTATGCCATTTTGAGACTTTGCTTGTCCAAGTTCGTCTTCCTTTTTGCTCAAAGCCTGATACTGTCCTTAGTGTTTGAGTGAAATTTGGTTGGATTATCTTGAAAAACGCTTTGAGTATATCCCTCCTATCCAAGTTCACCAAATTTTTGTTCACCAAATTTTTGTTCACAGACTGCATTTACTGTTCTTAATTTCTGAGTAAAATTAAGTTCAATTATCTCAAAAAACGCTTGTATCGGAGCTGCCACACCCTCTTTTCTAAACTCACCTAATTTTTGCTCAGAGCTTGCACCTACCATCCTTAGTATTAATGAGTATGTACTTTGTATGAGTTATGGGAAAAAATGCTCTTAATATATATATTAATATTTTGTATGGGCGGTAGGCGTGTCTGTTGGAAGATTTCGCTCATATTCAATCCTACGAGTTAAATTTTACAACGAAGCCACTGTCTTGCTTAGCTTTCCTGTAAAAGTATTTCCACCGACTGCCTGCCAGCCAGACGGACATGGCTATATTGATTCAGATGGTGACGCTGATCAGGAATATATAGTTTTCTATATCTACCACGCCTCCTGCTCTGCGGGGGAAGGAAATAGAAAATAACCTGGGTGTAGGGTATAATGATGCAGATATCGTTTTTAAGAGTCCTTCTAACTTTTAAGTCAGTTTCGGAATAAATCTAAATTTTGACCCTATCTAATGTACATAAACTTATATTGTAAATTTAAGCAGTAGCATCTATAGTGATGGTCGGAGCAGAGTCCACGGTTCTGTTGTCTTGACCGACCATAAAATAAATAGAAAATAAATTGAAGAGTCTTGCACTATTTATGGCTGAGTCTACTAAAAACCATCCGATTTTGTCGCAGCTTAAGAATTACGTAGTAAGTCTCTTCTAGTACTTGGCATGAAGCTTATAAGCAATCATGTTGACAAATAGTTCGTTGGTTTGAGTAATAAAATTTTTAATTGTTTCTGGTCCATCCCAACGAATATAGTTGAAACTATATACATTTCTTCACTGAAGCAAAATCTACATTTGTAATAAGTTTACTGTGTATGTCATATTGTTTTGTTCCGGAAAACAATACAACATGAGGTTTTCTTTTAAATGCTTTCTTCTAAATGCATTCTATATTTACATATATTCACGTATAAATTATGCAAATGCATATTTTAATTATTTCAATTAAAATTTTGTTTTTCTCTTCTTCCTTGAATAGTGGTCAATCAACGCTATGAACCAGAAGTACAAAATCCAGGTGGTTTCATCGGTAGCAATGTTCTAATTAAGTGCAATATTCCATCATTTGTCAAGGAGTATGTAACGGTGACGTCCTGGCTGCAAGAGCCGAATTTCAATATTTATCCATCGCTTGAGGGTGGTAAGTGCATAACAAATATTTCAACTTAACTCTGTTTGCATGCTGCATGGTACATTTTACACAAATATACTTACATATATACCTATGCACATACATACATGGTTTTGTGTTTGTTGTGAATATCGCCGACCTATGTATGTATGTATGGTTGACCTATTTTACATGGAATTTAAATACCTCTTACATAAGTTTTCTTGTTTTAATGAATTTTAACGAATCTTAAATATTTGGTAAACTAGCTGTAAATAAATACCAACTGATTCTTGAATTAGGTCAAAGGTTAAAGAGCTTAAAACGTTTTGTAAGTATTTGTATGTATGTAGATGTTTATGTGAAATGTGCTTTTGGCATAACATACCGACGTATTGCCAATGTTAAACATAAACTGGTTAGATTATTTAAAGAGTCCATAGCGCTCCGAGGAGAGGAAGGGGGTCTGGAAAAGTATCACACTTTGTGTTTCATACTTAACGTTATCTTTAGATAGGGGGCATTAGATAGGTGAATTTTAGCATTACGAAGTTTATGGCCAGCCCTTGCTTAGCTTTAGTTTATACGGTACCGTGACATAACTCCAACGATCATAATCCCAAACTGAGTTTTTGGGATTATGTCCCCATCTCGTGGGGTCGTAATGCCAAACTATTTCTTGAGATTATGACCCTAACAAATGGAGGACACAAACCCAATTGAGCTTATGTCCCGGTGGGACTATGTTCACATACACTGAGGACACAATCCTAATTTTTTTAATAAATGCTCTCCTAAAAATCTTTTACTAAAATACGGGAAGTGAAATTAAAATGGAGTAATAATTATATTAATACGACTCTTATTTATGTAGATATAGTCCAATAATTTTTTGTTTAAAAAAAATTAAAAGATACAGTGCAATTATCAAAAATAGTGATATATAAAGAAAAACAAGTCTTTAAATGAAAAATTCAAAATAAACTACTTATATTAATGTATAATTTACCATGGTTCTACTCTACGAATAGGTTACATACTTTGGCAGATATAGAAAAAATAACTGATAGAATTAAAAAGCTTACAAAAAATTTTAACATCAGGTGTTTATATTCTAATTATAGCCATATTAGTGAGCTGGTACCATCAGAAGATTTCACTAACTAGTTGATTAGGTTATTTTTTTTATAAAAAGTCAAATAGGTTTATTGAAATGTTTTACCTCCACTTTTATGATATTGTATTAACTTAAATATTTTCATGTATAAATTAATTATTAAGTAGAGAAAGAATAATTCTTGAACTCTTTGAATTATTATTGTATTATAATGTAATATAATGTAATTATAATGTAATATTATTTATTAACCATTTGTAATATTATATTAATAAACTAAATTGAATTAAACTAAATGAAAAATTTTACTGAGCTGTCACCAATTTGCCTGCAAAAGGGACAAAACGTAAATGTGCTTTTTTGTTGGTGGCTCTTCCCAATTTCTTCGTTACAGAATTAAAAAGATTTCCATGTAATCATGGTTTCAAAATGGTTTTTTTTTAACTTTTAAAGCATATTTCGTAAAGAGCTTCGTTGAAAAGATCAAAATTTTCTTCAAAGAATTAACTTTATTGGTCATGGCTTGGAAAAATGCAGCAATGGATATAAGTTACGCTTACAGCTTGCTGGATAAGCATCCTATGAGAAAGCTACAATCTTTGCCTCTTTTTTTTTTTTTGCCTTTTAAAGACGTTAGAAACACCATAGAAACTTTGCATAAAATTCTGTAAAATTTTGAATAAGTCTTTCAAAAAACTTAAAAATTCCTAAAAGCTACTATGCTTCGGTACTTGACCACTTAAGCAGCTGTTATAGTCGTCTAAAGCACTTGTGGTGCTTATACAATCATCATAAAGGGAGAGCCTCTCGGCTGGAACACTATTTTATATATTACATACTTTATGAATCCATTACCGTTCGAAGTATTGGAACATTTCATCGAATACTTTTGCAGATTCGGTGCAAAATTTTAGATTAGAAAATGCTTCCGTTTTGCATATATTTATCAAATACTAATTGGAATTGATTTGGTGGAAGAAGTGGTAAAGCCACTAATTTCCGAATAATCCGTTTGGAGCCTTTATTTTTTTTTTACCAGCTCTTAAAATTTTGTGGCTTTTCTTCTTATTTCTTGGCAAAAGTGAAACCGACACCCTTTCAAGTCGGCTTCAGGAAAAACTGTTTTAAGCGCATTCCGAAGTTCTTGCTAAAAATCAATCATGATCGATTAAGGCTCACATATATTCGAACAACTTTGCGTTAATGAAACTGAAAAGATGTTCTTAAGTCTTCTGCTTCTTATTTTACACTAGTTGCCCCGGGAGCGACATCGTTTGCCCTTTAAAAATGTATGCACCATAATGTTGTTTTTTTATATCACAGTCTTGAACATTTTTCCAGTGGATGTTATTTGTCCCGGTGCCAGAACTTTTTAATATCCCGGGCGAAGCCGAGGAAGTTTCAAATGACAGTTTGTCCTGGAATCTCATCTAAATCGGGTAACTGAGTTTTAAATTATGGGATTTTCCAAGAACCCGGACGAAGCCGAGAGGATTTCGAAATAAAATGTATCCTTGCCATGCAAAATATCTATGAAAGGAAAAAAAAAAAAAAAATAATGCAAGTCGGACCAACGGTTCTTGAGTTATGGTGACACAGACAGACGTTGTATTTTATGGAGTAGTATGAATAGAACATATCGTCCGTATACAAGTGAAAAGTCAGTTTTTCAAGTTTTGAGATATCGTCACTCTTAGGCCAGATTCACGAAAGTGCAAATTTTTCAGTTTTGCACTAATTTGGATTTCTTGTACAAAATAGTTCAATAAAGTTATACCAGAAGTATGAAAGCTATATCTGAGGTGGTTTAGTAGTAAATGTAAAATTTATAGCACGAAAAAGCTAAATTTACATATAATTTTAATATTTAAAAAATTTCAAATAGCAATTTCTCAAATTCAATAACTTTCACATTCGTGAATCTGTCCCAAGAGTGACGGTATTTGACGTCCAAAAAATTAAATTTTGTCTTTTTGTATGGAAATTGTTGCTTTTACTTTTATCATAAAAATAACCACTTTTTAACAGAGATATTGCCATAGCTGTACAGCTAAATGGGTCTATTAAACTTAAGACCATAATATTCAACACCAGAAATACCAAATAACTCAAAACTTTTTTTTTTTTGTATGGATATCGTTGTTAAAATAACCAGAAATGGACCAGAAATGGACCAGAAATACCATATAAGTGAATACTTGAAAAAACTAATTTAGTGCTTTTCACTTGTATAGGGACGATATGCAAATGGAAAAATGTGGAAAATTTTTTTTAATACATAATAACAATTAAAATTTCAAATGTAGCACATTCCCTCAATTCCTTTTAAGTAATATGATAACGATATTAAAATATTAAAACTTACATGTTTCCCATAGCTAATACATATAACCAGAAGTTGACTGAATCCGCAACATGGGACCTGGGATTTGTAAAAAGTTCGACTTGATTTGAGAATAGTTTTATTTACTTCAGAAAGAGATCAATATGATGTGGAAAAGGATTAACTTGGTGTGGAAACTTATAAAAGCTCTGGGTTCAGACTTCATGTCATTTTAAAAAGACCATAACTTTGCAAAGAAATATCGTAGGTGACTTTTTAATATCTTATTTTAAAGAAAAGTAGTAGTACTAAATAATGCAATTGGGAAAATAGAGCAGAAAATACATGCTGTATATAACTTTAGAGAAAAACAATTTGAAATCAGTGTTTCTTGCACTTTTAGATTAGTACAACTTAAAATCAAGACTCTTTAGAGCAATTCTGCAACCGTATCCAGAATAAGGACATCCAAAAGCATAAGAACCTCAAAGTTTAGAGTAAAAGAATGAACATTTAAGCAAATTAGAGTGCGAAAATAAGTCAGCTCAGTTACAATTTTTTGGTATGAAATTCTTGAATCGTTTTTTGGTGAAAAATAATAAATTATATAAATTTATTTTAAGCTCTGGCATATGTTTGCTTTATGCTTTTTTTTTATCTAAGTAGGTATTGCATAAAATACATTCGATGTCTGTAAACTTAACAAATTTACATCATTATTTATGATTATTTTCATACAACCACCTATGTACCTTTCAGATGGTAAAAATCATATGCTTCCAACCGGTGAACTGCTGGTCTACAATATAACACGAACCGATGCTCATAAAATTTATCGCTGTCGGACACATCATAAGCTGACGCAGGACTCTGTTGTTAGCAGCAACGTTGGCAAAATCCAATTGACTGGTGAGTGATTTATTTAATAGTTTATAAGCAAGCAATCACCAGTACCAGCAGCAACATTAACAGCAACAACACAATTCAATAGTTACTCCAATACGAAAGTGGCATCTTTATAATTCTATGCCTGCTATTGAACTTAAGGATATACTAAGTGTTGAAAATATATCGATGTTTCAAATGTGCCATTTTGCATCTGAGATCTTTATTTAAGATCGTGCTTAAAGTAGTTGGTCTAATTTTTCAAAAGGTATAACCATGTGAATCAAGAATTAAATCTTTAAAATTTTCAACGTCCAACGCGCTATATGTTCTACAACATTATATTGATTTTTAAAAAGTTTTATTTTGAAATTGTTTCCAGTTCTTGGACCTCGTCGTTTTAATAAACAATAATTTTAAGAAGTTCCGTCCACTTTGATTATAATGAGAACTTTTTGCTCATGTGAAGTTGGCTCCGGAATTTTCGAAAACCGAAATTTTTTTTAGAGTTCTGGGTCCTTTGGGAATAGTTCTGGAGTTCACTCACAAAAATCAAAATAGTTCTGTAGGATTCTTCCCAAAAATATCAAGAAAAAAAAACTTCCAATGAAAAACATCCAAAAAAAAGTCCAAAAATAAAAACATAAAAAAACAACCACAAATAAAAACATCAAGAAAAAAAACATCCGAAAATAAAAACATCAAAAAAAAAAAAACATCCAAAAATAAAAAAAAAATAAATCCAATATAATAATGCCCAAAATTCATTTTCCATCAAAATAATTTTACTCGATTTAATAAAATCGATGATTTTTTATATTTTCGGACATTTTAATTTTTGGATGTTTTTTTTTTTGATATTTTTCATTGGATGCTTCTTTTTTTTGGATGGTTTTGATAATCACCGTTTGGTAGACCAAAAATTAGAGGTGTTGTTTGCTCAGCGCCACTTATTTCATAAAGAGGAGTTCTGATACCATTTTTGAGCTCACAAGAGAGAAGTTCTTTATATTTTTTTTTGGAGTTCTGGATAGCGCTTGAAGAGTTCTAAAGAAAATCATTGCAACATTTTTCAAAAATATTCGTATTATACATTTTAATCGAAAAATAAGACAAATTTCGGTTTTTTTTTTTCAGAGTACTTATCCGAAAATTAAAGTTTTATCGTAGTAGAGTTCTGATTAGAGTTCTGGATACCGCACGAAAAGTTCTAAAGGAAATCATAGTAACATTTTTCCAAAATATTCGTACTTTTCATTTTAATCGAAAAATTTTGTAGAATTTCCATTTCCATACACAACTAGAATCAAAACTCCTCTACAATAAAATTTTCATTTTCTGAAAAAAACCGAAATTTTTGTGGTTTCTCGATTAAAATGAAAATTACGAGTATTTTGGAAAAATGTTAGTAGAATTTTATTAAGAACTCTTCGAGCGCTATTCAGATCTTTCATAAGAGCTCTTGTTTTGCAAGAAATTTTTCACCTGAAACAAACTAAAAAAAATATCAAGAAAAAACCTCCAGAACTCTTTCTTGTGAGCTTAAAAATGTTATCGGAACTATTCTATGTGAAAAAAGCAGCGCTGAGCAAAAACGGCACACCTCCGTTTTTCGGTCCAATTTCACAGAATTACGAATTTAGTGAAAGAACTTCAGAACTATACCCAACAGACCCAAAACTTTAAAAAATTTTTGGTTTTCAAAAATTCCCAAGCCAACTTCACATGAGTCAATGTTGATATGTTTTCACTTTTATACACTGTAAGAAAAACGTAGCATCGATAATTTTCAGCATTTCAGATAACCGTGATATCATATGACCAATCACTTTGCTGTTTTTGCTGTTGATTCTGCTTTTAAATGAGAATATAACAATATTATTTTCATAATTGTATTTTCTCGTACGTTTTTTCTTTTTTTTCGTTTCTCATCCTGACTGCCGCTTGTACATATAGAAATGCGTGAGCTGGTTCCACCAATAATGAATGAAAAAGCGATCAGTATAACAGCACGCTTGGGGGATCCTGTTGTGATACCATGTGTGGTGTATGCCAATCCAAAGCCTGTGTACCGGTAAGTGTTTGCTTTTGTTTGTGTTGTGTTTTGTTGCGTTTTTCCTTTATAATTTGGGGAAAGCCTTTAGGTATGAAATTACGTGTAAACCATCCAACCATCCATTGATATTCATTAAAAATATTGTGAAATTATTTGTTTATTTACGAAAAAGCCCATTTTAATTGATTATTTTAAATTAATTTTATTATTGAAAATGGCAAAGTGTTGTTTATTTTAAGTTTAAAAAAAAATGCAATTCCGTAGCGCGAGGATTACTCAAAAATTACTATTAAGAAAAAGCCAAAGGAAATGTGAGCGTTTCCTTTTAGTTATTCTGAATCGTTACCACACAGTAGACAGGGAGAAGTGGTAGGTATCACAAAAATTAAGAGAAAAACTGGAGATTTGACTGTGTTCAATCATATATGAAAAGAATGTTTGAATTAAACTCGTAGCTCATCCTTTTCTTTAGATATATAATATTTTTACTATTTACTTCAGTGCATTCCTTCCCAAATTATTCAGTTTCAAAAAAACTGGATTTAAAACTGAATAAGCAGAAAGTTTTCTGCATGTACGTATGTGGATTAAAAAAATGCTATACGGAAAATGATACGTGGTTCCTTTCACGAGATAATATATTTTTTAATCAATTTTTGGGTTTTAACAATACATACGTAATTCGTCATGTTCAATACAATTTCGGCCACATTTGCTCCATCATCTCAGGTTTTTGAGATATCCTGAAGTGCTATCAAATCTGCATGAAAGTACTTTAGAAAGATATTTATCTTGCAGTGCGCGTCAGGAGAATCATCGCCATGGGGTCCAACCAGCACATCCTTATGAAACATATGCATTTTGAGATTGTCTGAATATAGAAGACAAATGAAACATATAAAAAGGAAGCATTTTATAAGCTCAATGACGTTTGTCTTTGGGAAAACCTCGTCGATGAAGTTAAAATTCACATAAGCCCTCAGAGCTTATTGGTAAGCTAAACTTCAATTCTTCCTTTTTAACAACAAGGCAAGACGCTGAGCAGAGCAACAACTTCTTAAGCAAGAAAAATAAAAGAGTAGTGCTAGGATGACTAACGTCAAAGGTTCATCGACTTCTCAGACCAAGCCAAAGTTGCGGCAGAAAACAGAGATCTTCGGACGGCTTACGAAATAAATGGCAAGATACATTAACTGGAAACCTGAAAAAGTTAAAATCGGGCTTATGTTTGGGTTAGTCAACATACAAATCTTAGGTTCGGGTTAGCGTTTTCTAAAAACAGTCAACCTAAGCTCGGTTCGAGTTTGGTGTCAGCCTCTTAAACCCTGAAAAAGTTGCATACAGGTGCAAGTTGGGCAGCACTTTCCATAATCTCAAATTTTCTTTTGTTCTCAATTATATTTCCTCTTAGAGTTCCCGGTTCGATTCTCGGCTCGGGCATGGTAGCACACTTACAAACTCTCAAATTTTCCTTTGTTTTTAATTACATCCTCCACATTTCATCAATAATCTAGGTTTTTTTAACTATAACTAGAGGGATCTGTCCCATTCTTACTTCGCTCGCCAACCCCCGCGTAGCTCTTCCTCTTTTTAATTCGCTTTCCACTTATCACCTTGCGTTTTGAAATTTTTATTCAAGACACACACCTTCAAAACTGTGTTACTGTTTTATTCATTACACCAATCTTCAAACTGTATTAACACAGTGCTTTTAATATAAATTGTTACAGTGCTGCTCTAACTGTAAGATCATAGTGCTTCTAAAACTGTGGAAAGGACAAATTACTTCAGCCCTCCTCACACTGTATTGACACAGTGATTGTCAAACTTTATCTCCTAATGTGTTACCTTTAAAAAAAGGAACAGAAAAAGGTTCGAGTTTATCAAAATAAAAAATTCAAGTTAACGTGAACAAGGTTTCAGTCCGTGACAAGATGACAGGCAATAAATTTTCATAGAATAGTGCCATCAAAAACGACAGATGAATAGCTGAATCGACAGATAGAAAAAAGTTTTCCCATTGATGACCTCAAGTACGACTTCATTCGGTACATATAACTTGTCTCAAAAATTAACAAAAAAGAGAGCGCTGAAACAATTGTTGCCAAAATTCTACTAAATTCAATCTGATTAACACACTTTAATCTGGGAAACGCAAATCAGAAACTCAAAAGCTGGCTTATAGAAATATCCGCAAAAATTCCAAAAAATAGGTATCACTATCGCAATTTCACCAATTTTGCTTCTGATGCCAATGAATAGCCACTACCAATCACTCTTAGCTACAATCAAAGTTTTCCGATGTCAGCGCTATTTCAGAAGGGATTGGAATGAAAGTTTACATAAATAAAACAAAGACTATGTCAATCTGTCCAAGTATTGTTAAATGATGGGCGAATTTAGCCTAGAAGAACTGGACAGCTTTACACTTCCTTTGGTTAGCGGTGGTACTAAGACTTCTATGGTAGATGAAACTATTCGAAAGAAACCTTCGTAATATTAAATGATTGACAGACATATGTACATTATACAAACCACCTAGGAGATCTAGCCGTGCGAAAGGAACGTGGGAGCGATCGTTGAAGCCAGAAATATGTTAGCCGAGAAAATGTTGATGAGAATTATAGGCTCAGATTTTTTGCGTTTTGTATAAGCCCAATAAACTAAAAGAGGCTAAGAGTTAGAAGAAAATAATAAAGGAAACTGCGCAACATTAAAAACTCTGTTTGACAGTTGAAACCAATTTGAAAGAAAACTTGATATCCTGTCAGCATGATGAAATGATCCCTTCTTTCAGGAATACAAAAGTCGTCCAAGCAAACTGTTTGATAAAACAAATACAATTTGCACTTTAAAAGCTTAATTTTTTCTCCTTTTTATGCTTTTGCTTCATTGAAAAATGAATATCAAAAGGAAGCCACACACACAGAGAAATAAACGTTTGCATTTTTCAGGTAGAAAGCATCATAAGTATCTTTACCTTAAGTTACGTAACCAAATAACATTTATTGAATTGACGCAATCGTCACGATTCGAGTCATCGCAATTGAATTGAGTTCGGTTTATTTTTTTCTTTTTTTTTTGCAGGACATTTCTGTAGTTCTTTTTGCACTCCTTAAAAGTTGAAAAGATTTCGTTCTCTACCATTCAGTGCATGACGTTGGCGCAATGTCAACAACAATGCTACACTATGTGGTGGCAGCTTCAACACTCGAATCCACAATTTTCAATCAATCTACCGGAAAAAGGTCCTTATGTCTGTTTGTCCTTTCGTTTTGCGTTCTATCTGCCGGCTGTCAGTTAAGCAGGGAGTAGTACAGGCCAAAAAGGTCAATGCATAGCAATTTAAAACAAAATGAAAGAGCCATATTTTCATATGCTTCTTCATTGTTTTACCTACTCTTTTATGCGAAACATTACAAAAAATGGGCAGAAAATTTCTAGGAAAATAGGTTATTTTTTATGCACATTGTTGCCTGTCGTACAGTGTACAAGAGATTCCAAATTTACTTTGCATAGTTAGAGTTTTTATATTCTTTATTGGCTTAATAAAAACTCAGCCTGTACTTTTAAAAACTTTATTTTCACTTACCATTATGATACTTCTTCGGAGCTTAGGGACCCCACGAAACTCCTTCATCTCTTCAACATTTCCCCGCAATTCACATTATTCCTCTTTTAACGATTGATTCCATAAAGCTTTCTGACGTCTGTGAAAACGAAATGTTTAATCTTAAAAGTGATACTCCAAGGCAGATTTCCGTTGATAACACAGGTTTACAAAAAAAAAAAAAATGTAATGGCGTTTTGACCAGACCATGTATTTCCTTGGGACTTTGACGTCCTGAATCTGAATCCGGAGTCCGTTTTTTCCAGAACGTCTGAGAAAAAAGATTTCAAGGTCATATGGAGGTCAAAATGGTCATGTGTCGTTTAGTGATAAATTCGCTAAAATTCTGAAACTAATTTTTTATCATTGAATTCTTAGTCCTTAAACATAATATGTGATCAAAAACGGTCTCTCGGATCTAGTTTCGGAGATATAGCCATCGGAAGATCCGGATATATCTTCTATGAAAACCGCTATGAGTTGGGAACCACTGTATGGATTTGGAAAATATTGATGTCATATGAAAGGTATTTTGTTTTTGTTGTTGTTCTTGTTGCTGATGTTGTTGATGTATTTGTTGTTGTAATTGAAAAATTTCTCAAAATTTCAAAAAAGGTCATATCTCCAAAACTATGAATCCAACTTTATAGGTTGTCAAAACACCTTTCATATGACACCAATATTTTTTAAATTCATTCAGGGGTTCCCAACTTATAGCGGTTTTCATTGAAGATATATCCGGATCTTCCGATGGCTATATCTCCGAAACTGGATCCGATATACCGTTTTTGATCACATATTCTTTTTAAGGACTAAGGATTCAATGATAAAAAATTAGTTTTAGAATTTTAGCGAATTTATCACTAAACGACACATGAACCCCATTTTGACCTCCATATGACCTTGAAATCTTTTTTCTCAGACGTTCTGGAAAAAAACGGACCCCGGATTCGGATTCAGGACGTAAAAGTGGCTAGGAAACACATAGTCTGACCAAAACGCCATGACTTTTTTTTTTTTTGTAAGCCTGTGTAATTTTGTCACTGCATCACAAATCGGTTACCGGACATGGTCCCAACGGACATAATCCCCATTTATGTCCGAAAATTTTCATAGTCATAATACCCATTTTGGTTTTGGAGGTTATGTTCACAAATTTTTCGGACATAATCCCAATAAGGGTTATGTCCGAAAAATTTAATTAAGATTGAACAAAATTTTTATATAATTAGTGTTGGATATTATGGACTGATCCCCGAAGCCGGTGTTGGATTTTTGGGAGTTATAAATCCTGAGCTGCGGCTGTTGTCAATAACAAAATAAGGCGTTAGGAAATATCGTTATGGGGATTATGTCCGTTTTTTCCTGGAGGTTATGTCCGCAAGTTTTAGAAATGGGGACTATGTCCGAATTATTGGCGGACATAAACCCCATTTTGTGAATGGGGATTATGTCCGTGGGGACTATGTCACGGCACCTCACAAATCCATTCTTATTTTCGCTGCTTGATTTGCTGAGGTAGAGACTTGGGAGTCAAGTGACGACAAATTCTCAAAACTCCTCGAAACAATTCTTGGTGCAGATTTGTGTACTGTGCTGCTAACTAGAGTCGTTCATTCTGCTGAAAGGTTATTAGTGTGCGGTTAACAGAAATGAAGATTCCCAGACAGAACGTAACTAGGCAAAAGTGTCTTTAGCTTTGTTGATTCATCCATGGGCATCTTTACAAGTACCACTATAAATTGTTATGATGCTACCCAAATAAGTGAGTTTATTTAGGGCTTCTGTGCTGAATTTGTCGATCATGAAAGTACTGTTGACTTGCCAAATCAGATGGATTGATGTGATCTATGTTTTATTTGTAATGATCGTCACGATGGATGAATTAGTAGCAAAGAGGCATATACATATGTAGATATCATTTGCGGACGTTAGATCCACCGTTTATTAGAGTCGAAAGCTCGACTGAGGAATTTTTCTCAGATTGCAATAGAGCATTCATGGCAGTCTGAGAATTATTTCCCAGAAATATTTATTCACCTATGGCTCTTAAGTTTTGTGTAAGCTGTCTCTCTGTCATTGTTTTTCTACTCCTTTTCTTCCCTATATGCTTTATGAGTAGCATTTAGCCGAAGTATATATTCTTTCTAATTATGAATACATGAATATCTCTGAAGTGCAATTAATTGAATAAATGAATAAATATAACAGACACAGTATATTCAGGTAGAAATTTCTCGATGCTTTCCATAGCATCTTTAGTTTAGAGGCTACATTTTTTCAATAATTTTTGAGAAAATGGTTCTCGTCAGCTTTTTACATACTACATATATAGAGTTGATAGAATAATTACGGCTCCAAGGTTTTGACATAGCGATCAGTTATCTTATTTTTCATTTCGGCCAGGGTTCCTATGAGCTAGTTTTCGAGATGTGGAGTCAGCATAAGGAAATATTTCTCGAATTTTTCTCAAATTTGTTTCAAACTTTTTGAAATCAAAGGAAGAAGCCTTACATGGATGCGATTATTTGATTAGTTTTGTACGTAGAAATTGCTTTTTACCAGAACTCAATATTTGTGGGGAGGATTTTACCTACTTATTTTTTTAATCAAACTCCACTGTGAGATGCGTAAAATGTTGTTGAATTGTGTCACATTTTTTTTTTTTGTTGTTTTTTTGTTTCTGGTATCATATTTTGTGTGTGCCATGTAATGCCACAAAAACATTGGGCCCACCTGCGGTTTCATTCGAATTAAAACAAAATACGCCAAATTCGAAAATGTTTTGACAGCTGCGCTTTAAGTCTGCGGTCTAAATTACGGGTTGCTGGTTTGGGTCAGTTTGTAAAAGTTTGTGAATTTTTTGTTGTTGTGTTACGATGTTCTTTTCCATGTAAATGGAGGCCTGCAAAACGCATTAAACTGTTTGTGGCGAAATAATTATGCAAAAAATATTGTATTTAAGTTAAATTAGGTAGATACCCTGTATATAGGGTTCAGTACACTTTTGTGTTTAATTAAAGTATAATACGCAATGAACTTTGAAGTTTTTATGCCCTGCACATGAGGGTTTTCCCATTTTGTTGGTCTGCAAATAGAAGGAGACGTGACATTTAAAACTTTGGAGTAAAAGTATTGAGGATAATTAAATTATTTTAAATACAGCATTAATTCTTGCATTTTTTTACGCAAAATGAAGATGCTTTTATAGAGACCTTGGACAACTTTTGAATACTCACATTCAGAGATTTACTTGTGTTGCTTAGCATGCAGCTTTAAGAAGAAGAAAAAATTTCAACAAAAATGCGTGTCATGCTTATGCTGTTGTGCCAGCGATAACATCAAAAATTTATTCGAATTTTGGTTGTGTTAAGAGATTGAATTTAGATTCAAAATCACGACCCACTCACATGAGTTCATTAAAATACACTCAAACAAAAAGGAAAAGCGAAGTTTAGTGATGAGCAACCAAAACTAAAATCATAACATTCCTGGCAGTAGGTGGTATAGATCATTGTCGTTGTCATTGTTCATTGTTCATTGTTCATTGTTCATTGTTCGTTGTTCATCGCTCATTGTTCATTGTTCATTGTTCATTGCTCATTGTTCATTATTCATTGTTCATTGTTCATTGTTCATTGTTCATTGTTCGTTGTTCATTGTTCATTGTTCATTGTTCATTGTTCATTGTTCATTGTTCATTGTTCATTGTTCATTGTTCATTGTTCATTGTTCATTGTTCATTGTTCATTGTTCATTGTTCGTTTTTCATTGTTCGTTG
The DNA here is from genome assembly GCA_951812925.1 of Calliopum simillimum. Classification (NCBI taxonomy): domain Eukaryota; kingdom Metazoa; phylum Arthropoda; class Insecta; order Diptera; family Lauxaniidae; genus Calliopum; species Calliopum simillimum. Next base: position 95,512,024 of record OX638369.1, read on the forward strand.
TTCGTTGTTTATTGTTCGTTGTTCATTGTTCATTGTTCGTTATTTATTGTTCATTGTTCATTGTACGTTGTTCATTGTTCATTGTACGTTGTTCATTGTATGGTGTTCATTGTTCGTTGTTCATTGTTTATTGTTCGTTGTTCATTGTTCATTATTCGTTGTTCATTATTAATTGTCCAATGACTTGGGCTTGGTTTTTGTAGTTGTCGTTGTCGTTGTCAATTTACAATGTCTATTGCCCATTGTCTACTGTTCATTATTCATTGATCACTCTGTACTAGTTTTTGGAACCATTTTTTTGGTCTGGTGGGAGATATGTAGGTCATTCTTACCTAATTCGGGTACGGGAAATTCAGTGGTGATAACCATTTTGCAGGATTGGTTCATCACCCTATATAAAAAGTTAAAATCAAACTTTCGTCTAGAAAGAGGTATTTTTCATAAAGAATCTCTTAGTAACTAATGATTTTTCATCAAAAGTATATTTTCCAGTTCATGACGAATAAATGGGCATTCGAATTGCTTAGTTTTTAATCAATTTATTGGATATTTTTTTACTTTATCGATAATTTCTTCCGAATTTTTCTTAAAATTTTATTTTTGCTCAGTCATTTGTGGGTTTATTCACTTTTTCATATGATCTTGTTCTGCAAAGGCTTGAAATTTTTACAATAAAATATTCTTATTGGTAAGGATAAAAAAATTTTAAGTTTTTAGTTTTTCGGTCCGGAAATAGCCTTTGTATGTTATTGCGAGATATCCCTTTTTTAAAGGCTTATAACTTGGGATGTAATGATCCAATTGAAAAATAGTTAAAGTACGGCTTATTAAGGGTAATTTTTTCTGTCCGTAGTCATTAACGAAAATTTTACTATTTGCTGTTTTTGTCAAATAGTTTTTAGTAGACCTCAAAGGATAACTCAGGATCCAGATGTGATAGAAAAAAAACAAGGTCATATTCGTAATAAGCAGGTCCCTATTTACTAGAAATTGCTATAAAACCTGAAAACGGTAAACCATGTTTAGGCTGGACAGGGGTAAGGGCTTAAAAACATGGACCACCGCAGATCCTGAGAGCTTCCACTTTCTTTTTACCTGTAGTCAGACTTATGAGAATCTCAACTCAGTTTTCGGTACTCATATTTTGCATACTCACTCTATAAGAAAAATCGGTAAAAGTTAAAGATAAAGCTAAGAAGTTTCCGATAAATTGATAAAAAAAATAGCAACTCCATTGTCAATTAATACATCCGGAACAGAAAAACATACTTTTTATAAATAAGAGATTCTTTATGACAAGCACACCTTCCTAGACAAAATTTTGATTTTAACTTTTTGTATGGGGCGATGAACCAATACAGCAAAACGGTTAACACCACTGAGTTCCCAATGCCCGAATTAGGTAAGAAAGACCTATTTGCCGTCAGACCAAATTTTCAACTAGTACAGTGTCATTGATCCTTGTTCATTGTTCAACGTTCAATGATCATTGTTCAGTGTGCATTGCTCATATTTCACTGTTTATTGTTCATTGTTCATTGTTCATTGGCCCATTGTTCACCGTTCATTGTTATTCATTGTCATTCATTGACCAATGTCTTCGTCGTCGTATTATTTATGTTGAAATTCATGTCAATATTTTCAGAAAGGCTGCAAAGCTTTAAATGTGGTATAAAATTAGCAAGGATAACAGCGCAATTCTTTGAGTGTATCGAAGTCAGCATAATGTTATTTTATTTGGGTTTTTTATGACTTTTTTTGTTTCGAATTTAAATTGGCTTAGCGTAATATAATTAGATTTCGTCAGCCCAAATGTTAAGCAATTAAAATTTGGGGTTTTTTATTTTTTTGAATCCTTAAGTAGCATTAAAATGCTAAATCTCCTTCGATGAATGGGGTGAGCTATGCGGCAGTGATAAATGAAAAGTTTTAACGGCCTTAAGCGAAAGTTGCTTTGACTTAGAAGGCCTTTTTGTTGATGTGGAACATATTTTCAAATTACGTAAAACCATTATGTGGTGGATTAACTTAGTTTAAGAGTTTTAAAAAAGTGTCAGTCGTATGTGGAATGTATGATCTCAATAAGAAAACAATATAAAATGTAAAAATAAAAATTAATATATTCAATATGAAGAATATCGGACGCTTCCAAAGTCAACGTAATGTAATTTGTTGTTTTTGTGTATTGAGAATAGTAAAACTAAATATAAGGAAAGAGTGTTACATATTAAATGATATAGTAGCCCCAAAACCGCTGCAGCAAATTTTACGAAGTTCATCGCAGGTATGGAATAAACTACACGAGACAATATTAAAAAGTTTTAGTTTTTCGGGGGTGTGGTAATGGCCTTTCGGAAGGGGAGAATAGCAAATTTCGAATAATATATTTAAGTACTTTTTTAATTTAACAACAAATATTTAATTAATTCAAAGACAATATATAATTACATTTCTAAAAGCTAAAAAATTTATGTTTGGCAATAAAATGGAATTTTCGCACACGGTACCTTAATAAAATCGTAGCATGCTTTATGGTGCTTAATGCCATTGTAATACATCTCACAGAAATAAATAGGACATCAACTTGGCTAACATACATACACATTTTTTCTGCTTTGTGTTTTAGACTAAATTTGTTCCTACAAATGATGGAACATACAAAACAATGCTTTCTATAAAAAATCTCATGAATGACCTTTCCAAACAGACAACAGAGCGTGTTGACATTTCATCACATTTATGTACATATGTTATGCTTGTTCCTTGGTTTGGTTTTCAGGTTGGCAACAGTCATCCAATTACTCGAAAAACTTCAAGAAATATGATTTGTCTAACTTAGGAAAATATGCTTCAAGCAAAGGTGATGATCTTCTTGCTTGTCGCAAATCTTTTTTTTTTCGAGTAAATTTTCTTATTTAGCGACAGTAGATGTTGCAAGGTGTGTCTTATTGTAGATGAATGAATGGAGTTTTTTCTTCAGTGCTTCTTCAATTCCGACTATTAGTTAAAACCACCTTGTATCAAACAATACGAAATTTAGTTTTTAAAATATTGTTTTCGTTTTTTTCGAAATTCAAAAATCAGATTTATTGGTTCACAATAACAAGCTTTTATCTCTTCAAATGTATTCATTGCACTTCCCAATAATTCAGTATTGTTCACACAAAATTGTCTTTATTTTTTACCTTGCTAGGCAAACAATTTTTGTTCAACAATAAAAACTTTAACTTTAATGCACTGCAATCAAACTACAACTGAACTGCAATCCAACGTGTTGGTTGTTTCGAGATTTCCGATAATATACAGAAGAGCACATACTTCAGAAGTAGCATAAAAGTAACCCTTCGGGAATCTCTCGAACTCCCGTATGGCCAGTCTGGCACTGGTTCCTCCGAAAACACAAAAACCTTTGTCGAACATAAAGTTGAATCCAAGCGTTGCTTGAACCTGGCCAATGCTGCATTTTTTTTTCTCGCTATTTTTAACTCATTACTCTTCTTTATGATATGCATCTTTACCTCTTGAGGATTTTCATGTTCACATACATATACTCGTATACATATCTGAAAAAAATTTGTATGTATGTCTGTGTATTAATTTGCGTGTGTGTGAATTTATGCAACGCTTCACTTGCATTTTCCAACACAAAAATTCGTTAGAGTGGATCAGATCTTGGAAAAATAATTTTGGTATACTTAGCCAGGAACCATTTGTTTAATTTGAAAATCTGTGCAGAAGAAGAACATGGTGACAACTACTTATCTTGGATCACCTAAGAGAAGAACTGCAAAACTTAATAGATAACGTTTAAGAGTACGAATTCGCAGCGCTAATGGGTAGTAATGCCGTCTCTAAAATATAGGATAGTTAACATTTCCGCTTAAACACAAAGAATAACCAAAAGTATTTTTTGAAAAAAAAATTATCCACCCTAAATTTTATAGAAATGGCGAAGTTTTTTTGTAAAGTCCATAAAAATATTCCAAAAACAAAACAAATTTTTGCTGACGATAACAATTTCGCCATTTTCTGGTTCTCTAATGAATTCGTTGGTTTTCATAAAACATACGAGTATCTTTGTGTTTGAGTTTTTTTATGAGCAAACAAATCCCAGCTGGAAATTCAAACACTGATGACTAACATTGCAAAAAAGGTTTTAATGTTTGAGGTAAGCTCAATGATTAAGGCAGCGTGAAAGAACAGCTATGAATAAATAATTCAGATTAGCGAAAACGAAATAGGTTTAATAACCATGGCGTAGCTTCAAATTACTACATGAAGTAGTACAGGATTTCGAGATAGCTTTTCTTGAAGTTGAAGGAAACGCAATTTCCAGGCTTATGGCGAAGCTACAGAAAAAGGTGAAATTCTTTTTTTTAATTTCATCGAAAACCCATACTATTTTTTATCAAAATGTTCCTTCAAACTCTCAAACAAGACTCTTACTTTCCGAGTTGTGATCCTTAGAATAGAAAGTATTTAAGCCACACATGTAAATGACGAAATTATATTACATAGTATAGAAAAACCGACTCATGACCAAAAAACACTCAAAGTAAGTTAAAATCTGCTGTTAGTAACAATAATGGGAAAGCACTGAGATGGAAAGTATTTCGTCATCTATTGTTTCATAAACATTTTTATCACCTTTTTATCCAGCATCCGCGAGCTCGATACACAATCCTAGAGCCTCTTCGCCTTCGCTATCCGACTCATCAAGTTGATCAATAATACCTTTAACCGACAGTGCCCTAAGGCAGTGTTTTTCGATGGCTGACGGCACACTTAAAATATTTCAAATTATTTGTCAAAAATACTAATGGCACAGTTAATAGTCTCTCACGGGGCACAAGTGTACCGCGGAATGTAGATCAAGGATCTAATTTGATCCTTTGTAATGACTTATCTCTTTTTACGACTTTCCTGATACTTGAATATCCATCTTCAACAAATTTTTCCATGTGACTTTTGGCTTTCCAGGACGTCTGCTGCTCATGGGCTCCATTTAAGGGCTTGGCGGCTAACCCTGCCGTGTAGTTTTCACAGTGATGGTGCAATGCAGTGGCGTAGAGACAATACTTTCCACCCAGGGAGAACTTTGTGTGGCTAAAAAAATAACTTTAATGTAGAGACAAATACAAATGTCCCAAAAAATCCCAATTTATTCTTCAAATACACTCAAGATTTTAAAAAACCGAAAATCGATGAATTTTCACATATTCACAATGGTTTTTCGAACGCTTAATCTTTCGTGCCCTATGGCAACGCCTGAACGTTAACACCGAAGAGGATAAAATGCGCAATGCACATCAGTATAGAAACGCATTTGAAGTGCCAGCATATGGAGCACTTCGAACTTCATTTAATTATATCGAAAACACCTTAAAAGTTTTTCCTACTAGGCCTTTTGGCGAGTACACTCTACTGCGAGTATTCTATTGTTGCTCTCTACTGCACTTTTGAAAATGTTTATTTTGTTGTTGCTGCAACTGCTGCTGTTTTGTTCGCCAAAGTTCCTGCAGTTGCGGCTAAAATCATCAATCTTCTTCTTCTTTAAAAAAGAGTAGCTACAAAAAAAAAAAAATGGTTGCTGTTGCTGCTGCTTCATCAACATCAACGTTGTCAGCGTCATCGTCACTGCACCATCAGTCTAAACAAACCAAAAAAAGGCGTTGCGTCATTGCAAGTTGAACTCATAGAACTCGGCACAACTGCTGAATGCGCCACAACTAATTCTCAACATTTGCACCAACAAACATATTCACACATTCACATATTTTCACAAATACATACGACTATACAATACATAGTGATCTTGCCAAAACCACCACCACCACCTCCACCTTTTTTATGCGGGCTTAAAATAAAATTGCTTTTGGCTTCGCAAATCCCACAGAAGTGTTGGCATTTTATGGTAATTCGTATTCTCATACAGAGTTCAGTTTAACTCCATTCAGTTGTTCAGTTTCGGTTCAAATAATTCAAATGTGTACAGGGGGAGGGAGCTACTTCTGCATGACATGAAATATCTCATGGGTGCACGGCATATTGCAGAAGTTACGAAATTAGATTAACCATAAAAAGAATATTTTTTGGAGTTCACATTTTTATGTGCAATTTGAATTAACCGTACCGTACTAAAACTCTAATCAAATAGGAGTTTTCTGCATATCCTCATAACCTGAAAAGCTCTGAAGTGCTGAGCCCTTATATAGAAGAACAGGACCAGCTTGGTTATCACCAACTTAACCGAATCGTATACTTGGCTGTTTTTGACTGTGATTCTAAATGCGTGGATTTCTTCGTTTAACCCAGATGATTACATATCCAGTATCATTGATAAACACACGGTGTACAAACAGCTATTTTAATGGGACGACGCACTATGGTTTTTTTTGGACAAAACAGTGTACACAAAAATAATTCACTACAAGGACACATTTTCTTTAAAAAAATTAAACGCGAAATTAGAGGTAATACATTCACCTATCTGAAAAGATGCCCGCTTTTTCCAGCATTTAATTCACAAAATAGTGACACGGGTCGAAATCTCTTGAATTTTGAAAAAATCGATTTTTCTGTTTAAAAATATTAGTCACATTAAATGCAGGAGTGATATATGAATAAATTTATGTGCATTCAATCAAGTCAAGTCAGATGAAATCAACTCAAGGTGAAAATGGCCGGTGCCACGCCCCAAAGACAAATTCGTCATATCTCCGAAACTATAAGACGCAGACAGATAAGATTCGGAATGTTTGTAATAGGCACAGAGAGAAATAATATTTACTAGAAAAGTGGGCGGTGCCACGCCCTAAAAATATAAACCACATCATATCTCCGAAACTATTTGACACATGTGGATGAAATTCGGTTTATATATAAAAGTCTTTAAGACAAATAATGACTGCTAAAAAAATATATGGTGCCACGCCCACAGGCAGAGCTACATGAATGAACTTGTTTCCTATAGTACAGAGTGGCAATTAATAATGATATGTTCATTGTTGGGTATGGTACCGCCCTTTTTTCAACAAATGTTATTTGACTCACTAGCCTTTATATATATACCAAAATTCATCCTTATAGCTCAAATAGTTTCGGAGATATGATAAGTTTTATATTTGTAGGGCGTGGCACCGCCCACTTTTTCAATGGATGTTATTTCTCTCTGTGCCTGTTACAAACATACCGAATCTTATTTCTCTGCGTTTAATAATTTCGGAGATATGGCGAATATTACGAATTTGTTATTGGGGCGTGGCACCGCCTATTTTCACCTTGAGTTGATTTCATCTGACTTGACTTGATTGAATGCACATAAATTTATTCATATATCACTCCTGCGTTTAATGTGACTAACTGTTGCTGGATTGGTTGTTCATTGCCCCATACAAAAGATTTAAATGAAAATATCTTCTGGAAAATGATGATAACCATAAAGAATCTCTTATTATCTTTTGATAAATCGATGATTTTTTCATCTTCTGATTTTTACTTTTATCATTCTGGATGAGATAGTGAGGAAAAAAGAGATAAAAAGAGATAACATAAAATATGTATATGCTACCTTGTTAAAACAACATGAAATATCGAAAGTTCAAAAATGATCTCAAATCGGAATCAGTTATACCTCATTTATCTTTATTTATCATAATAATATTATTATCTCATTTAAACCCAAAACTTCGTTTTACCTACTTCGGTATCAGAACAGTTAAGCAAAATTATCTCCATTCGATTGCACTTTGAGATAGTCCACATTTCGTCTCATTTAATGAGTGATAAAAACTTTTGACTTAACTGATATATATACAATATTATGTAGCACATTTTTAAGAAAAAATGTTAAAATAAATCTACAATGCAACAAATGCTGGATTCAACTTTAGCCATCAAACTGTCACTTTAGGAAAGCGTTTATTTTTCTACAGAAACAAAACGATGGAAAAAACAATACCACCAGCAACAAAAATAGAGCTTAATTTTGTAAAAATACTTTAAACTGTCTTCCGAGTTCACTTAAACAATCACGGGACATATTTTAAACAGACAAACTTCAGTTGCAGGCAGTCAGCGTAAACAACAATTTGGGAAAACTACGGCAAAGAAATCAACAATGAAAGCAAAACAACTGCAACGAGCTAAATGCAGAGTTTTTGAAACTTTTCTTTTTGGGAAGGTGAGGGGAAGGGGCACTTGCACTTTGCCAAAATGCGTCACATTATGTAAATAGTTAATTTTTGGCTTAAGAATGCAACAAATAACAAGAAACAAAGATATAAATGCGGAAGAACTTAAAACAAAAAAACTTTGGATAGGTAACAAAAATAATAATATTTTGGCTAAGTACGAGTATACAGAACTTTGTTTCATTCAAGATAAATTGCACTTTTGATGGATTAGACTGGCCATTTTGAGCTTTTTCAAAGTTCATTAGCCCCCTTCAGACAAATGCGAATGAAAACGCGTACTTATTATACTTTAATTTGCAGTGTCATACAATATTCTTGGTTTGCATCTTGATCTGAGCCCCAACTTCATAGTACATACTGTTACGAAATTTAGTATTTGAGTTATCATTACAACTTTTTGATAGTTCGAATACCAGATAATGATCCCATTCCAATCACTTCAGAATGTCTCTTTTTTAATTCCCTTTTAGTTGTACTTTAAACTTAATGTACGGCATCCAAAACAAAATAGTCTTGGCTCTTTCCGATATTGGAATTTTCATGAAAATTCTTCAAACTTTAAACATCATCCAATTCTGTTTGGTTTGTGCAGTTGCTTTGATAAATGAGTGGCACAGGGTGTCTTTCATTTTTCTACAATTTTTGCTTAGCTGTTACAAAAATGCTTTGCATGCTTTTAGGCTTTGATTATTTTGCTTTTTATGTCATAGTACTTTTTAGTGCGTACAAAATCGTGATATTAATACTTAAAAATAATGATTGATATTTTTTTGTACCCTACACCCGGTGTAAATTCATTTTGTAATTCCGCTTGTAATGCAGAGTTATGGATCTTGATCAGCGTCACCTCCTGAGTCGATATAGCACTGTCCATCTGTGTGTGTCTGTCCGTCTGGCTGTCTGTCTGTTGAAATATTTTTCACGGGAAAATTAAGCAAAATAATTCGATGTAATTAAGTAGACTGCCTAAATTGCCAAAGTAAGCTTGTAGGATTAAAAATGAGCGAAATCGGTCAACGGACACGCCCACACAAAAAAAAAAAAAAAAAAAACCCATAACGCAATATTAAGAGCATTACTACCGACAAAGCAACAAAAACTCATGTAAATACTAGGGATAGTAAATACAAGCTTTGAGCTAAAACTTGGCGAGTTTGAAAAAGAAGGCGTGGCACTTCCCATACACTGAAAGTTTTTAAAATCCTGTAGTGCAAGCCTTATTTGAGATAATGTAGCAATATGTAGCGAAGATATTAGGAATTAGTTAGAGGAAGCTCTGAGCAAAAACTAGGCAAACTCGTACAACATGGCCTACAAGCAATATTTTCATAATGCTGTGGTGCATGCTTCATTTGAGGTAATGCAACCAAGTTTTAAACAGAATCTTGAAATAGTTAGCAGAAACTCTGAGCAAAAAATTAGTGAATTTAGATAAAACGGCGTGGCACCTTCTATAGAACCAGAATTTTCAAAATGCTGCAGTATAGGGTATTTAAATTTGGCCAGCAGAAGATAAAGCTCTATGCCTTACGGCTGCCTTTGTCAACTTGATCTGCAAAAAACATTTCCAAAGCCATACTTACCAGACCGTAGGCAACTCTTCTTTTGACTTATTGTGATTGCGTTGATTGAATCATATATTTCAAATGAATTGTATATTAACAGACAGTTAAGGCTTCAATTTGAAATCGCCAACTTTTGTGCTTTTGGTAATCGCTTAAAGTACTAATATTTATCTCAAGCACAGCCCATTTTTAAGTCATTTATCTGTAAAGTGACGAAAACTAATGCAAAATGTTTTACCTAAATTATAATTAAAATTTCTGTAGCACATAAATTACTCAAAAAACAAAAATTGCGTTAAACGCAATTTTCAGCGTCATTAAGTTCAACCTCTGTAGATTAAGTGCTCGTGCAACATAACGCAAGAGTGACGCGCAATTTGTGACGCCCCATCTTTTTCTTAGCAATGGTGGTACAACGCAAGTGGAAAATAATTGCGACGCAACCAAGAACACACAACGGTAACTATGTACATTGGAAATGACGGTAGCTTAAACATTTTTTTGAAAAACATAAAAAGAGCAAAAAATTCACGAGTTAACAATTTTACACACAAGTCATAAAAAATAAGAACTTCTGGTTATAAGATGCGAGGGGATATAGGGGAGAGTATAAATAGTGTACAACATAAGTTTAAACAGAAATAGGTACCACACATTTTGCTAACTTGATACCATGACGTCGGAATTACTTGACTTTTGCATGCAAACGATATTGTTTTGCATATATGGAACAGTTGGACTCAAAATTTATCGCTTAAAATGTATTCGTAACATAACCATGTCATTCATTTCGTCAAGATCATCTGCAAATACTCCTTATGTGATACTTGGACCGGCAACTGTTTTAACTTTTCCCAGAGACAGTTTTTTATCGACAGTTTGTCCTAATCAGATAATTGTAGGGTCTAGTGCCTGTGACACTGTTCATAAACAGTTTCAGTAGATGGCGAACTCTGCAATACGTGGAGAAAAGAAGTCGATTGAGCTAACTGCCGACCCATGACAACCTCCCAGCGGCAACCCCTGGTAATGGGGGTTGGCAGTGACTGTTGACCGCAGTCGGCTACCAGACAAACCAGGAAGGCGGAAAGTCGTGACTTTTGTAGAGATGTGGGATTTTTCCCTTTAATCTCCAATTGTCAAGCTACGCATATGAGAAAGTGGTCAAATGCAACCACATATAAGATTTCGAAGGCGTTCCCGTAAAATCCGAACTTGGTAGCGTGTTCCCGCGATCAATAGAAAGTCGAGTCGTCAATGGTAAAGACATTGTAACTACTTGGATATGACTACTTCTCCCAAGAAAAACAAGAACTTTCTTGAAGAGAGGGATGCACCAAAAATCGTGTTTCCACAATCCATGATAAATCGACATGGGCGATTAGTCTTAGGCTGATCAGAGCTTTACGAAAGCGTTTTGCTACGAAATCCGACCAGATGTTATTCTTGTACCATGGGTGTCAGTAGCGCTTAAGATCTTCCAACTGACTATTGAAATGGACCTTCGGGGAGTTTTGTGGTGCCTGTGGTTTGGACCTAAATCGCAGAATGAGCTTGTACGCTCGATGTGGAGTTGCATTCTCAACCGGGTGCCATGGCCCATAGAATGGGAGAGGGTTAGACAGCCTTATTTCCTTTCCAATGGGAGGAACTCGTGCCTGATCGCATGATTCCAAAAAAGGTAACCAGTCATCGGCATTGCGCCATCCGTCGTTAAACTGGACCGGGGGTTAGAATACCATCATGGGGTGATATCTAATAGCAACCATCTCATGTTTTCGAAAGATGGTCGGGTGGTGGAAGGATGATTGACTCTTTTACCTTCCAAATAGTTGTGAAGTTGATGGTCATTACGAAGAGCACGGTGATGTGGCTGATTGATGGCTTCCCTCAACCCATCTCCCAGTTAGAACAGTTTTTAATCCGGATATTCCGCCACCAAAATTTAGTGGTAAATTTGTGTGATACGGAGAAAACTGAAGGCAGGACTTAAATGCGGAAACGTGAAAGCTTATTCCCTATAATCTCTAATTAATTCGTTAAGTAAAGAGGCAAAAGCAATCCAAGACAGGATTTAGAAGGTGTCTCCTGAGAAACTCTCAATTGGTAACGCGTTCACACAATGCATAATAAGTCGAGCAGCATATGGTTACGTGGCCTATGCAACCTTGAATAGGACTACATCTTCCATTAAAGTGAAAATCGAAGGGATAGTGAAAAAAGCCCGAGTTGCATTTCAGACAAATGCCATGACCCAAAGAATGGCAGAAGTTTATAGAGTCCTCTACTACCCACCATTGGAGTGGACTCGTGCACATGATGCTGTATCGAACTCATCGACGTCGGACCTAACCTGACCTAACCTAAGCTGAAAAACTGCCTGAGGGATACAAGCTATGTAGTGCCTTCTATTCCCTTTCCCTTCAACTTTTCCCCAATCACACATTTATTTAGCAGCGATCGTTTGTATGTTGTCTTAAGGTGGTCGCATATCCTGTTGCTCTGAGATGCCATTCCATTGCTTGACGGTAGAGTTCCGTTGGTTAATTTCTTGCTGGCGAATGATAACAAAATAATTTTTGAAGATAGTTCTGGGCAAACAACTTATCAAAATTTGTCGAAGATAATTGTTTGAACTTTTTTAAGTTGTGTAGCAAGGCGTTATTAAGTACTTAACCGCCTTTTACAGCAATGCAGAATAATAAGAACATTCGACTCAAAGATTTTGAATTTCGTGGTCCCGACAGCTTTTCTAGTTCCACCATTAGCGTTTTTGATTGCTCTATCATTATGACTTAAGCATGTCATTTTTGCGGGAATCATAGACTGTAGATGAAATCTTCAGCTTAACGGCCATAGTCCACTACTTATATGTGATTTGATTTTAAGATTACTACAGATTTTCAATGGGTTAAAGATCTAGTATACTTCCAGGCCAGTCCAAAATGGCAATATTGGTCTTTGACGTATTATACAACATCTGTTAGACATCTCTTTTAATCCACTAAATTCTAATTTAGCATACCTTTTGGTCCAATTAAGTCTCTTCTTTATCATATTAAGAAGTTTTTTCTGTTTTTTTGCACTCGCGAAGAAGACGGTTGTTTTCAGAAGGACCGAATCTACATAAGATGTACTTTTCTTGGACGACTGGAACAAAAGCTTATATTAAAGTACTCACATATAAAGAATTCTAGGTGCTCTAAATACATAAACTCAGCAGTATCGATATAAATTACTTGACATTTTCTTCCCCTACATGCTAATAAAGAGAAACAGAAAAGTCCTTTAACATACTCGTCGTAGAGAAACATAAAGCAACATTGCAACACATACTCCGCCCCCCCCCCCCCCCCCCCTTTCCCTCGTTTAATTTATCACACAGACTGGAAAAAACAGCAAAAAGCAGAAAATCATCAAGCAAAAAGACCAAAGAGCAAAAAGAGCTTAACAAAGGACTAAAAACGGGTGGAAAAGTGACGAAACCGCTTCCATATAAAACCAACAAAAATAAAAGTTGAGAAAAACAAAAAACGCACGAAAGGCAGTACTGAAAAAAAAAAACGTGCCAATGGTATGGTAATAGTAGTAAAAGCAGGCAGAGCAGGAGCAACAGCAGCATCATTCCCCCACAACTCAGTTGATACGCTCGAGTGCATTGACATGCATCATTTGAATATACACGACAACGTCACTCATTGGAAAAAGGCAACATGAAAAGCTCAAGGATATACATACGACGTACGACGAGAGCAAAAAAAGGAGTTAGGAGTAGCAGCAGCAACAACAGCAGCTGAGTTTTATAAACGGATTTTGGAGCAAGTAATGAAAATTAGTTAAAATAATATGGATGGAGCTGGATGCTGTTCACATACTTTTATCATCAAATGAGTTTTATATGTATTTAGCTAACTACCTATGGCACAATGTTTATATGTTGGCTTGAATTTTGCGTTGTTGTAAAGTTTCGTAGCATCATAATATCCTACATTTTGTATAGAAATTTAAGTAATTTTCGTTGGTTAATAGCTGCAAAACCGTAATGGAAACAAAAATATTGATTCCTCTTGTTGCAGTGGAATGCGGGACATTCTGTTTATGTAAAGGTATAAAATTGGTACGTTTTCTTCAAGGTAGTACGAGTATCATTACATTGATGTCCTTAAGCATTTAAGTTATTTGGGCATCGACATAAATCACGGTTGTGGCAGTAGTAGAATCAACAAACGAATCGAATTTGCGCTTAGGTAAGCAATGTGTGGAAATTTTCGTTCTTGCCAATGACAACAAACCCGAAAAATTAGAGTCGACCGTAAAACCACTTTTACTGTACGGCTGTGAACAAATATCTTAAGCCTCGCTACATTGATGAATGCCGATATTTTGTGGATCAGAACTATCCCCAATGTCGAATGACATAAATACTGCAGTGTTTAGAAAATTTTGCTTGTAAGGGAAGTGCCACGCCCTCTTGACTGAATTCACTTAGTTTTTTGTACAGATATTGCAAAATTAGGTTTCATTATCTTGAAAAACGTTTTCAGTACTGTTATATGGGAGGTGCCACGCCCTTTTGTTAAAGTTTGCTTAGTTTTTTTTTAGAGCTTGCATTAACTGTTCTGAGTGTCTAAGTGAACTTTGGTTGGATTCTCTCAAAAACGCTTTCAGTATAGCACTTCGAAAGTTTTACTTATATGGGAGGTGCCACGCCCCCTCGTCGAAGTTTGCCTAGTTTTTATTCAGAGCTTGCATTGACTGTACTGAGCGCAATTTGGTTGGATTATCTTAAATAACGCTTATAGTATAGCACTTTGAAACTTTTACTTATATGGGAGGTGCCACGCCCTTTTGTTCGAGTTTGCTTAGTTTTTTTTTTAGAGCTTGCATTAACTGTTCTGAGTTTCTAAGTGAACTTTGGTTGGATTCTCTCAAAAACGCTTTCAGTATAGCACTTTGAAACTTTTACTTATATGGGTGGTGGCACGCCCTCTTATCCAAATTTACCTAGTTTTTGAATAGAGCTTGCAGTCATCATTCGTAGTATTTATGTTTATTTTGGTAGCGTTATCGTGAACAATGCTCATAAAATTGCATTTTGAATATATTTTTGTACGGGCGGTAGGCGTGTCCGTTTACCGATTTCGCTCATTTTCAACCCCGCGAACTAACTTTTACAACAAAGGCAGTGTACCAAATATCATCGAATTATCTTTCTTAGTTTTCCTGTAAAAATATTCTCACAGACGGACAGCCTGCCAGCCAGACAGATTGACACTGTTTTATCGACTCAGGAGGTATATCGGCATACTTTTTTATACCTGCCACGCCTCCTTCTCCGAGTTACAAATGGAAGGACAAAGAGAATATACCCTGAGTGTAGGGTATAATTACTAGAAAGGGTGCTACCCTACAGTATTTCAAAAATTTTGCTTGTACGGGAGGTGCCACGCCCTCTTTATCGAGTTCAGCCAGTTTTTGCTCAAAACGTGCATTTACAGTGTTTAGTGTTTTAGTGCAATTGGTTGAATTATCTCAAATAACGCTCTCAGTAGAATGCATTTTGAATTTTATTCTTATATGGGAGGTGCCACGTCCTTTCATCCAAATTCACCTAGTTTTTGCTCAGAGCTTAAGCTTTCAATGCTCCTAATATTACATTTTGAACATATTCTTTGTGTAGGCGGTAGGCGACGCCTTTTTCTCTGCGTTACAAACGGTTAGACAAAGTGAATATACACGCATGTAGGGTATACAAATTTCTTTCAATCATTTCTTCTGTTGATTTTGAAGAGCGACACTCTTAGAGCACTTCTGGAAATCTAAGCTCCGAGAGAAAATTTAGTATAAGTTTTTGGAGCTCGTTGTTGTTGTAGCGACTGGAATACCAGGCCTTCCTACCCTGATCTTTTCTACATCTCGGAGAGACAATTTTTTTTGGCAGCCCAGGAATCGCAACCTTGACGACAACATCCGGTTTATTCTTTGGAGTTCTAGAGCTCGTCTAAGCGTCTGGTGTTAAATATTCTCTCCGGGCCATAAAATATACTTACCAGTCTTTTCCATAATGATGATACAGTTATACATTAAAATTATTTCCAAAGTGTTGAGTTCAATATGAAAGATACTACATTCCCTTAAACCGTCTGAAAACTGTCTTCGCAACCACCTGATACAATATTAGTTCGCCAGTCAACCTAATGTTATGGAAGTGCATTTTAATTAAAACTTTTATGAATTCTGTAGCGACTCAAATGTAGTTTCTGTGAATCCTCTGCAGTTGCTTCAATCTTATCAATTATACAGTAAAGCCCCATCTTACGAATTTGTTTGAAGCTGTATTTCTTGCTGAACTTTCAACTCTTATATTTATTTACAAGTTGGGCCAACTTTGACTGAATAGTTTAAATATTAATAACTTTTTAGGTTTTTTTCACACTTAAACAGAAAAATTATAAAAAAATAATTAAACTATTCGTTAAAAAAAAAAATATGGAAACTAAAAACGTTATACGTATTTTACACTAGTCAGTTGAAGTTGGCCCACCATGTATAACCATAGAAATACGAGGTCGATCAATTGATAACAGTTTTAGGATTCGAATGGAGACACAAATTTTCGCCATTTCAGGCGAGGTCTGGCGAGAATGATGGGTACGGTGACAATTCGTACCTAGTAGTGCAGTTCATGCAATTTGGCCGTGACAATTCCGGATAATCGTGGTCGCGATGAAAAAATACTTTTTTCTAAGTCAAATGGTACAGCGTTTCCCTCAATTTTATTGATAGTTTACCTACTCTTCTTGCTTTTGATTCCTTTTAGTATTGATTTTAAACTTTTTTGGAAAAAATCGGAATTTAATACCAAAAAAATTTATTCCAAAAAAGTATGAAATTTATTCGAAAATAGTTTAAAATTAATACTTTTTTTGGCATTGTTCAATATAAATACTGTTTGGTTTTAAAATTTAAACTAAAATTTGTAATGTGTATCAGACACGTTCATGAAAAAACAGAGATTGCTGCCTTTGTTTCTATAACCCTCAATTTCTAATTTCAATTCCTCAGTCCGAATTTTATCCGGACACATTTTATCTGAACTCAGACTAAAAATCTGGACTTCTAGACCATTTGGCAACTCAAGGTAGATACTCTCAAATACGAAACTATTTGCTTAGTTTCTGGAGCATTATAATGTATATAGGTCTCATGAATGGTCGACACAATAACTCTTGCAAATTTCGCCCAAACACTGTTTCGACATTGCCAAATGTATCCGCTTATTGTCCACGGAGCGTAATCGTGGCACACATCGGCCCAGCGCCTATCTCACATTGACGTTCCATATGAGACGTTTACTGGCCCTGGTTCCTGCGCTCACTTTAGTGCAGCGATAAGCAAGTATCAAATCGTGTACTTTTCAACGATTTTCCCGGTAAAAGCGCTTACCAATCGTTCTGGTTTCTCTTCATTAAATACTGATGCATGAGAACCCATATCCTGTTTCGCATGTCCTGGCACTAATAAAATTAATCTATTTTATTAGGTAAAGTAAGGATCCTGTTAGCAAAAAAAGCCACAAATTCAATACCAAACATCAGCACTCACATGTCGAACATTTTAATTTCGGTTGACTGCCACATTTAAGTCTACATGAACGCATGCATACAGTTGTTAAAGCATCCTTGGGGTGCTTTGAAGCTACCGCCTCAAACTATTACAAATTGATCCAATTGTAAACTAATCTCCTCCCAATGTATTATAGCAAACTTGCTACTCTGTGTTACAAAAGCAAAGCAATCAAGACGTAACTAAGTATCTGTTGTAGAAGGAAAAACTAAAAACAAATAACCATAGCAGAAAATGCTACTTCTATGTAACTTGTGCTTCCTTGTCCTGGCTGGTGTTCTTTTTATATCAATCCAATTGCATTTCCTGAAATTCTAATTCCATTTGATGGTCAAAAAACGTTTACGCTCAGCAAACTTAGTTGTAAAACCACCACAAACAAGCTTAATTTGAATGCCAAACGAAAGAAGTTTCTTAGCAGGTACATAAGATAGAGAGCATCAGAATAATTTATTCCATTTCAATTTCTTGCAACGCTACGTTTCTCATTTGAAGTTTTTCTTGCAACATCCATCCAACAGCATCATTCTTCATCTTTTCCAATTTTTTGTTTTCATTTTAATGTTTTTTCGTATTTTCTCTTCTGTACTGAGGATGATGATGATGATGATGATTTTTTACATTTCACTTCACAGATGGCATACAAAACGGCCCAACAACGAAGAGTCCATACAGCATTTGCTGGCCAAAGGACGAGCTAAAATCAAGGATGGTACCTTTATCATAACTGCTGTCGAAAAATCTGACAGCGGTGCCTTCTATTGCCTGGCCACCAACTCAGAGGGTAGTGAAACACTTGAGGTGCAGATGTCTGTCACCTCACCGCTAACAGCGAGCATACAACCCACTGTGCAGACGGTGAATTTGGGCAAATCAGCAGATTTGGTGAGTAGACAACACAGGGTGAAATGAAAAAAAAAAAAACAAAATAATACTTGAGGCACATAGATATTAAGTAATAAACGGAGAGATTAGATTTGAAAAGTTTCGAAAGGTTGTTTGTCAATTGACACATATCAAGATATTGAGATGGTGATGTTTCGTTACAATTTTCAATTTTAAAACTTTTCTGTAACTTTGTTTTTCTGAATAAAAGATCTTTTGGGTCGTAATACTCATATGCAGCTTTAAAAAAAAAACAATACTTAGGAAAGAGTCATGTAATCACTTTCCAAATTTACGCTTTAATAAAAAACTAGTAAGGGTATAACTCTTCGCCTGGCCAAAACTTTAAATACCCTTCACTGCAGTATTTTAAAAATTTTACTTATACGGGAGGTGCCACGTCCTCTTGACCGAGTTTGTGTAGTCTTAGCTCAGAGCGTGCATTTGCATCCATAGTATTTGAAAGAAAATTAGTTGGATTATTTAAAAAAACTCTTTCAGTGTAGCATTTTGAAACTCTTGCTTATATGGGAGGTGCCACGCTCTCTTGTCCAATTTCTCACAGTTTTTGCTCAGAGCTTGCATTCATAGTTTTTAGTGTCTGAGTTAAATTTGGTTGGACTATCTCAAACACCGTTTTCAGTATAGCATTTTGAAGCTTTTGCTTGTATGGGAGGTGCCACGCTCTCTTTTCCGAATTCACCTAGTTGTTTGTCAGAGCTTGCATTTACTGTTTGTAGTGTTTTAGTGGAATTTTGTTGGATTATCTCAAATAACACTTTCAGTATAGCATTTGGAACCTTTAGCTTAAATGGGAGGTGCCACGCCCTCTAGTCCAAAATCGCATAGTTTTTGCTAAGGGCTGCATTTACTATCCCTATTAATTATATGTATTTTCTTGCGTTATCGCAAATAATGCTCTTAATATTGCGTTTTGAACATATTCTTTGTATGGGCGGTAGGCGTATCCGTTGACCGACTTCGCTCATTTTCAATCTCTCGAGCTAACTTTGACGTCGGAGCCTGCCAGCCAGTCAGACAGACGGATATGGCTATATCGACTCAAGAGGTGACGCTGCTCAAGAATATACATACTTATATACTTATGCCACGACTCCTTCTCTGCGTTACAAACGGAAGGACAAAGTGAATATCCCCTTGGTTTAGGGTATAAAAACTTTAAACAAAGATGGGGAGTGTGAATTGTTTTTCGTCACTTCATGCTTTGATGGGCTCTCAATCGTAATAATTCGAACTTCTGTTCACTAATTCTTCACGAAAGAATCCGACACCCCCATATGACTCAGTGTGCCAGGCAGTTCATATCTTCGCTTTTTTACCCGTTACGGGTCCGTTACTGATGCGTAGGCGAATCGTTTTTTTTTTTTTTTGGAATTTCTCCCGCAAACGGATCAGCAACGGATCCGTAACGAATAAAAAAGCGGAGATTTGAACCGTCTGGCACACTGGGAAGTGATTTCATTCTGTCTGCAAGATCTATTGTTCTGCAAGTATTTTAGTGTACTTGTACTTGTACTTGTACTTGTACTTGTACTTGTACTTGTACTTGTACTTGTACTTGTACTTGTACTTGTACTTGTACTTGTACTTGTACTTGTACTTGTACTTGTACTTGTACTTGTACTTGTACTTGTACTTGTACTTGTACTTGTACTTGTACTTGTACTTGTACTTGTACTTGTACTTGTACTTGTACTTGTACTTGTACTTGTACTTGTACTTGTACTTGTACTTGTACTTGTACTTGTACTTGTACTTGTACTTCTACTTGTACTTCTACTTCTACTTCTACTTCTACTTCTACTTCTACTTCTACTTCTACTTCTACTTCTACTTCTACTTCTACTTCTACTTCTACTTGTACTTGTACTTATATGTATCCTTACTAATCTTACGTCATTATATACCACTGAATAACTAGTTATTCATCGCCACAACGAACATATCTCAAAAACTAATATATGCACATAATCAATCAAAACTACTGCCAATGCGAGCAGATACCGTCGACTGGGCTTAGCATCCTACATTACCATTCTTGTTGTGTGCACTGAAAAGAGACAGCATAACATTCGTTTGTGTCCTTCTAGGGTTAAAGAAATTCAAATTTTATGCAAAATTTATCTTCCTTTAGCATCGTCCATACATGACCATTTCTAGCACTAATTTTTCTTTTGCATTTTTCTATCTCTCTTTCTTGTTTTTTCTTCTTTCGATGCATTTGCTGCCATTTCACAATTTTAGATTTGTAGCATTTCTGGTTTCCCAAAGCAGACCATAACCTGGTTGAAAGATGGTCAGCCGTTGCGTTCCGGCTCGCGGGTACGTTTACTATCCAAGGAACACATACGCATCACATCGATAACAAAGGAGGATAAGGGAATGTATCAATGTTTTGTAAAGAATGACCATGAATCAACGCAGAGCACAGCTGAATTGCGGCTGGGTGGTAAGTGGGGTTGTGAAATTGTTTTTACTGTTGTTGCCATAATTTAATGCTTTCTATGCGTTTTCTTTTTTCCATTTCTTTTCATCCGAACAGAAGTTGCACCACAACTCATCTACAAATTTATTGAACAAACCATGCAACCGGGACCATCCGTCTCTCTAAAATGCAGTGCTACTGGCAATCCAACACCAAAAATTGTCTGGAATTTGGATGGTTTTCCGCTGCCCAATGTGAGTTGCATTTTTGCAATGCAAAAATTTTGTGACATTTTTGTGATGAACACTTGCGTACTTTATGTGTTTGGACATTTGTTGCTGAAATGAATGAAATGTATGTGGGAAATATAAATTAGTTGCCAAACAAGCTGACACATTCATATTTGTGCCAGTGTCATGACGACTATTATAAATTCCCATTGAGAAAGTTATCATTTCTTAGTTGATTTATACGAAATTTGTCTTAATACTCGCACGAACATCAAAAATGAACTAATTACTACTAATAAATAAATAACCTCACAGAAAGCATTTTTAAATAGCAATATGACTGCACTCAGTGGAATTTTCTAGATGATTCTCGTTCTCTGTTATATATTTTTGTATGTACTTTTTGATATGTCGATATAAAAACAAACACTCAACCGCAATATTTTGGCTGTTTAGCAGTTTGGAATATACACAAAAAAATCGGTTGAAGTGGTTTCATATATGACAAATGTTACCGATCCCGCAGAAACCCGTCTTATTTTTACATGCATCGTATTCAGGCTTCATTTTTCTTCAAACCTTTAAAAAAATTAGCTGCCTGAAATTGCCCCTCAGAAAAATATTTTAAGTTTTATAAGGTACTAGCTGGCCCGGTAGCGATCTTGTTCGCCCGTTACCGGTGACCTTTACATATGTTCCAAGTCCCATCCATCTCTGTCGTCCTTCTCTTCCAACCCCTCTGGTTTTTCAAGGTGATGGAATATATATTTATGTACCAAGTTTTATAATGATAGCTACTATAGGCGTAGAAACATAGCATTTTGAGTATTTTTACTGTACGGGGGTGCAAATCCCTTTCGTTCAATCCCTCTTAAGCTTTTCATGCTGAATAGTAGACGCAATAAACATCGATGTACCAAGTTTCATAATGATAGCTGATAAAGAAGCACTGATATAGCATTTTGTGTGTTTTTTTCATATGGGGGGCTCAACGTCCCCTGGTTCAAACCCCCTCAAATTGATGGTTGATGGCAAATACAGTATGCATAATTTCACTAACTTTCATAATCATAGCTTGTATAACTGCAGAGATATAGCATTTTTGTATTTTTTCGTATGGGGAGTGCACCCTCGTCCCCCGCAGCGACATCTCACCCCCTTATGAACCTTCTACAGACCATAACATACAATTTAAAAAAATAATTATTTAAATCGGCCGTGTAGCTTCCGCATCCATAAGCTACATACGGACACCATTTCATTTTTATATATATAGAAGATAGATTTAATATTCGTAATAATTGGTCCCAAAAAAGGTTGCTTTGCTTAGCATATTTTGTCTGCCATTTTGGATGCACCATTTTGTATTACGAAAATTCATTTTTTCTTGGTTTATGTTGCTTAGCAATAAGCGTCCGCCATTATGTTTTGCAAAAAATGGAATACAGATTCCTTACAAGAAACATTATTATCTCCCATATGCCGATTTTGGTGGAGATAGGAGCAGCTTAGCACTATTTTGTCCACCATTTTGGATCCGCCATTTTGTTTTATTGAAAAATGGATCTTACATTTGTAATCAACAACATCGAAAATCCCTAATTACCGACTTTCCTGAGATTAAATGTAGTTCAGCATTGTGGACTTTTTGAAAAAAGGATTTCAGATTTGTAAACAGCAACACCTTATGACCGAATTTTGTCCAGTGTTCTTTAACATTCCCCCTTACCTTCTTCTGCTACTATTGTGTATCACTTAAAAGCATTCCAAGTTATTCTCTGTTCAAGTTTTGTGAAAATATCATTCTTAGGCTTTCTATATCACAATAGTTGCTTATTCCATCATAAGACATTACATTACATTACATTACATTACATTACATTACATTACATTACATTACATTACATTACATTACATTACATTACATTACATTACATTACATTACATTACATCTTGGAAGCATGCTCAATCAATTCTATGGTTCTGAGCTTAAAAATGTAGTTTAACTTTAGTCCGAGATATTCCTCGCATACAGATAGTGTCCAAGACATTTTTTTAGGATGCCGACAGACTTTCCAAAGTCGAAATTTGCACAACAAAAAACAAAACTTTAGGTAGTGAAGAACATTTGGTCCGAATAAAGCCACTTTGTGATTTGACTCCTCACTATCCTGTAGGGCAATACATGTTCGATCACATTTATGGTTTCTACTGGTTAAAAAAGAACGGTTTTTGCAGAACAATGTAATAAGTATGTACAAAATTGCAAAATAGATTTATAGAAATCTAAGGACAAAATCCATAATTTTGGTACCCGACCAAACAAAAAACATATATGTATGTATAATAGAGGTGTTTTAGTGCACAAATTTTGGATTTTGATACTTGACACCCCTCAATTTTGTGAGGTTGGAAAAAAAATGAGTTTGCAAAAAAAATTTTTCGGGTGGGGTGTGGGTAAGGGTTAGCGCATCGAGGTCAAAGGTGAGAGAAAGGAGAAATAATTATTTGCAGCCCTACAAGAGAGGCCACCTCTAGAGGGTTCAAATGTATGACCGACCCACATTATTTTTTCTCCCCCAACATTTTTACCAAGCATACCTACCTCTTATCTCTAACCCCTAAGGGGGCTTCCACACAAAATTGACATTTTCAGGAAATCGACCCCCACCACTCCCAGGGTGCTCCTAGAAGGGTCAAATGTACCACCGGCCCCTAATATTTTTTCCTCCGCAACATTTTTCTCCACCATACTTACCCTCTATCTCTAGCTCTTTAGGGGGCTCCCATACAAAATTGACGTCATAGACATAAAAAAAATGGAAAAGAAATCGTCAAATAGGCCCATAACTACCCAGGAGTCTCTCCTAGAAGAGTCATATATATGACCCTTCTAGGAGTACCCGTGGGCCAGTTAGGGCAGTGGGGGCATTTTGTATAAAACAGTAACTTTGTATGGGAGCCTCGTTAAGGATTGGAAATAGGGGGTAGGTATGCAGAGAAAAAAATTTGGAGGGGGGATAATGGGGATCTTTCATATATTTGACTCCTCTAGGAGTGACTTCTGGGCAGTTAGGGGCCTATTTGACGATTTCTTTTCCATATCTTTCATGTCTATGGCATCTATTTTGTATGGGAGTCCCCTAAAGAGTCAGAGATAGAGGGTAAGTATGTTGTGAAAAAATGTTGGGGAGGAAAAAATATTAGGGACTAGTCATACACTTGACCCTTCTAGGGGCACCCAGGTAGTGGTGGGGGTCGATTTTCTAAAAATGTCAATTTTGCATGGGAGCCCCCTTAGGGGTTAGAGATAGGGGGTAAGTATGCTTTTTAAAAATGTTGAAAGGGAAAAAATAATGTGGGTTGGTCATATATTTGACCCCTCTAGAGGTGACCCCTTAACATTTGTAGGGCTGTATGTAAATTTTTTCTCTTTTTCTCTCACCTTTGACCTCGATGCGCCAACCTTTACCCTTACCCCACCCCCGAAATTTTTTTTGCAAGCTCATTTTTTTTTTCAACCTCAAAATATTGAGGGGTGTCAATTATCAAAATCTTGTTACTAAGGATCTCCATACATTCCTAAAACACCTCTAATGTATAATATACATTGTATAGCCGTATATCAATTTTATGAAAAAATATGTCAGCAAACAACTACACTTCATCATGAATACTTTTCTATGTTAACTTTTGCAGAAGGTATGTTTAATCTATCCCACTTTTGTGGTACATATTCCCTATAGTCATCTCTTCAAGCAAAAACTACGCACACACACACATATAGTTATTTATGCTTGGATGCCATGCATTCTCATGCAAAACTTTTCAAGGATATGCAAAATTTATTTTAGGGAATCCTTGTCAGAAGTTTTGTGACGTTGGCGTTGGAGTGTTTTAAGTTATGAGCTCAAGTGATCAAGGGTTGCATTAAATCAATTTCAGTTGTTAAAACTTTACTTAAGACTCATAAGAAACTTTTCAAAAACGAATAAATACAATTTTTGGTATCAATGAAAGGATGTGTGAAAAAAATCCAAATAATTATACTATGCTGACCACAAAAGAATTTGTCTAAATTTGATATAGACAGATTTGATACTAATACTTTTATTCTTAAATGTAATGAAATATCTTTTCTTTGCCCCACCATCCATGAAGATAATTTTTGCCCAGACAAGTGAGCCTGTCGACGTTTTCAAAGTCATTATTGCCAGCTTTAAAAGTGATGTCATATCAGGCTTCATGATTTTTCATGCAATTCCAGCTTAAGGTCTTCAAGTTTATTTCGCATCTGAGTGTTTGGACGTTAATAGGACCGTTGTTGGCCCTGCTCAGAGCTTTATCTCGGTCCTCAATGTTGGGTTCTAAGCCTTATAAAAGAGTACCTGTTATCGGCGCTTCTTTTAACGCTCATGTCAAGAATTCTGTTTATTCATGGTCTTTTTACCTTGGTTTTTTATCTGATGACCAGTGAAAACAAATCACTGAAGCAGAATCAGCAAGGATTAAAGCACCAGAGTACTACAGGGCAACAGTGTGCTGATAATGTACTGCAAGATATCAGCGGGAAGCTGAGTTATAAGAGTTTGCTGAGCAGTACAACGTGCTATGGAATACCAGTGCAAGCGCGCTACAGGACATCAGTCAAGCGATAACATTTGTGGTGGTGCTTATGATAGTGAACATGGGCAATAGAACCGTTGGACCAATCTTTACAGGAATTCTTGACCTTCATTGATAGTGAACATGGACAATGGGACCGTTGGACCAAGCTTCACAGGAATTCGTGACCATAAAAAGTCTTCCCGTGCCTGAGAGGACCTTGTCACAACGAATAGTTAGAATAAGACAACAAGCATAGGCCTAAGAACCGTTGGACTAATTTTCACAGGAATTCGTGACCCTAAAAAGTTTTTCCGAGCCTGTGAGGGTTTTGTCACATTAAGTAGTTTAAGCGTAGGACCAAGCTTCACAGGAAATCGTGACAATAAAAAGTTTTCCGGAGCCTGTGAGGACCTTGTCACACGGAATAGTTAAAATAAGACCGCAACCATAAGCTACAGAACCGTTGGATCAAGCTTCACAGGAATTCGTGACCCTTAAAAGTTTTTCTGAGCCTGTGAGGGTCTTGTTACATGGAGTAGTTTGAACGTTGGACAGGAGTTCGTCACCATTAAAAGTCGTCCCGAGCCTGTAAGGACCTTGTCACACGAAATAGTAAGAATAAGACAGCAAGCATAGGCCACAGAATCGTTGGACCAAGCATCACAGAAATTCGTGACCCTAAAAGGTTTTTCAGAGCCTGTGAGGATCTTGGCACATGGAGTAGTTTAAGAAGTGGACCACGCTTCAAAGGAATTAGAAGTTTTTCCGAGCTTGTAAAGGTCTTGAATTCGTGACCCTAAAAAGTCTTTCCGAGCCTGTGAAGACATTGTCACACAAAATAGTTTGGTCGATGGAAAGTGAAGTCGGGAAGTAGAGGCGTTGGACCAAGCTTCACATGAATGCGTGACCCTGTCAGGACTTTTTTATGTGGAGTAATGAAAGTTTAATTATAGGTTAAGCCTAGTACTTTTCTTAGGGAAATTGATTTTAGTAGGGAATCCGGATTAGTTAGGAATACAGAATAAGCTAGGGACTCGAAATAAATATTTTGTAACGCATCAAGAAGAAATCAATAAAAAACAAAGCAAAACTAAAACTGATGTGTTTTTATTGCACCAGCGAGCTTATACCTGGCATAAGGAAGGTCTGTTACAGATTGAACAGTGTTTATTCCTGAAGCTTCTCTCCATCGCACATAGGGAGATTTAACCCAAAAAGCTGGTCAAAAACGAATTTTTGTAATTGGTCCAAAATGATTCAAGTTTTTTTTTTATTATACAGCTAATACTCCAAACTAAAGAAATCTGGGTCCCGATTTTATCTTAACCCATCTGCAGCTTCGTACTACGCTGTCAAAGTTGAAGTTTTGTAAAACATTTTAAAATAATATTTTAAAGTTGCAAAAGAATTGTTGATTTAAGTGCGTATATTTCTTTACGTGCAGAAAAAAACGAAAAATTTCAGAATGGATTATTCTACGACAGGTGTGTTCTTTACAATGAATTTAATTTAATAAAAAAAGAATCATTATAAGAGTCAAAATAGTGTGTTCAAACTTTATAAGTAACTGAGTATTTTTTATTGAAAAATTCTAAATTTTTAAAAGCAGAAAAGTAATAGATCCTCACGAGTCCCAATTTTATTTACCAAAAATTCTCATAAATTAAATCTTTTCATAGCTAAAACTGCAAAATTTGGCTCCTACTATTTCCAATTGGCAAAATAGCTGCACTTTTTGCTGATGCCTATACACGTGATATTTTTAGTTTTAAAGAAATTTTAAACGAAAAAATTAACGAATTTAGAGGACTAAAATTTTTAGAAATTATTTGATGGCGAAGAGTTTTCAGATTAAAATGAAAAAATAATTGTTTTCCAAAAACTTGAGATTATTAGTTCGGAGATTGAAAAGTTGGAGTTTCGGTAAGTTATGTCGGCCTCTATTATAAATTTTTTTGATAATTCAGTATTACAGTATTACTCCAGTTAACAATACTAAAAGAATAAGCCATATCTATTAAATAAGGTACAGTGATATAGAATTTGCAAAATGTTTTTGTGATGTTTTTGTCTATAGCGCCCTCTGTAGACAAATTTTCTATTCTGTAGTGTTCCTGGGCTACTCTTCTGAGTTATATAAATTGATTAACACCTTGATAACTAAAATCAATAAAGCAGTATACGAGATAGAAGACCCTAAAAGTAACAACATTTATCATGTGTACAGCGCCATCAATTGAATATTTTTCAAAAGTTTATTGCCATCATATTGTCATTTTAGTAAAATGAAAGAGAAAAACTTTATAAAAACCAAAATCGGCTCAGTACTACAGGAGCTACAAGTCCTGAAATATTTCACTTGTCTGCAGTGCCCTCTATTGACAATTTTTTTAAACGAGTCTATATTTGTTTTAATCGTCTGAATAATTTGAATAAAATGACACCTCAATTTCCAAAATCGGACCAGTAGTTTCAGAGTTATTAATTTTGACCAGGTTTTTAACTCAGATACCCCTATGTGCATCGGTATCTCTGTGGTATCTCGTCAGCGTTTACGAGATTGCACAGCGTTTGTCACCAAAATGCAGTACTTTTTATCTTTATAAAAATCACATCTATTCATTAATTCCAGCCATGGACAACAACTGAAAAGAGTAATTTAGCTATGACTTTAACTGATGATATTAGAGAGAGACTGATTTTGGTGAATGACGACGATAGCAACATGGCATTCCGCTGCCATGCACGAGGGAGCACAAAAATTAAAGTTGTCGAGTGCCATGCCACGCCATGATGATGAAACGTCAGGCAGCAAATCTCAGGCGACAGCAGCTGAACCTGAACACAGTGATATGCACCGCACGATTGGTGGTGGCGATGGTGATGGCATCATTGCCGACACTGGCAATTCTGCTCTTGGATATTGTGTTGCAATAGCAGCAGCACTTGTGTTCCGTGCGCTGCTTGTTGCAAATGTTGACGTTACTTTTGATGGAATATTTGCCATTTTAACATTTGAAAGCCGGAGCTTGCGTTTGTTTACCAAAAACCCCAAAAACTTTATGCAAAATGTTGGATAGATAAGTGGGTGATGGGGGAGGGTGACTGCGTTGCCTTTTTATCGAGATTTTCGCCATTAGATATTGGTATTTAAATGTGACTAATGAATTTTCCTCTAACCTAGAGAAGATATTATTAAGGGGTCATATAGAGTGATAAAATTAAGAGAAAATTTATGACTAAAGCAAAATCTTGCTCACTAAATTCATAGATCTGGCCACATTTTATAAAAGGAACAAAAGGGAAAATTTGCGGTGAAGAGGAAATGTTGCTTTTTTATTCTTTTCGGCTTAATTTCCATGGCGCTGTGCAAGTTTACAAGTGACAGGGTGGTGATGTATTGGTGTGGTCGATTGTTGTACGTTGGTGACTCTGGGTTGATGATGACAAGTTTTTTGAGGGTTCATATGGAATGCGTTGCTTTCCGTTACTTTCATGGGAAATTATCAACTTTACGTCGTTGCTTATGTAGATACGGAAAATGCAAAACTGCACAATCTGTAAATGTGTATTGTGCGTGTATGTGTGTTTTTGTTGATAAACATGCACCACACATGTGTGTGTGTATTTTTTTTTTTATAAATGTGTGTACCATGAACTTTTTGTGTTTGTAGTGTCATTGAAGCAAAAAGATGAATTGTTTTGTTTGTTTATTGTTGTTGTTTTTTGCTTTAACTATTTTTATGTTGTTGTTGTTGCTGTTGTTAATGTTGTTGCTTTATTTGCCTTTGTGCACATGTGCTAACAGGGTGTGTTCATAAATAGCCTTTCAATTTGTGCTACCCCGAAGGTTTTATTCTGTTCTCTGAATCCAGCGATTGTAACCTGAAAAGCTTTCTTATCCGAGTTAAGGTTCGTGTTATTCAAAATAAGAATTTCACTTTCGTATTCGAGGCTCATACAAATAGTGAACCCGAATCTATTTGGATTCGCGTTCTACAGAGACTGAAGCTCTGAAAATGTTGGGTACGAATTCTGATTCAGGTCAACCAAAATAAAAACTTTAGTTTCGGGATAGGTCTTTATGAAAACAGTAAATCTGAACTTTTTTGATCCGGACTCACGATTGAGCTCTCCGTTTTAACCATCTTGCTTGCCAAGCGGGTTGTTACATATATGAGTTAAGAGGATCGCTGACAATGGCTACTATATCTCTCCTTTGATCGCGCTTATTATGCTGAACATTGCTGTTGTCAGACATCATAGCGAACGATCGTTTATCAAAACTGAAAAACGAGAAGTGTTGCAGATCATTTGTAGAAGATCATTCACGATTGCAGGCGTTGGGAGTATCAAAGTATCATGTCCCTCTAAAAATGGCCAAACGTCTACAATCACTGTTCTTTTGAATCTGGGACAAAGAACATTCTCCAGTTTGCTAAGCCTTTCGGTTTCCACTGCTCTCAGTTCCATCATAAGTACTGACAAATGTGATCCTTAACCGAACAAGTGAAGAACTTTGTTTGACTATCCAATAGCAATATGCAGGATGCCGGTCAAGCATACCAACTATTCGCCAATTATCAAATTGTCATCCTAAGATGAGCATCGATCATTCGTTCAAAAGGCGCGTGGTACTTGAATATTGTAGTTTCGACAGCTTCACTTACCTATGAAACATTATTCCCATGAACTATCAATGGGCAGACATTTAACCGAGAATTTGTCACTCAGCTTATGATCTGATGAACAAACTTCAAGTATTTCTCAACAACTTACTTAGAATCTCAAATCCAAATTGAGTTGAACCGAAGATTCTCTTCAAGAACCACTTAGCTCTTGGAATGAATCTAAAAGTCACCGGAAAAAGTTTGGTAGAGAAGGAAATTCGATAAATGGGAAAGTCGAGGAGAACCACTAAAGAAATCTAAGGGATCACATTTTGATTCAATGCTATATAAAGAAGAAGAACATGAAAAACAACTAGTAAAGGTGTTATCTTTGGCCTGGCCATATATTAAATACCCTATGCTGCAGAATTTTGAAAATTTTGCTTGTACGATAGGTCCCACGACCCCTTGTCCGAATTCGTTTAGTTTTTGCTCAGATCTTACACTTGTTGTTCTTAGTGTTTGTTGGATTATCTCAAAAATTGCTTTCAGCATAGCATTTTGGATCTTTTGCTTATAAGAGAAGTGCCACGCCCTCTTGTTCAAATTTGCCTAGTTTATGTTCAGAGCTTGCATTTACTGTTTTGACTGCGTGAGTAAAATTAAGTTGGATAATCTCAAAAAATGTTTTCAGTATAGGACGTTGAAGCTTCTGCTTGTATGGGAGGTGCCACACCTTCATGTCCGAGCTTGCCTAGTTTTTTTTTTTTTTTGGGTTTTGGTTGCATTGTCGTGAAAAATACTCCTTAAGTTGAGTTTTTAATATATTTTTTGTATGGGCGGTAGGCGTGTCCGTTGACTGATTTTGCTCTTTTTCAATACATCAAACTATCTTTGACGATGGTGGCAGTGTATTAAATATCATTGAATTAGCTTGCTCCCAAAAAATATTAAAATGGTTTCAACGGACAGACAAACAGACAGATAGACCAACATGGCTTTATCGACTCAGGAGGTCACGCTGATCAAGAATATGTATACATACTTTCCCATACCTGCCATGCCCCCTTCTCCGCGTTACGAACGGAAGGACAAAGCAAATATACCCTGGGTGTAGGGTATAAAAAAGTAAAAAGTAATTTGTATTTCTAGATTAAAGGATTTATTCGAAACGGGTTAATGTCAGAAATCCGATATTTTGTTAAAAACAAAAAACTTTGTGTTTTCCTCCCCTTGTCAACCTATTGCAAACGCAACATCATTTGATGATGTTGAATTATGTTTGACCGAACTCGGAGATTTGCTGTTGCATTCAGAGTCTAACAAAAAGTGCATTCGAAACAATTAAACTGTGTTCTCCAAAGACAGATGCACTCCGACTTCATGATTAACACACAGATGCAATGTGCGGCCATCTCTGATAAAAAAATGTTCGGCTTATGTGCTCTGTATTTGTTGAAAACAAACCGAAGAACATAAATACCAATTAGCAAGCTTTATTTCCCGACTTTAGTTATGAAGGACATCTATTAGCCTGTTTCCACCGGAGATTAATGAGGTGATTTAGCCGTATTAAAATTCAAATAAATCTGAAATCAGCCATAAATCAACTTATAAACCTCAGGTGGAAATTGGGTATAAGCTTAAAATTTCAGATCAAACTTTTGAGGATCTCACTAGAAGCTTAAGTATTATAGAGACTCGAGTTGCTAAGTAAATTACACGGTATAATTGTTCCTATTAATCAAGCGTGGGCACCATCACGCACGCAAAATTTCGTTTCAATGTAGTGTTACAACAACTATATGGCTGCTGACGTAGAACTGTATCGTTTTTGTGCGCAATTATTTGTATGCAAATGCTATCTCATTAGAACTTGCAGAAGAACTTGCGCCCACTCAAGCTTTGGACCTTTGTTGTTTTTACACCTTAACTGTTAAAATATAGTTTCATTCTTGATATTTTAAAGAGAAATTATTTTTTGTTGTTTTTCAGAATGATCGTCTCATGATCGGACAGTATGTCACAATGTTTGGTGATGTCATAAGTCATGTCAACATATCAGCTGTCAAATCGGAAGATGGCGGCGAATATGAATGTAAAGCAGTATCACGCGCTGGAGAAACTGCACATGCAGCACGTCTAAATATTTATGGTGGGTATATTAAATAAATTGTTTTACTAAAAACTTGGAACATGGAAGCATTCGATTACTCCTTACAGGTATGCCCTACGTACGTACCATGCCCAAGTTATCCGCGGTAGCTGGTAAAACGTTTTTTCTTAAATGTCCTGTGGCTGGATATCCCATCGATAGCATTATTATAGAGAAAGGTATGCGCAATGCAGTAGTGTAGTAACATTTTATTTTTAATAAAAATCAAGTGAAATATACAAAAATATGGCGTATAAAAAAAAATTTCAATTAAAAATGCATTTTACAACCTGCAGATGGCGTACGTTTACCCACAAACATATGACAGCGTGTACAAAACGGCTCCTTGCTCATCGAGAACGTCCAACGGACAGCGGATCAGGGCACCTATACATGTGTAGCGCGTAACAAACACAATTACACAAGTCAACGTTCGGTGGATGTTAAAGTGTTGGGTAAGAGTTACTTTTTTTGAGGTTTGAAATCTTTTTTCTTTTTTACCACTGTTTATGACATTTTCTGCGTTGCATTACAAGGTACACAGAAAGAAAAACAAGAGCTTTCATAAATGATTGGAAAAACATGGGAAAATTGTTTTTGCTCAGCCAATTTTGGTGAAAACCAATTACAATCGGTATTGAGTGCGGTTCTTTGATAAAAAAAAAAAAACATGCATAAAATTAATCGAATATAAAGGGTTAAAAGTTAAAAATACTTATGTATGTTAACCTACAACTTTACCGAATATTGATGGCATTTGAGCATATGGCAACCCAACCTAACTTAATGAAACATCAATTATATTAATAAGGTTTCGTTAAGTTTCATAAAGCTAGATGCCTACAAAGTGTTCAAATATCTTTAATATTATCTGAACTCATCGTTCATAATTTACAATATTTGGTTTCGTCGAATTTTTTGATGTCCGCACCAAATCAAAGAACCCCTCTGTTCTCATCTGCAGAAAAGGGTAAAAATTTCAGTCATCAGCTGCAATAAAAAGTATGGGGTCAAATATCCATATTAAATTACTAAGCTATTAAGCTTTTGTGTACCTTGCAATCTTTATATTAAAGGAAATATACGAGAGGTCTAATAAAAGTTCGGTTAGTGCGTTTGATAAGAATGGCTGACGAAAACAAATTTAATTTCGGACTATTAGTATTCATCATTTTATCTATGTCATTTTGCTGTAATTTCTCCTCACATTCCTTAAATCGCTTCAAATACATAGCTTACAAATTTCGATATTAACTATATTAACTCCGCGTTACCTTATTCATAGCAAAGAATTTTGGAATCTAAAAGAAATTGCAAAGAATACAACGCTACCCGATTTTCTACAATACTTGAAAGCGGAATAAAGTTTCTAAATATTTTAGATGTTTAGTCTGGTGATATTATAGAATATAACAGCTCAATTCCCTTTTTCTCAAGTTTTCAAACTGAAAGCATGGTTCACGGTATAAAATAGCCCATCTTGCTCTTACCTATGAGGGTTGGAAGCGAATTTCTTTGCAGCGGAATGAAGATTTGAAATTTTTCTATGCGTTCAAAACATTTAAATATTTGAGGTGAACCTGTCTGTAGTGTTGAAGTGGGTTCATTTCTCCTGAGTATAACAGCAGAAAGTCGAACTTCAAGCTAAACAAAGCAGAAATTATTATATACGTACAGTACCAGTGGGAACTTTAAAGAGACATTACAAACTGCTTGGATACAGCAATAAAATGAATATCTCCAGGAACATAACTTGCAGACTATGTTTTTTATATAATGAAACCTCGAGGCTTATAAAAGCAGAGTCCCCCGCATTATGTCATACCAGAGGATTTTTATCGATCATGAGATTTATGCTCCTAATCTAATCGTTAAGTAAAGCTAAACACTGAAAAGTAACTGACATTTCTGAAAGCCTCCTAGAAACAGATTTAAGTTATTAAGGAGTGACACAATTGGACTCCTAAATGAGTTTGAAGTGTCCTGTTTTAGAAGTTCGGTCACCATAAATCTAAAGAATTTTTTTTCCTACATTTTTTTAAGAATTTGCTTCTCTAACGATGATGTTATTGTTCATTCAAAATGTGTGGAAAACATCGATCAGCTTTCTTTGTGAATGCCACATCTAATATTTATGTTCGATCATGGCATTTAAATTATCTGATCATTGCTCTTTCTTCATCTTCCTCAATTAAAACTTCCACCAGAGTCACATTTTTCTTGCTTTCACGTGCCTAGCGATTGACACACAACATCCCTCCTCCCGTGAAAAAAAAAAAATTATGACTGAAAAACTGTCTTGACATTACTGTAGCAATAGTGCAGACTTGACAGGTACCGAGAAAATGTCTCACAACATCCCTCCCCCTTGGGAAAAGTAAAGAATTTGTCAGCTGCTCAGTCATGATCTCCCTGAAGCGATGCAATTAAAAATCGTGCAGATTTGTCCCTTTAGAAAAGAAGAGGTTATGACTGAGGAACAGACATAACCTTACTCTAGTGATACGATTAATTATGGGAATAAAATGACAGGTTATGGCTGCGAATCAGTTGTGACCTTCCTGTAGCGATACAATTAACTATAGGGCAGACTTTTCAGCTACCGTGCGAATGACACACAAAAATATGGCTGGGAATCAGTCTTGATCTTTCTGTAGCGATACAATTAATAATCATGTAGCCTTATCAAGTGCCGTGTGAGTGGCAAATAACATCCCTCTCCCTTTGGGAAAAGAATAGGTTATGGCTGAAAGTCAGGCTGGGGGCTAGTTATAACTTTACTGTAGCGATACAATTAATTATAATGCAGACATGTCTGGTGCCCTGCGAATGACACACAACATCCCTCGCCCTTGGAGTAAAAAAAAGGTTACGGCTAAGAATCAGTCACCAGTAAAGGGTCTTGAGCACCCTGTAGTGATAAAATTAATAATTGTGTTGACTTATTAAGTGTAGTGTGAATGACACAACACTCGTTCCCCTTTGTCAAAAGGAAAGATTATGTTTGAGAATCAGGCTGGGGGCTAGTCATGACTTTACTGTAGCAATACAATTAATTATAATGCGGACATTTTTGGTAGCCTGCGAATGACATACAACATCCCTAAGTCTTGAGAAAATAAAGGTAATGGGCGAGCTTCAGTGATGACTTGCTTGTAGCGATACAATTAACTTTGGAGCAGACTTGTCAGGTGCCGTGCGAATGACACACAACATCACTCCCCCTTGGGAAAAAGTAAAAGTTATGGCTGGGAATCAGTCTTGATCTTTCTGTAGCGATACAATTAATCGAGTGCCGTGTGAGTGACAAATAACATCCATATCCATTTGGGAAAAGAATAGCCTATGGCTGAGAATCTGGCAGGGGGTCAGTCGTGGCTTTACTGTAGCGATTAAATTGACTATGGTACAGACTTATCTGGTGCCCTGCGCATGACACACAACATCCCTCCCCCTTGGAGAAAAAAAAGTTTATGGCTAAGGATCAGTCATGATCAGTTTATTTTGTTTTCTCGTCTTCATTCTCAGCAATATTTCTGAAATATTTTATAACATATCGTTGTATTATCGGAAATTAAAATGACAAACTTATAAGATACCGCCAACTTATCGAACTTTTATTAGACCGCTAGTATTTTTCTATAAAACTGATATATTTATTTTTAAGGATAAAAAATATAATAATTTATTCAATATGGTCAAAAATTTGCCAATAATGCAATTCAGTGAATTTTTACATAAATTAACAACATTTTTATACAAAAAAATAAAACCTATTTCGCTCATATTATTTTTACTTTTACTACATTTTTTCATGCTTTGCTGTTTGCTACTTCTATTTGCAAATGAAAAATATAAAAAATTAATTTAAATTTCAAAGTATTGTAATTGAACATGACCCGAAATGTTAGCAAAAACATTTAATTTCTATTCTTTTCTGCGCAAAAATAAAATGCACGTTTTAATTTTTCTTTCATTTCACTTTTTTCATTTAAATGAAAAATAAAAATAAAAGTTGCAACAATACGTTTTTTCACTACTAACTACTTTTTTACTTTATAAATGCTACTACTTTTATTTACACGACCATTTTTCTACTTTGTTTTTCCTGCGTCAGAGTTGCATTTTTGTGTTTGTTTTTATTTTTATTGTTTTTTTTTTTGTCAACTACCAACAAATGAAACGAAAACAAAAATTTTAATTTTATGTGAATTGTTGAAACGATTTTTCAGTACTTTTTTTTTGTTTTTTTTTTTTTGTTTTTGATTCTTCTGTTGCACAGTTGGTTGCATTGGCTTTGATAATCGTGTGTGACTTGAATGCTGAATGTTAATTAAAAATTTCATTTTGCAGCACCGAAAAAAAATTAAAACAAAACAATAATTTTTTTTATTTTTTTTTTTTTTGTTTTTGCACATTAAAAATTAAGTAAATGTGCAAAATTATTTATTCATCAAAATATCGCACTTTGCACCTGCGAATGCAATATTTGAGATTTTGCACTATAACACGCCCATATGTACCTAAATGCCTATAATAGAGTGTCCCTAAACTAGCAAAGTTTCCTTTGACAGCAGCTTTGACAACTACCCTTATAGGAAATTCTATATCCTTTAGAAACTTATTTTAAAAACACTTATGATTGCTGCAAAATTTAAAGTTAATATTTAGTCTGTTCGTTTACTCCACGTTTTTGCAAGTTTTTACCCGAAAAGCTCTCGATTATGTACGTTTTATGCGTAAACGAGAGTTTTTCGGGTAAAAACTTGCAATAACTTGGAGTAAACGAACAGGCTGACTGTTAATACTGGAGCAGGGGCGTGGTTATTATTTTTCGGGGGGTGCAGGGAGCGACAAGCATTGTCATTCTTGTGCAAATAGCAAAACCACGAAATAAAATTTACTCATGAGTCTTTTTACAAGGCAATTTCAAATTTCAGAGTGCCAGAGCCCCCTGAGCTTCTCTCATAAATATGAACCTGACCTGGGATACTAATAACCGGAGAGCCAGCGCTTAAAAATGACTGCGTTTCTAAAAGCTGGCTTTGTTACAGTTGGTTATAGTAGTTATGTACACACATAAACTGTCGGTCAGTCAAGCGAACTGTAGAACAGGCGGCTGTTATATGGTCTGAAACATGACAACTTCGATGGTGATCAAATTAATTTCTAAAGGCTGAAAATTGTTTTACAGATTGTATAATGCACATAAAAAACAATTATGTCGGTCAGTCAGTTAAATGTTAGAACAAGGCAAGTCAGCAGCCCCGTGGAAGGCAAAACGCTTTTTTTACTCAAGAGGGAGGCATCTTACGAAAAAAGTGTACATGG
Source organism: Calliopum simillimum (assembly GCA_951812925.1). NCBI lineage: Eukaryota > Metazoa > Arthropoda > Insecta > Diptera > Lauxaniidae > Calliopum > Calliopum simillimum. Next base: position 95,549,675 of record OX638369.1, read on the forward strand.
CATAAAATGCTTAGAATCATTCATACGTGAGTTTTTTTTTTTAAATTTTCAGAAAAAAATAAATAAATAATTCCAAAAAAATTCACACGTGTTCCTTGGACGACTCTAAGCATTTTATGCCACTTACACTTTTTTCGTAAGAGCCTCCCTCTGGAGTAAAAAACGTAGGGTAAGGGAGGGAAATATGGACTACCAATCTTTCTTTTTTAATTAAAACTCAAAAAACATAAAAAATAAAACAATTAATTTTATGCCATTCATTAAAGGAAACAATTTACCTTTATTCTGATTCACTTTTAGATAAAGTTCTCATCAGGATAAAGAAAAAAATTAAAAAACTGAAAATACTCAAAATGAAGATAAAAAAAAATTGTAGTGTTATATGGACTATATAGTCCATTTGGTACAGAAGTTGCATATAAAAATGTTACTTCCACATTCGGCACATTTTTCATGACTCCAAGAACGTTAGATTACACATTCAACCCAAAATTCGCCACGGTGATCTTCTGAGTAAAGGGTATTACATTATATGCATTTTTTATCATTTTTTTCCTTTGTAGTTAACGAATTACATATAATGACCATCAGACTCGTCATGAAAACTGCAACTAGATTCCCCATCTGAAAAAGATGATAAATACATTTGTTGGTGAAATAAATGGTGTTTTATCAAAAACTCTTGTGGTCAGTGAACTTATTTGTGCTAATAAATTATAAATGGTATTCACTGACTTTATATAATTAACCATTTATTTAAAAACGCAATGTCTTTAAAGTGAAATAATGAAATATACTCACTAGAAAAAAATTATCACTGATCTTTTTTTTAGAAAAAACAACTTTACAGAAACATGCGATTTCACCGAACGCTAAAATTGCACTATTATAAGCTTTAGGTATTAGCGTTAAGTTTGAACATGAGTAACGGTACATCCTATGTACGCAGTGGAAAATAATCGTGTGGTCCATATTACCCACGTAGTCCATATTTCCCTCCCTTACCCTAATATTTTAAAAAATTTTCGAAAAAAAAAAAGTTCTAAAAAAATTTACACGTGTTCCTTGGACGATTCTAAACATTTTATGCCACGTACACTTTTTTCGTAAGATGCCTCCCTCTGGAGTAAAAAAAAGCATTTTACCTTCCACGGGGCTGCTGACCAGCCTTGTCCTAACGTTCAACTGACTGACCGACATAATTGTTATTCATATGCATTTTACAATCTGTATGACAATTTTCAGCTTTAGGAAATTAATTTGATCACCATCGAAATCATAACATGTTTGAACCATATATCAGCCGCCTGTACCACAGTTCGCTGGACTGACCGACAGTTTGTGTGTGTACACAACTACTATAAACAACTGTTACATAGCCAGCTTTTAAAAACACAAAGTCATTTTTAAGCGCTGGCTCTTAGACTATAAGGTTTACCTGTTTAGTGAAAAGTGTCCGACATACAATTATAGTCCATGCTTTCCAACCCTTGCCACGGTGATTAAATTTTATTATTATTATTTAATCACTGGAAAAAAAAAATGATCACCAAACACTTTTTAAGAAAAAAAAAGACTTCAAGCAAAAATACACGTCTTTACCGAATTCTAAAATCGCACTGAAAAAGCAATTTCATGTTCTTTATAGTTACAGAAAACTATTAAATTTTTACAATTTTTTACTGTTGAAACTTCTAATTGTTTTCTATCCTTTTTCATAAGTCAAAATGTGAGGGATGTTCTTATTTCAGGGTTCCCAGGTTTCGATTTTCCTATACCGCCGGAATCATGAATAGTTATTTTAATATCGAACGATATTTCTTTCCGCGAAAATTTCCTTATCGAACGGAATCAAGAATACCACCCATTAATTCCGTTTTTGTGTTAGACCCAGGACGTGTCAGCTGATGAAATATTTATAAGGTTGGCTCAACATTGACTCGCCCTTTTCACAATCCATTTTAGTATTTCCTATACTGCTGGCGAATTTTCATCGTGTTTGAAGGTTGTCAATGTCAAGCGAGTTTCCAAAAAACCTTTTGAGATCTACCTTATCAACCATCAGGAGTGCAACGAATCACTAAGTGGACGCTAATATGGGTTCCACCGAGTCCACTCCAATGGTGTCTTGATGGCTTTCGTCACTCAGAGATGTAACCAATATGTCCACCTTTTCTATAGAAGTATAGTTGTTGCTATAGAATTTTTTAGGCATACGATCGTGTGCATTAACGCTGGAGCTTCCCAGAGTTCTGTCTTAAATCCCTCTATTTTCCTTGTTTTATGCGATGATTATCTCATTAACCCAACCTATTCCTTGATGGACAAGAGCAACATTTGCCATTCTTATTGCTTCAAAAAGCGTTCAAGCATTGTGGAGATTGAGAGAAAAAGACACTTTGTGAATTGCACACTCACCAATGACTACAAAACAAACCTAGAGTGGGGTTCTGCTAATTAGATCGGTTGAATTCAATAATATCAAAACCCAATGTTTTTTGCTGTATCATAGACGAATGGTTTGTCCTACCAGCATAAACATTATGAGATCAGCAACTCTTGCGATTCTTGGTTGATCTTCAGACTGTCTATTTTGAATATATTAGACCCAAGTAAAAGTGGAACTCACACCTCTGGATAGGGACTCCCAAATCTATGTTGGAGCACTTCACTGTTACTTTTTCGCACTTGTCGAAATCTAATTTTAAATCTGCTTTAAGAATGAGAATACAAAGTATGTCTTTCTGATATTTCTAATATGTTGCTTTGCTACATCTCTCAGTGAATAGAGGGAAAGCATGGGAAACAAGTTGCAGCACATTCGGTCTCATATAGAATGAACTCCCATTAAAACGATTTTCGGCTAAATGAACCTTGGCAACAAGAAGAAGGTTCACGTATACTTTTCTTTTTCAAAGCCCCGAAAATCAATCCAAGTTTCATAAAATAGTTTATAGTAATTTTATGAACTTTAGTCATTATTTGCAAGAATCGAAAATTCCAAGTAATTTTCAACTTAGAAAATAATGACAATTGGGATAAGAGAAAAAACTACCGTGTTCGGAATTTTTGATTCTAGCAAATAATGTCTAAAGTTCATAAAATTAGTATAATTTTAAGTTTCATTCAAAGGGTATTATCTGTTTCGGTGCGGTGCAAATATGTAAGTTAAGCTATGAAACAATTACTATATGTAACTATGGAACCCGACACCTAACTGTTCGAAGTTTGAAAATTTAAGATAAACAGAAATAAGCTCGGAGCTAATTAAGGGACACTCTATGCCGCATATCATTTAGGGTGTTCCTTAATACGCGGAAATGCCTCGAAAGCATCGTAAACTCGTAATAGTTGTCAAAACCAACACGAAGTTTGACAGTTTTACGAGTTTACAAGGTTTTCGAGACTTCAACACGTTTTAAGGAATACCCTTATTTAATTTTGTACTAAAATTTTTTTAATAAAAAACTTTTTTTACTTAAAGCAAAGCATATTATGATTTAAATCTTTTTCTCTATGAATTTTTTGCACTGATTTTTTGGACTTTTTCTCTTTTTTCTACACAATTGAGCACACGCAAATATAAAATAATGAAAAAAAAAAATCGCACGCACGTCACTGCATTAAAGCGCATAAAATGCACGCATGCAGCTCACGCATTTCCCCACTGCACTGAAAGTCACCTAATCCTCAAATCAAAATCAAAAAAATCACAAAAATCACTCACCACAAAAGAGTCACCACAAAAATGGTGAACGATGCAATTTGATTTTTAATTTTTTCCTCTATTTTTTTTTTCTCCATTCAATCATTTTGTTATGCCTAATCGAATGCAACTTCGATTTGATCTTCTCCCAACGTGACGTCCTCTTCTCTACTAAAAAACCAACGCACGCACGTACGCACGTACGCACGCACGCACACACTCGCAGCGACACGGTGCGGCGGTCGCACAAAGTTGTGATTTTAGTTGAACCTGGAAATGTGAAGAATCTTCATTATGGGGCATTGGTATTGTGTGTGCCATGCAGTTGTCCTTGGCTAAAAATGTTTAGCGGTCATTTTGGTTGACAGTTGATTGGTCGTCATTGGTCGAGGGTCGTCAATTGGTTTTGCGGTTATGTGATGTTTGCGTTAACTATTAGCAATGGCAGCAACAGCAGCAGCAATCTGTTTGGTTGGGCTAAAAGTGATTTTGTGTATGGTAGGGTGTTTTCAAAAAAAAAAAAAAAAAAAAAATATTTTAATGTCGAGATGTAGTACTCCGACTGAGAGGCCTTTTAAGTTCCTCTGTATGGAGCATGAAGGTCTTTTTTTATTAGATGTTTTCTTAGAAAGGTAACATTCTTGTTGAAAAGTTCAGAAAGAATAAATAAATAACTTTTCATCATTGCACTGGCTCTCGTAATCGAAACTGCAAAAATAAGCTTAAAAAGGTAAAGTTTGATCGTATACTATCTACGAGTACGTTCGACTCGGTGCAAAACTTAACCTTATTAGTCCGTTTTTGGGATAAGTATTTGAATTCAGATAGTTCAAATGAAAATGTGCTTACTTCTGAAGAAGGAAAGTTTTGTGGTAAATCTACCGCCATATTACCGAGAACTGAATTTTATCGGGTAATCTTTTATATCATACAAAAACAAACACTCGTTTAACATTATTTCCTTGAAATGTTGGCCATAGGATAGCTCATTCTGAAGTTTATACGTTATAAGTACGATGCGATCGTATCCGGTTTTTCCAAGTAAGCTTCTAATGTAATTTTAATAGCAATTCCTCAATCATCTCCGGTTTATCCATTAAAACTTTAAACTTTATATAACTCCACTAGAAAAAGTCTAAAAGTGTGTTATCACATGATTTAGGCGACCGATTCACTGGTCCAAGAGCGTGGAATTAACTATTCACTGAATTGTGCTTTCGTTGATTGAACCGTTCCTAAATCGCACCAAATCGATATTTTGTCCGGCTGTTTTTGGCAACTTTTGAACCTTTCTTCTTTATTTGATCCAGTAAAAGTTGGGGGCTGAGTAGTGCTTCAGCAGCACTCGCCAACATCTCCATTTTATTTTCTAGAAAATGGGGGAAACCGAAAGGGGAGAAAGCACTTCAAAACTTGGGCGTTAGCCGAAGACGAAACAGGTCCTAACAACTGCCAAGGCAAACAGGGCCTTGTAAGAAGATGTAAAGCGGAAACTTTTTTAGTGACAAAGCATTTCTTGAATTCTGGCCGCTTGATACGCATCAAGGTCTCTCTTTTTTAAGCAAAGTACGCTTTCTACGTATCGTTCAATTAATAACCAATTTGCCTCGCTTACAAGCATAGTTGGTATGATGTTTTCGACTGTTAGTGGACCAAAGCGATACTCTCGTCGTCTCTCCGCATAATTTCTGCAGTTGAATAACGAATGTTTTGTATCGTCGCATATGCAGTCTGTTCTATCTGTTTTCTCTATCCTGTTTGGGAATTTCTGAAAATATCCATGAAAAACTTCGAGGTATTAAATTTTAAGTTAATCCTTCTTAATCTGGTGTTTCTGGTTGATTTATATTATCGCTCACACCAGACCAGAGATGAAAATTATGCGGAAATATAGCAAAATCCTATAAAATAAGCAATTTTCGGCACAAATTACGCTTCTTCGCATGGATCCGCTGGCGAATATTATGTCAATTGACAAACTTCATAGAGATGAACAAAAGCTCGAACAAAACATCTAAAATGGCCAGATAAGCACGGTGGCCAAGCAGCTTATTTTACTTTCAATGTGGCTCTTGAAGTGATAAAAATGGAATTGGCAACTCTATTTTCTTTTGGAATAAATTTTAACGGTTTCACGAAAAACTGATCGATAGAGATCGTAGACAGATAAACTTTATATACAGAAGACAAAAAAGTAAGAATTCCAAGAATATCAGAAGCAAATTTGATTTTCGAGATTTTTTAAAGTGGTATCAAGAGTTCAAAAGCGAACAAAGCACTTTGGGTAAAGGTCCACTTGTCACTTTATAAAAACAACGATCATTTACGTCATATGATCCGGCTAAGGGATCCTTGATCATTGCCAAGAATTAGTTGAAGCTGTAGAATTTTGGCATTCCATAATAAAATAGTGATGAGCAAACCAAGACCAAGACCATAGTAGTCTTGGGCTTGTTCTTGCACATTGAATCTTGGTCTTGGTTTTGGTCTTGAAAAAATTTTCTGAGATATTGAGTATTAAAAATTCCAAAACCATTTTTTTCCAAAGCAGATGGATTTTTAAGATGCCAAAGTACAAATTGAGAGATGATTTTATATTCAAAACCGGAGTGAAACAACTTTTAACTATATAAATTACCAAGACTGAAAAGCAGTCTTGGTCTTGACAATTATCGTGAGCAAAAATATCAGCGTCTAGGTGTTGGTCTTGCAAAAATATCAGCGGCTAGGTGTTGGTTTTGGTCTCGCAAAATTACCAAGAACAAGACTCAAGACCAAAACTAATTAACGGGTCTCTTTTTGTCTCAAGAAAGTGTCATCTTTAGTGTCAACTTACACCAAGCAATTACAAAAGCGCACAAAACCAAACTTTTTTTTTTCTTTTTTCTTTTTTCTTTTTACATCACCCTGCTGCCTATATGGATTAATGTGAATTATAATTTCAACCAAACCTCAAACATCACATGACCTGCAAATGTCAGTTAAATGCAAATTAATAATTCTGACAATTTGATGACAAATGAAAAAAACACACGAAGCTTTTAAACTACTTTTGCGGTTTTCTCGTAAATAATTTTGACTGTTGGATTTAGCTTACAGTAGTGGTCAAAAATATAAAATTTTTTAAATTGTTAATACTGCATTCTACTCTCGACCATCTCTTACACAACTCAGTTGGGTCGACCGTGTGGCACACACTCACTAATATATATTGAAATACTCCCCCCTCACCACGTGTTGTGATGAATTCCCGCCCATGATATGAACGCGTTGTTTACTCCTCCCCCCAACATAAAAGTTGTTTTAAATCAATGCGATGCAAATAAAACCGAATGAGCTGGCCATTTATGTAAAGAGATGGCCAACTTTAACATGGGTTTTATATTAAATTACACAGTGCAATAGATTTTTGTATAAGAAACATTTTAATGTGAATGAGTATGTTAACAAATATCTATGGAAAATGTTCTTTTGATTTTTAAGAGAAATTGAGAAATTAAATTTTTATCGATTATATGTAGATTTGAAACTATTTTAAGCATAATATTTCTGTTACAAAGGAATTTGTGAGGTACAAAACGCAATAAGTGTGTAAGTATTACGCACAATGTCCCTGCTAGTCCAGATTGTGCTTTGTTTAATGGATTATATTGTCTAACATATTGTCTGCTTCAAGTAGGTTTATTAACATTGTGAATTCCCTAGTTGCATATGTAAAATGTCTAATGAAAGGCATATTGTCTTCAAAGTTTGTTAGCACTTTTTTTAGTAACCCTATTCCTACTGTTTAGGAAATTGATGTCAACTTGCTAAGCCTTCTGAAGACAGCATACTGATTCAGGGACTGAAACCCTGAAAAAGTTGGAAGCGGGTTCACGTAAGGTTTGGCTAGGCTAGCGTGGGAGATTGTAATTGCCATCATAACGTAGGTCGCAATTGGGTACATTGTATACCCGATATATAACTTCGTTGTCAACCTATATGAACCATTTAGAAATTTATTATAAGCTCCGAATAGGATTTAAGATTTTTTTTGAGCGAAATCTTCAAGAAAGTTGTAACGTCGGTTCACCAGCTCTGGGCATTCACAAAGGAAATGAAAAATGGACTCTTCGACATCAGCGTCTTTACAGCTTTTACAAAGATCTCCTATGCTGGTAAGCCCTAACCTTGAGACGTGTCTACCTATAAAAAAGTGCCTTTTAATGACACCAATTGAGATTCCGAAGGTTCGCCAGTCTAATAATATAATTTTTCGTGTTCTGTTAGCGTCATAAAGTGGCCATATTGCTGTCGAAGTAGAACATATAGTAAAGTTTGATCACCTTAAATAAGCCCAGAAAAATCATTTTACATCAATTTTGCCTCTAATTATTGCAAGTGGATTCATAATATACGTTTCAGAAATTGTTTCAGTAGTAGACCCTTTTCAAGCAAGTTTGCAAGCATTTTCTGTGTCCAGGAATTCAACATACTGTCAGATTTCATAGCTGCCCTAATTCACACAGGGGTTTCCTGCAATCTAGGATGTTAAAACTAAAAGCCTTAATGGCCTGAGTCTCAAAGTAAATGACAAATATGTCACTACAATCATAAATTATGGGCTTTAGAATATCCACTTTAGTCTGGTAGAGTAAAAGATTCGCTGCTACATAAAGCCATGGAAAAAACCCCGGCACCTATACCAGACTCCATTTTTGAGCTATTCAGAATCGGAGAGGTTATGTTCTAATAGTGGGAGTGATGTAATCAGTTCCATTGTCAATACCGAGGGTTTAAGTTAATCAAAATAACAAATTTCAGGTTCGGGCTAAATTTTGTACCTGAACTCAGGACTGAACTCCAAAAAGAGTTATGTTCAGGTTTTGGTTAATCAAAATAAAAATTTCTGGTTTTTTGGGGTAGAAGTTTATAACAACAGTGGGCCTAAACCCGTTTGGGTATGGGTTCGGATTGAAGTTTAAGTTTTAGTATTCACCTGGACATTGCTCTTGTTGAATACGGAGTTGCTTTGGGATCCCATCGTTTCAACTATTTCTGATGTTTGAAGAAGATGAAGATTACAGGGCATACTTCGTTACTCGATCTGAAGTGGATGAAGCTCGTTCTCATTAGGTTGGATCCTGGGCAGTAGCTATGTAGTGTACATGCATTGAAACTAATGATGATAATGTTGAAGAAATATATTATTCTATATTCTAATAGCTATAGCTCAAGAAGATTTCGTTCTGATTTAATTTGTTTGGTAGTCTTTTGATAGAAGTGCTTTCATTAAAACTCCGTATGACTCCGAACTAGTCTTTTTTAAGAAATTTGAAATAAAGGAAAGGCGTTTTCGTGAGCAGTTAGGTACTATTTTAAATCATTTTCTGAGTTTTAAAGAGAAGTTCCTGTTGTTAAAGCTATGAGTTGAAAGAGTTTGAAAATTAATTGAAGATGACAACATTCTTCCTTGTAAAGTTCCTTTTCAATAGATTGGAAGGCCTAAAAATAGTCACAGCAACTAATACTCTCCTTTGTAGTCTTTGAACAAAATATTATAGTTATTTTAAAATCGGATTAATAATCCAAATAGCTATATAAGTATAGTAAATTTAAATCAATCATTTTACCATGGAATAATAAAACTTTAAGATGTTTCTTTTAAATTGCACTGTGTTTCTCTTTACACCAATGTACTAAGTCAAACTTTTAAGAAATTCTTGAAAAAATTCACCAATCAAAAAATAAAATCAACGCGTTCAATTTTATGCAAAACAGTTCCACCAAAGATTACACCATTTTCATTCGCACGCGATCTAAATGTCGGCGACCGCACAAGCATTCAATGTGTCATTGGCACCGGTGACCTACCGCTCACATTCACCTGGCTAAAAGATGGACAACCACTGCAGCCGCCATCGGCCAACGCACAACAAACGCAATCGCAATCATCGCTCCTTGATCATCATCATAATAACCTTCATCATCAGCATGGTGGAGTTGTTGGAGTTGTTGGCAACAGTGGAGTTAGCGGTGGGCTTCGTGGTACCGGTGACGTTGCAATTGGTGGCCCACATCAGCAGTTAACATCAATGACGTCATCTCGATTACAAATCGCATCGAATGATCCGCAATTGATGCCGAATGATGATGGTCGTAGTGGTGGTGTAGGTGGTGGCGGCCAAGTGACAATTCGCCAAAATGATGATTTCACCAGCGCCCTCAGCATCACAAGTGTGACCCGAGCACAGAGCGGCACATATACGTGTCGCGTACAAAATGATGCCGCCACTGTAACGCACTCCGCACAGCTAAGAGTTAATGGTATATGGCTATGATTGGTAGTGTTGTTGTTATTGTTATTGTTGTGAATGTTATGAATATTGTTGTTGTAGATGTTATTGCTTTTATTATCACTAATATTATATATTTTTTATTATTGTTTCCTTTCGTGCATGAACACATTACATTTATTATTACAATGTACATAGTTTGTGAAACGATTGCCCGCTTTTCCTCTAAACATTTTAATAGAAATTTTATTATGCATGAAATTTTTTTGTTTTCCATGTTATTGCGAAAAAAACTTCAAAACAAAAATGTACAAAATAGTTCAGAAAAAACATAAAAACAAGGTTCATTTGTCAATGAAAAAATAAAAGGGAGAAATAACTAAATATTTTTATATGTGGGGTCAAAGTTCATGAGCAAACACAACAGTTCTACAGGCGAATTAATTAAATAAAAAAGCAACACAAATTTGCTTCAAAAGCAGGTCAACCAAATTGTTATTTTTGGTTATATTTAAATGAATTATTTACGGCCATCGTAGCAAACCCCTAAGAGGGGAAAAGTTTATATTGAACTCATTCCATAGAATAAACGTTTGAATAAATTTTCATCAATCTCTCAGATTTTCTTCAAATAGAAAAGCCTGTTTCCATATTATTTTGTTGATGCACGTGAAATGGGGAATTTTGGGGAGAAAATGGAAGGCACTCAGTTTATACTGTGCTCTTGGAAAGATATTGGTAGTAGCCATATGTTCGTTTTTGAGATATATCAAACAAAAGAAGAAATGTAAGTTTGGGACTTATTTTAATAATATATATTGGCTTGGGTACCGAATGCTTACCGGTTAGTAAAATAACTTCCAACTGTCGAAGTAAGTTATGACTAACTACAGGCATTTGAAAATAAGTAGTAATTTTCGATGCGTTTTGCAATGCTGAAGACGAATCCAGAAGTACTCTATCTTGTATGGTTTTTTGCAATTTTCAAATTTTTATAACAGTGAAAACAAAGTTTATCCGTAAAATCTGATGTAACGGGTGATCCAATAAGAGCTTCCTACTTTGTTTTCAAAATCTATATATATAAAAATGACTGTGAGTCTGAAGCATTATCACTCAGAAACCATTCGTTCAATTGACCTGAAAATTTGGAAATGAGTATATATTAGGTACGGGAATGTTTTTATGCTATACACGAAGGTTTCCGAAAACCACCCGAAGGCTTAATAGTCAAAACGAAGAATATCTAGGTACACTAGAGGAAAAATAAGTATCTATGACAAGCTTTCAACAAGTTTTAATTGATAGTTTTTTGGAACACCCGAAGTTTGCCGAAGGTCACCCGAGGGCTTCGTAGTCAAAACGAAGAATATCTAGGTATACGAGAGGGAAAAAATCTATGGCGGACTATCAACAAGCTTTAAGTGACACCGGAAGGTGTTCGAAGGTCACCCGAAGACTTCATAGTCAAAACGAAGAATATCTAGGTATACGAGAGGGAAACAATCTATGGTGAACAATCAACAAACTTTAACTGATAGTTTTTTGGAATACCCGATGCTTCCCGAAGGTCACCCGAAGGCTTCATAGTCAAAACGAAGAATATCTAGATGTACTACAGGAAAAACATCTAAGACAAACTATCAACAAGCCTTAATTGATGGTTTCCTGGGACACTCCAGCTATGCCACTGCCAATTTTTAAGATGGTTTGAAATGAAATTAACTTCTCAAAATAACTAAATTTTTATTGGTGACGTGGCAGTGGCGTAAATCAAAATTTTATCCCTGTATACCTTCTAAGCTATTGGGAATCAAAAAACAAAACAAACATGCCTAGCGAAGCGGGCAAAGAAGGCTAGTAAAATACATAAAAATCAATGCATTGATGCAAATCTTTATTTGGAATGATAGTTCGGTTCCTACAACTCAATCTTTAAAAACTATTTTGTTCAAATGTTGCCTACGACTAGCTCTTAAATGGATCATTCTGTGGGTCGAATTTTCGACAACTTTTACGAACATATCGACCGGTATTCCTTAAATAACACGAGTTATGTTGATTTCCAAAACGTCAATATTTTCGGGTTTGTCAACATAAATAAGTGATTTAACACATCCTCAAAGAAATCAATCCAATGGCGTCAAATTACATGATCTTGGTGGCCAATTAACAGGAGCTTTTCTTGAGATGATATTTTCATCGAACGTTTCCCTCAATAAAGCGATTGTTTCTCCAGCTGTATTGCATCTAGCGCTATCCTGTTGCAACCAGAAGTCGGCTACACTAATATCCTGAATTTTTGGCATCTGTAGCGAACACCATTGACCGTAACACGGGCTCTATCAACATTTTTGAAGAGATACGGTCCGATGATGCTTCCTGCTTATAAACCACTCAAAACGGTATATTTATTGGGATACATTGGAAGCCATACCAAACAGTACATTTATCTGGATACATTGGAAGCTCTTGCATTGCTTCTGGTTGTTCATCGGCCCAAATACGGCAATTATGCTTGTTAACGTAGCCGTTCAACCAGAAATGAGCTTCGTCGCTAAACACAATTTTTCGATAAAATAATGGATTAGTTTGAAGTTGTTGTAAGGCGCATAAACCGAAATTAAAACGTACACCAAGATCAGCCGGCTTCAATTCTTGTACGAGCTGTATTTTATAGGCCTTCAGACCAAGATCACGCCTCAAGATACGCCTCAATGATCCATAAGAGATGCCTAAAGCCTGAAATCAGCGACGAATGGATTGTTCACGGTTTTCTTGGACAGTCTCTGCTACTGCAGCAATATTCTCATAATGATGAATGTCCAATAGTGTAAAATTGCTTCGAAATCTGGTGCTGGTGTTACGAATAGTTACAAAATGATGTTGAATAACTCTATAACATTCTCTAACTGATGACTGATTTTGGTAGTAAGTTGCCACAGTTAATAAACGTTGGAAATTCGTCTTCGTATTGGATAACACTTTAGTAATTGAAAGCTTTAATCTTTTCCTTTTAAACCCAATTTAAACTATGTCAATACTTTTAGTTTTCTTCGAAATATCGTAGACTGAAATAATGAAAAGAACGTGTTTTTTGCCCTTTATTAACTTATAAGGTTCTGATATCTCCGAGAAAAATAGAGGTATCGATATAATTTGAAACACTTTTTAAAGAAGAATATTAGACCTTTAAGCTACTGTATCACATTTTAAAAATAAATGTTCTGCTTTCTAGTTATATTGCTTCAAAAGATATCAAAACGGTATTTTTTGGCTTTTAGGCTATGATATCTCCAAAACCATACAACGTATAGCAATTGTAAGACCGCATTCGGCTTCAGAATCACGAAACACATCAAAAAATAATACTTGTATTTTTCTTTGTTGTATTTCAATTTTTTTTAAGCGGATAATGTATTTTCGCGATATTTCAGCTACGATTTCGGTGTTTGCATTGTTTTGACCAGAAAACTACAATAGAACAAATGAAACCCTGAAAGTCAATTTTTTCCACAGTTTCATCACACTTATTGACTCTTCAAGACAACAGTGCCATATGGTAACCAATCAATCGGATAAAATCGTTTCGATTTCCAGTTAATTTAAGAGGGAAGCAGGATGCCAAACTTTGGGATTTCTCCAAGATTTTGGGAGAAAAAACTTGAATGGGTTTTTTTAGCGACATCTAATGCCGATCAAGTATCGAAAACTGTGCCTCAAGCTTAAAGCTTTAGCACAGAAATTTTTGAGGTTGATAAAATATTTTTCATTTGACACTATTTTTATTTTGTTTTTAAATCCATCCAGGAGTTTCGATCTTCTACCGGATTTTTTAAAAGCTCTATCCGTATCTTTTGATAGCTACATAACCGAAACTAGGTGCGAGCTATACTTTTGTTGTTGTTTTCATTAACCTAGACAAAAAAGTTTGTTTGGAGTTTAAGCAGTATTTCAGCTTGTTTTTGGGGTATACTTTTTTTTGAGTTGGCACCTCTGTAATGAAATTTTTCAATATTGTTTTAAAGCTACTTTTCTTGGTGAGCGACACACTAAAGTTTCAGTTTTTCTTCTACTTTTCCTTCTAAACATTTTTGTATAACATGTTCAGAGGTATAAGTAATGGAAATTGATTAATTTGGCTTCTTCTTTGAATGTTACAAACTGATATTTCTAAGTCCATGAACATTTTTGTGTCAGACGTCAAGGGCTGTAACATATCAAAATTCAGGCAAATCTGCCAACAGCAGATTTTCAAAACTTAATTCTTCGTAGTGCCAATAAGCATTAAATCAAGGCACATATGAATGTATGTGTAATAACTCCAGGGGGATCCTGAGTCAAAAATTAATAACAATAATGTGAATAAAATATTTGAAGGATACACTACTCGAATTCGGATGCTCTGATAACAGAAAACATAATAATTTTGGGATTGAAATAACTTTGACTTTCTTGAATTTAAATTATATTTTAAAGAAAAACACTATTATACATATGCTCCATCAACAATAAACATCTTATCATAAATTTTTGTCTTGAACATGTTTCGCAATAACATGCAAAACTCAGGACGAAAGAGTGTAAAATAAAGTGTATAAACATTTGAAAAATTTATCAAATTCCATAGCTTTTAATTTATACTTATATTTACTCATATTTAAGTTAAAAAATTTAAGTGCATTATAACACATATTTCAGAGCGGATCCATAAATAATAAATAAGCAAAATTTATTTAAAAGAATTTTTTATTTAAAAACATTTAAGCAAATTATACATATCTCTCTCTACTACTAACTATCCATTCTGCATATATATATACATTTAGTTCCCCCACGCATTTCCCCCTTCAACTTTGAAGACGAAATCACCGAAGGCATGCGAACTCAACTTATGTGCTCAAGCAGCCAAGGCGATCAACCGTTTAATATAACTTGGTTAAAAGATGGTATTCCCATTGCCAGCAGCGGTGGAGCTGGCGCAATTGGGACCGATGTGAATGGCGGCAGCAAAAACATACTTACTGTAAATGGTAATAGTGGTGGCTTTCATCCGCCTGATCCCTCGTTGACCATTAACGAATATGCACCTTTCTCCAGCATCATCTCAATTCATAATGTCAGTTCACGTCACAACGGAAACTACACGTGTCGCGTTACAAATCGTGCCGGATCCGTTGAGTACACAACCGTCCTGTCGGTCTCTGGTAAATTAAATTAAAAGTAAACAACTTGCAAATTGTATTGCTGCACCATCACAATAAAAACAAAAAAAATAAAAAAAAACTAAATGCAATCAACATGCAAAAACAACTGGAAATGCACTATAAAATGAATGCAATGCACCAAAAAGTACACAATTTTGCACCAAATTAAATAACATTTATAAATTATAACAAAATAAATAAATAAATAAAAAAAAAAACAAATGTTGGAAATATTATCGCAAAATAATGAATATGGCAAAGTAAATACTCTCGATTTATGGTGTGAAGGTTAGGGATAATGTAAAATACCGATTGAGGAACGATACCTACCTATATTGAAATTTACATAACTTTAATTTTTTTTATTTTGTTTTTTTGGGGCTGCAAATCTTGTTAGTTTGAGGTTTTAGCTACAGATACAAATAATAGTCATTTTTTAAGGCTCAGAAACTTTAGCATTTTCACGAAGAATAAAAAATAGTTCATTATACTTTATTTTTAGTAAATTTTACTAGCATTTCAAGGCAATACAGTAACATTTCCAAAATAAAAAAAATTTTACCTCACTGTTTTAGTTAATTAATTAATTTTTTTTTTTCAGTGTAATTTTTTTTCAAAAGCACCTACTTTTCTACAGAAACCCTGAAAATTTAATCAAAATCGAATAAAAAGCCGAGGAGCTATGAATTTTCAAATGTGTGAGTGTCCAAAGGTTGTATCGAACTTCGTGTGGCCGCCATCTTGGAAATTTTCGGAATTTCGGAAAATCATTTTACCTCAGTTATATGTGTGTCAGATACTAACATTCCACCAATTTTCATACAAATCGGAGATGTCAAGTCGAGTCTTGGTTGGTTAAGCAAAGAAAGACTTTACTCAAAAATGGATATGAACGCTCTACTCATACCCAAATATATGTCAAATTGTTTGCCTGAAACCGCTCTACAAAAAAGCATAAAAGCATATTTTCCGTAAAATCAACACATTGATGGCAATTCAAGGTTGAACAAAAACAACCAATTAAATTTTTTCAATTTTTCGTTAATAACTTGGAAAATAATAAAGCTATAGTAAAAAGTTCATTACAAAAAAGGAAAATCTATTTCTTGTCAACACAAAAGTGTCAATGTGTTTTTCCGAAAAAATTAGCGGTTTCAATGTAAATGAAGAAAGAACAATTTCACCCTTCTTTCAAGATGGCGGCTATTGCACACCCCTCTGTGTCCAGCAAATCGAGTTTTAACTTCACCTTAAGACGCTTAACAATAAACAAGACGACTCAAGAACCTTTCCAAAAATCGCCAAAGGTTTTCTATTTTGCCTGTACTAGACGATATATTATGAACCATTGATCATAAAGGGCAGATCATAGGTCATATATTATGGGCCATAGACCATAAAAGATAGATCATACAAATACCAAATATTATGGACAATAGATCCATCTGCTAAAATAATTTTTACACTGTCCCAGATTGGGCCATCAAGCAAATGGTTAACCTATTTTGATGTGAAGTAGAATTTATATCCGGTCTTATCTCTGATTCTTTTCCTTCTGAAACAAATATTTTTTAAAAAATTTGGTTCTATTCTTTGGTTATAATTCTGAAAATGCCTGGAATTTTAATTTGATCTTTTGCCAGTTTTGTAAAGGAAATTATAAAATGGCGATTGAAGTAATCTTTTAGGTCGTGGTGCCATTCATAGCCTTTTAAATAATAAAACCGGTTGAAAGATTTTTATTAAAATATTTAAAAATTGGTAAAGAGTTACTACTACATTCATGAAATGTTTACGTTACTTTCATAAAATTGCTATTGAAATAATTAAAGCATTTTTAAATACATCAAAATTTATTAGGTTCGGGTACGGTTAGGTTCGGGTTAAATTTCTTTTCGAAAAATGTCTTAAAAAATTATTTATTTTACTCTTTGAAAAAAAATTTGATTTAAACGCAAAAGTAAAATATTTCTTAATGACTTTTGGGATAGATGCTCTCTTGGAAAAGCCCTTTCAAGGTTCGGCTACGATGCCCTGGTTCTTAATAGAAATGATTATGTTTTTTGACTTCATCCTTATAATATTGTGGAAAAAGTTTTGTGGTTTCGTTGTTGCCTTTTGAAATCTATGCAAGACTCACGTTTTAAAAGAAGTTGTACCAGACATCTAAAAGAGCTCTTTCATAAGCAAACGATAAATGAACTACATATTGATTTTTGTGATGAAAGTTAATTCTTAAAAAATAAATAAATAAAAGATTTGAAAATCAACATTAAAAATTACGCATTTCCTATTAAAACAAAATGTCTCCACTAAAATTTCATTCAAAGTTTTAATCGCTAGCAATTTTATTCAGCTTAAAACCCACTTTAAACTGTAATTTACTTTGTCAAATGCTTAATTTTGCTGTAATTTTCCAACAAAAATATCAAGAAGAGAAAAAAAAAATTAAATGATACTTGAAAGTAAAACGCACTGAGAAATTAAGTAAAATCACGCTACATCGCAAAGCACAAAAATGTGACTAAAATTCAACGCACGAGCACGGAGCACCAACTCAGCACAGCATCACCTTTCAAGAAAAATAATAAAAAAAAAACATTTTAAAAAAATAAATCGTATTGAAGTAGTTTCACTGTAAAGCGCACCATTAAAAAGGATATTTCAGTTTCTATTTTTCATTTAACACCCTATTTTTTTAGCATTAATTGTAACGACCATACAGTGGACATAAAAGAGTTCACACTCAGTATTTCTTTCATATGTAGTTTATTTGCTTAAATAATTGGATATTCTTTTGTTTTTTTATCAGCAAAATAATTTAATCTGCTTTAATTTATGCTTTAATTTAGTTTGATTTGTTGTATAGACAAATTCAGTTATTAGAAGAAAAATTAATTTTCATAGTTCGATAGTGTTTCAATTCAATTAACTAGAGTTTGCCTCATGGCCGGAACTTGACCATTATGATTTGACTTTGAAAAACTGTTAACTAAAGCAAACAAACTCTCATAAGTTACCATACCTGTGCATTTTCTGTACATATTATCGTTCCTTTGTGTAAAACCTGTCTGAACACCGGATTTCATAAAAATTGATCCAGCGGCTTAGCTGTGAGTGCGTTTTTTCCATTTAGGGGCGTGGCATTGCCCACTTTAAAATATAAACGCATAGTACAATGTTCAATATTGAATGATTTTCAAGACGCGATATCTCATGAACGGTAAGTCGGACGAAAAAACATTTCGTAGAGACCCTTATAGGGAATTGAACTTTCTACAAAATGCAAGAAAATGTTTTTTTTCTAGAACTAACCGTTTTGGAGATTTTTTGAAAAAACTTTTTTTCGAAATTTCAAGTTTGTTATAAAAATATCTCCTAAACTATATGTTATCTAAAAAAAGAACATATGTAGATTGTAGTGCAAGTAATTCCCCATAAACAAATATCTTTACTTTAAACGTGTGACTTACCGTTCATGAGTTATCATAATTTTAAGCTCAACACATCACTGTGTCTATTCATAAGCGGCATGCGCAATTTACTAATTTTTTCAAATTTTGAATAAGGATATCTCTTGAGTTAGAAGTCGTACGAAAAAAATTCAAAGGTAATTCTTATAGAAAATTTTAAATAAAATATTGCTCCACAATATTTTTCTCTAAATGTAACCGTTAAAGAGATATTTGTAAAAAAACTGATTTTGGGCACTATTTTTCCAATATGGCGGCACGAGCGAACACGATTTGAGGTAGCAATGTTGAAATTCTGAAAGAGCACATCGAAATCTATGAAATAACTTATTTGCAAAAATCCCGCAAAACTTTCCAGGTAAAACTACCAAATGACTGTACTATTAACACGGAAAACAAATTGATGAACATGATGAACATGGATTGGAACGGCACATCTCATGAGGACCTGCAAGGAGCGTGCCGTCAATACCATTTATCTGAAGATAGCGATAGGAATTCGTTGATTAGAAAAATCAAATTATACGAAAACAAACGACTGGAAAAACGAAGGGAAGAAGAAAAAACGGAAAGGGTAAAATTAGAAGCAAAAAGAAGGAAAAAACAAGACGAAGATGCCGAAAAGCTACGATTAGAAGCTGAAAGAAGGAAGAGGGAAAATTAAGAAATCGAAATAATAAGGTTAGAAGTAGAAAGAAACAAAAAGAAAGAAGAAAAAACAAAAAAGTAAGAATAGAAGCTTAAAGAAAGAAGAAGCAAGAAGAAGAAAACGAAGAAAAATGATGCAGGAAAAGAAAAGAACAATCCAGAAAGCACGAGCAGGAATTGGAAAAAAGGGTGCGACGAGAAACGGAAAACAGAAAAGCTGAAGAGGATGAACAACATTTGTAACAGTGGGTACAGATCGAATCATATGATTTTCCCAGAGATAACCGGAGAAGAATGTACGACGAACACTTACCAAGCCAATATCGACAAGATGTGACATTTCGTGATTTTGACGAATTAATGCATAAATTTTCTGGCGAAGATGGCCACAGCGTTAACGAATGGCTCGAAATAGTAAATTGTTTCAATGGAATGTTTCAATTGTTTTAATGGACCGAGCTACAGAAATTAATATACGCAAAACGTTTACTTAAAGGCACCGCTAAACTCTTTATGGACCATAAATGTAAAACAAAATCATTTACAGAGTTAGAAGTCAGAGAAAAAAGAGTTTAGAACAATTATGGGCAGCTCCAGTCTGCATCGAAAGCTGTGTGAACGTAAGAAAAAGACAAACGAATCTTACCGGCATGCCGCGGCAGTATATTTATTCAATGCTTGACATTGCTTGTCGAGCTGAAATTGAAACCAGTGGAATTATTTTATATGCTGTTGATGGTGTCACAGGATCTCCTCACAGCAAGGCTTTCTTGTATGAAGCAAGAGCAATTGAGGAACTCAAAGAAAAGCTGCTAATGTATGAAATAGTACAGCAGAAAACACAAGAAGAATCAAATAAAACTGAAAAAACTGACAAGAATATCAAAAATGTGAAGAATTACAAGATTGAGAAAAAACATTGTTTCAATTCACAGCCCCGTTCTCACCTAAAGGGCGTGCTTGTTCTTCTCACGTGCGAAAGAGACAGAGTTTGTTTGCACCTGAGCCATATTCTTGCACTCTCTTGTTAGGCGTGCTTATGTAATAGCTCATGAGAATATCCTCGTTCTCGTTGTTCTGTTTATTTCCTTTTCTATGGACTTTATATGCAATAGATCATGAAGAGCATCTGTGAACGCATTTCGACGGTTCGAGCATAATCTTCTTGTTTATCATATTTCAAAGTACCTAAGTAGGTACACACAGCAGCTTTATGCGCTTATGCACTGAGATGGTAATGATCCCACGTTCACACTTAAAGGGCGTGACTTATGCAAATGCTGCTCACGATGAGAGTACCTTTGTGCCTGTGCTTTGCATTCTCTTTTTAGACGTGCATATGTGATGGCTTAAGAGAAAAACCTCGCACTGGTTATTTGGTTTATTTACTTTCTCATTAAATTTCCTTCCCTATAGACTTATGCAATAGATCATAAAGAGCGTTTATGGTTGCATCTCCACGGTTCGAGTAAATTCTTTTTGCTCTTGTTTTTCTATATTTCAATGTACGTCAGCAGGTTCTCACTCAACAGCTGTACAGGATTTTAATAACTTTAAGGTCATCCTTTAGAAGTCTGCAACTTTTCGCTATTCTATCAATTTGTACCACTGTGCCCTTTAAACCGTTCGAGGAATTATTCATTAACAACAAGTTGACTTGTAACTAGTGTGTGTGCGTTTTAATGAAAATTTAAAATGTGTAGGTGTTTAATTTGTACCATGTAATAAGACGAAATCCTAGTGTGGTAGTGGTGATGCTGGTGTTGGCAAAAGTGTGCACACTTACCCAAAAAAGGGGTCAAGAACGTTCATTACACAGGAGTGTTTTTTTCTTTTTTGCTTTTATTACGTATCTACCTACCTACCTACCTAAAAAAAGGTTCTAACATAAATTTCAATTACAAGCTCAAACTTTTTTGACGTCCAACTTGTTAGAATGATAAGAAAAATAACCAGAAAATAAATAAAACGAATGAAAAAAAATTAAATTACAAAATTTGTCATGCAAATTGCAAATCACAGGATTTTGTATGTCACTCACTCAAACTGAAACGACGCAGGACACAATCCAATTGTGAAGTGGAAATTGCGATATCAACACTCATGACAACTCACAATAGTCAGAGGCAAAATCAGTACTAAGGGATATGTGGCAAACTCACATAAAATCATATGTCTACACAAATCTACATATGAGTTCAGATACACAATAAGTGTGCGAGGATGTAATTGTAGTGTAAAAGGTGTAAGCTTCAAAACTTAATAAAACCAATTCCTTCATCATTTCCAGTAATATCTTTATTTGATATACTACTTGTAACAAGAAAAGACTTTTATTGTTCTCAAATCTGTTTAGGGGCGTGCTGTCGCCCATTTGCCCATTATATGTTATATATTCCAGTGCCCATGGCATATCAGGTATCATCCATATATATACGTCCCATAGTGTCAGATATATGATTGAAGCTAATTTACTCTCAAAATTTCATTTAAAAGTGTCTTATAGTTTTCGAGTTCATATAGGACGAACAGTCAAACATTATTTTTTTTGTATGAAAGATTCATATTCGAGCTGAAATTTTTCTGTTGGTACATTAATCTTTTTGACACGACCGTTTTTTTACCAATGAAGCAATCTGGCCTTCATTTAAGAACTCCAAAACATCAGTTCTGCTATTCAAAATCCGCACTGGTATTCAAGACGCGCTACGGGTACCACTGGCCACTAAGCCATCGGTAAGCATGCCAAAAGACTGAGTATCCTCTCTTATTTCTTCTGTCGGAGTTGACTGGTTGCTAACGAGAAGGAATCTCTTGTACTATTTCGCAGCAACTGTCATGCTCTATCTAAAAAAACCCTTCTTCAATGATCTGAGCAAATTCGCCGATATTGATATTGGCTATCTGTTTAATAATACCTCAATAGAACAATCACGACATAAATTCTTTACAAGTTTTTTCAAAAGATAGTTAATCCGGTCCCTAACGACTCCATTTTTCTTGTGAATGGTTCTTATCACAATACCCTTTGTATATACGTACGTAATAAAACTCATTTATTTCCATTAAATGGTTTCAGAAATATGACGAATTATGTTTTTAATGAGAGTCACATCGTCTGTTTTTTCGAACGATTGTTATTTGCTTCAATGCCAATATTATGTTCTAAGTAAATCTCATCAATTCTCACGAAAATATCTCCTTTACCCTATGTTTTTATATGTATATGTAAACTTGGTTAACATTATATCTAACTTTTCATATTGACGCCCGCTACAATTCAAGCAATCAAAACTCTATTCCACATGAGTAACAAAACGTCCATCATTTGATGTTAGAACTCTTCTTCTGTTACTTTTTACATTCTGGGTATGAAATGGGGTCTTGTAGATAAGGATTTGGGTGGTGATGGTGGTGACATATATTTTTATTGCTTTTCATCACAGCAACCAACCCAATGTGTAATTTGCTACATTTTGTTCTACATATATGAACTGACTAATAAGTTTGTGATTGACAGTGTCTATAGTTTTTAAATTTAGTCCAAGGCTTTATTTGATTGTTCATATTGAGATATGGTAATATAGCAAATGGTAATATAGCAACAACAAAATATAATGATGTTGAGATTTATTTGACGAGAAAATATTTAAGGGCATTAGCAGTATCAAATACGATTGTGGAAAAAATGGAAATTCAAATTGTTTTGGGAATAAAGTTTGCAAATGCATATTAATGGAAATATTTGAAGTGTCATTTAGTTAGACTGCTCAACATTTGACATGAACTTTAAGATATTTCTCGGACATATAACGCTGAAGTCTATAGAATGATATCTATATGGAATCAAGTGCACTTGTTCCTTTCTTACCATTTGACAAAATCAGAATTATTACGTTAAGTCTCGAACTGAAACAAGAACCAAATAAACTTCTGAGGCAAAAGCTCACTTTTAAGAATGATTTTTGCTCACTGATTTTAAAAATTTTCACTGTTTTTACCATGCAAATTAATTATTTTCTTCAGAAAAATCTAAAAGATTTTTCAAGCAAGGTCTGAATATTAACAAATTTTTGTTACCCTCTTGGGAGTAATTAAAGTCAGTGAGATCTTAACTTCAGGGTTTAGATTCAGTTCCACCATTTTGTTTTTAGAAAAATGGATTTTTGACTCATTTCCAGCATCATCAAAAACCCTTTTTAACCAACTTTCAGAATTTGCCCAGTTTTTTTAACTTTCCAACCACAGTGAAACGAGCTTGGATCTGCGTCTTATCCCCGCAGTGTTGCTTCCAGAACTGGAGTTTATTTCAATTGTAAATGAAAAATGCTGAAACGTACACCTTGAGCTCCAGAATGGTGGTGGATTTTTTTTGTAAGGAATGTGAGCCCAATAAAATACAGGATTTTTGGAAATTATTCGACCTCCACGAATATTGCTGATTCTCAGTATAATTGTCCAGGGCAACAAAAAACTAACAATAATTTTCATTTCTCTTTACCATTTATACATACCATAGCATTCTTGGTCTTGGTCTTGCAAAAATATCAGCGTCTTGGTCTTGGTCTCGCAAAATTTCTAAAACCAAGAACAAGAGTCAAGACCAAGACTAATTTTGCTCATCACCAAGACAGACGGACATGACTATATTGACTCACAAGGTAACGCTGAAATACAGAGTAAATATGCCCTGGTGTAAGATATAATGAATTAAAATAGATCAGACCAGCCATTACACTAAATTGTGTGAAATTTCAGCTGATGCAACAACCTCTAATCTTCATCGCTAATTTTTTGAGGAAATTCCGGCGATAATAATGTGTGAATAATGTAAAGAAACACTTTTATTTTGAATTTTGAAACTCCCTGTCTGGATTAACCAGTGTCATACACCAAGCTGTTCAGAGCGCTTTTGTGTTAAAATTTCTGGACTCTCCACAATGCTTACAAGAATTTGGTCTAAATTCACTACAGTCTTCAAGCTCGGGGAAATTCAACAATAGCCCCTTGGTAATGATATTATGTCACCCACCAATGACTTAATCATATGTAATGAGCAAAATCAGACTTGGCCTTAAATCTTGGTCATTTTTCAAGATCAAGACGCTGATATAATTTCAAGAACAAGACTGCCAAGACCAGTCTTAGTCTTGGTCACGTTTGTCATCAAGACCACGACTGCTTTTAAATCTTGTTAATTTAGTTAGTTTGTTAGTAGTAAATGACGCTTGTAAATGACGCTGACGCTTTGGATTAAAAATAATTAAGGGATTATTTTCAAAATAAAATTCTAGATGTGAGGTAACAAGTCGCTGGGCGCTCGTTTGATGCCTCCACATATTTATTTTATATTGATTATTGAATTTAAATTGATTTTATAAAATTAACATTGTATTTGAAATATGTTAATTAGTATAATAAGAAATTTGAAGCCAACCAACAAAATAGTTGGAGGATAGTGTAATAGATTAAGTACAATAGTTTTAGTAACATGTGGCAACACCAGTCAACAGCTGTCACAGCAATCGGCTGTTTGGATATTCATAACCTCAGTGTCGAGCAGCGTTGCCAGTTGGTTACATTTTATACATTTTGCGTAACTTTTTGGCCTCTCACGTAACTTGTAAGTAAAATTTGTATTTTGGTCATTTTTCGTAACTTTTTAAGTTATTCACATTACTCAATTTAGATTAGTTTTTTTTCTTAAAATTTTGTTGTATTGAAAAAACGAAATTTCGGTATGGCACTGCCATAAACTATACAATAAAAAAACAATAGTAAAACATAATGTGGCAGTGATTACGATCTCCCTTAGCTTAGGCACCGAATCGTCTGAGCTTTATACTAAGTTTTCGCCGGAAACTTAGCTGTGACATGATTTATAAATCTAGTCGTTAAATCTTATCCGTTTCCACCGATCGAAAGAGATTTATTATTGTTCATATATTGATATGTATGAATGTTGGTTTTCCTTTTCTTCTTAATACTCATCTTCGATTTGCTTTGTTTTTAATTACATATAATGCCAATTGTTCAAGTTAATGGGTGCCAACTCATCAAAAATCACAAAGCCCGGATGTGATTTATACGCAGATTTAAAATAAATCATGAAAGAAATAGATTTAATTTTTGTATGGTAGATAACGTCATAAACTAAATCTCGAAACAGCCGTAAATCACCTCTTAAAATTTGCGCTAGAAACGTTGTATTATTTTATTGAAATTTCTCATGACCAATGAAATATATTATTAGGTTAAGGTGATAAGCTCAAATGGAAGCTCAGCTATGCATTGGATTTATTTGGAATTGTTGTCATATAAAATATAATAAAATATTTCCTGAACAAATTTCGACGAAATTTTTTGTAATTTAAAAGCTATGTATGTATATACATTGCATATAATGCAATTGAAAATTGTTTCATTTATTTAGAAAAAATTAATCAAAATGTAACTTTTTATCAAAAAATGTATATTTTTAGCAGCAAAAATGTAACTTTCTTAAAAAAGCCCTGGCAACGCTGGTGTCGAGGGAAAATATTGTCATTCCGTCGGCGACCTGCAGCGGGTAAAGGTGGAAAGCATAGTAGTTAGAAATACTTAGTTAGAAAGGTATTGAGCTATGCCGATACTGTGAAGGTAGTAAACATAGTAGTTAGTAACATTAAGTTAAAACGGTATTGAGCCAAGCCTATACTTTAAGGGCGGGATGAAGAGCAGAAAGCCCTTTTTGTAGTTGTGCATTCGGTCGTATTGAGCTATGCCGATGCAGCGAAGCCAGAATGGGCGATAGTCGGGATAGTTATAATGGCGACTTGTTCTCGCTAGTGTTTCGGCACTTGTGCGAAAGACACAACACTAAACCGTGGTCGTTGCGTATTCATCTGTATTGAGCTATGCCAATACAGCAAAGCCGGAACAGGCAACAGGGTAGAGCCTCAAACAGAGAAAGAAGGACGATCGAATCCATTGTAACGCGCGAAAATATGTAAATACGGTATCGTAATCATAAGAAATTTTTAAATAAAGGAAATAAAAGAACGAGAACTGGTGTTTATATTCAATTTAAACTGAACTAATAATAATTGTTAAACCTTTCTCCGAAATAAAAATATTTTGTGACGCGAACCTTGGCCACCGGCGAGTCAAGATCTCGAACGTTGAAACTTTTTAGCATGGTACCTTAATCTATTTGACTAGACACATATATTATTATTTTACCCGAAATCGGTTTTCTTGACCTGTGGGCCGTATGAAATTTTCTACAAATGTTAAATTCGAACCAATTTCCAACAGACTAAGTTCCCCCACTTTTTATACCCTACACCTAGAGTATATTCACTTTTTTCTTCGGTTTGTAAGGCAGAGAACTAGGCGTGGCAGGTATGGGAAAGTGTATTTATTCCTGATAAGAGTCAGCTGAGTCGATATGGACATGTCCGTCCGTCTGTTCGGCTTAGGAAATATTTTTCACAGGGAAACTAAGCAAGATAATTCCATGAAATTTGATGCACTGCCTTCGTCGTCAGAATTAGCTCGTGAGATTGAAAATGAGCGAAATTTTAATTTCCATGACCATTGAACCTAACGGAGACCTCGGTTCAAAGAAAAGAAAAACCGTTTTGACGAACCAATCCAGAAGTGCTAAAACGGTTCGAACCGCTGAACCGAATCGATCAAATTTTTCACCCGGTTCACGTTCTTATTTACAAGACCCATTGGGAATTGTTCAAAGTTTTGATAAAAAAACCGGAATTTTTTCAAAAACAAGGTAATATTCACTTAATTTCCATAAGTGCTATTTTGCTAAGCTATTCTATAACCTATGAATGTTCTATCAATGTAACTGCTATCTTCTGCAATTCGTTAATTGCTGCTAAAACTGAATTTGTTTAAATAAACTGTTTACTAGAAAAATATGCTTTTAATTTTATTTTTTTGTCTAAAATTCATTAAAAACTTTCATTTGAATAAGAAGTTTTTTTCATGATTAATTTATTTATTCTAATATTTTTGTTTTAGAACAAAATAAGTCAATTATATTCAAATAATCTTAATCTTAATAAATTTAGTTTTACAGATAATGGTAAGTTTGGAAATACTAACCCATAGTATTCTTAAGCTTTAGTTAAACTATAATACTAATGAATTCAGAATCATATATAGCATGTTAATGTAATGCATGCTGATAACTTCACCAATAAAAGCACCATATAACCACAAAAAAAACAACACTCATAGGTAACATATTTATCTAATGAAATCTTTTGATACAAACAAAAAACAGTGCCACCACGATGGATCATTAAGCCCATTGATCAAGATGCCATTTTGGGTAATCCAGTTGTTATAACATGTAAGGCTGATGGATTTCCGGTGCCAACGGTGCAATGGAAACAATCAATTGGTAAGATAATGACAGTCATTGACGAATTTAAGAGGCAAAAAATAAGCAATCGAGTAAAAATCCCACCGCTATTTTTCCCAAAAAAAGAAAAAAAAAACAAATATTACAATTTAAAAACTTTCCTTTCAAGGCGAATCCGGTGACTATCGTGAACTAAGCTATGCCAGCAGTGGAAATGGTATGGGTAATTCACAATCGGTTATCGAAACTTACAACAACGGCTCACTAGTTATACCCAAAGTTGGGCGAGAACATGAGGGTAGCTATTTATGCCAGGCTAGTAATGGTATCGGTGCTGGACTTAGTACGCTAATTAAACTCACCGTACATGGTAAAATACGCCCTGAAGTTTTTAATTTGCTATTTATACTCAATTTATCGTGAATATTTTCTTTGCAGTTGGACCTTCGGTAACCGTTGGCAAAAAACAAATGACCGTACGTCGTGGTGATCGTGTCACATTACGTTGTGAGGCCGATGGTGATCAACCGTTAGAGATATCATGGCGTGCTAAAGCAAATCATATTGATCCATCTTATGATATACGTTATCATATCAAAAATTCACCGCTGAGTCGTGGTATTGTATCGGAGATGACCATATTGCAGACTATACTTATGGATCGTGGTGAATATTCGTGCATTGCAAGTAATACCTATGGACATGATCGTGCCGTTATACATTTGCAAGTACAAGAACCACCAAATTTTCCAGTTAATCTACATGTAACAGAATTGGGCAGCCGTTCTGTTACATTGGCATGGTCGCCAAATGATCAAGACTCGGTTATGTTGGGTGGCGGTGGTGGAAATAATAGGGATTCACAGCCGATATCAAATTACATATTGCAATATAAGAAAGCCGGAGGTGAGTGCATAATTTTCATAGTTTTTAAACTTTCTTAATATCTATTTATCAGACATTTGAGAATAGCAACTCAAATATCAATCTTGACCTCTTTCAGATACAGGCTTTCTTTTGATAAGTCTGACCATCAGAAAAAAGTTTAATGGTCAGCTCTCGTCTTAGACCGTACGTACACTTTTTGGAGGACAATCGTCGCCCCAATTCTCGTTTGCCCTAAACTTCATCCATTAAAAAAGCAAAATCAAATAACTTGAGCTTGTATCGATACAGGCAACGTTATTCCTTAAATCGTTGCTCTAGAAACGTTGCAGCAAAATCGATTTGATATAGTGTTTGCTATCCTCCAAGAAGACCTTCATCCCCTTTCGATTATTGTACAGTTCCCATTATGTTCGAAGGTTCATTCAGTTCACAAAAAAAGCGCCATCCCACACCTCTATAATTACCGGGTAACTGTGAAATGCTTAGCGCCTTCCAAAGTTATGGAGAGCGTAATGCAGTTTTAACCAGAAACATTATGTAGTTCTTCTCTCAGAAATAGAACCAAAGAGTTAGCCTTACCGGTGACAGTATGGTTTTTCATTAGATATAGCGTTTTCACCTCAATGTTGAAGTTCTCCGGTGTTCTATCATCGACCATTAAAATAATCCATTACTTTGCGGATAGCACACCATATGACAGTTTTATTGCTTTCAAAAACTGCCGTACTCTTCGAGGTTGAGAAAATACTTTGGTGTATTAATGAAGCCCTCTCTACCAACTTTAAAACAATCTCCGAATAGGTCGTGCTTATCGAGTCAATTCCATTGCAAAAAAGTCTCAATATTGTCGATTATCTCACAAACAAATGGGTTGCTCCCTCCCAATCTTTAATATAGCCAACGTAGACACTACGAAATAAACCATTCTTGAAGTTTTGAACAAATTGGTTCAACCGGACCTGAGGTAGAGAGATCACACACATATTCGGGGTTCCGAAAGTATCTTGTTTACTAAAAGTTGTTTAAGAAATACTTCATTCCTGGTGATGTCCGACATTTGATATCAAATGAGGGATTCCAAAAGCTAATTTTTACGTTCTAGATAGAGTTCAACGTGTAGATAGGGGATGCGGGTTCTCTTCCCTTATGATTCTCTTGAGCACAGTCGTAGCATTGGGTGTCTAACCCTATTTTATAAATACCATAGTAGGATGTACTAAAGAGAAATTTATGAATTGGTGCCATTAGGTTAAATATTCTCTGGAAGCAGTTGGACTCAGTCTTTTTGAGTCGCTTCGGTGATTACCAGCTAAGTTGTCCATCCGAGTGTTTTTCCTGACAACTGTCACATTGCTGAAACCAAAAAAAAAATTTACCGACACTAATCCTATTATCTTCCTTTATTATTAATTACACTATGCAACACAAAATTCTGGATTTGATCTCGATTTTTTTAAACTAATTCAGGGTCGCTGATTCCGAATCTGGCAAATGTTTTTACCTATCATTTCTGAGATCCGAATTTTCCTAAATTTAAAGTAAACTGAATAGCCCTGGTCTTCCTCTTCAAACCGTAATTAACTTTTCCAATTGGATCATAACTTTCCGAGATATCATCTATTGAAGTAAAGGTATACACCTTTCGTACATATATTACAATACTTTACAGGTATTTGCGATACCTTTACTTCGATGGTTGATATCTCGAAAAGGAAAATGATCCAATTAGAAAAAAAAACAAAAGTATGGTTTATAGAGGAAGATTAGGGCTACTCGATACCCAAAATTGGTCCAAAAAAGTTATTGAGATCGAATTCATCATTTTGTTGCATTGCGTTAGTGTTATCCTCGGGTGATATTAAATTTTATTTAGGTCTATGCA
Source organism: Calliopum simillimum (assembly GCA_951812925.1). NCBI lineage: Eukaryota > Metazoa > Arthropoda > Insecta > Diptera > Lauxaniidae > Calliopum > Calliopum simillimum. Next base: position 95,580,122 of record OX638369.1, read on the forward strand.
CTATGAATGATTTTGCCTTCTTACTTTCAAACGAAAATGAATAACACAATTGAACCTTTGATTTTATTTCTTTCATTCACAGATGTCTGGCATGAGCACAACAATCAAAAGCTGCTACCAGGTGATAAGACCACAGCACAAATTGGCTCACTGCGTCCATCACAAGCCTATCACTTTCGTTTGTATGCTGAAAATCATTTGGGCACAAGTGCACCCAGCGACATACTTCTTGTGCAAACTGATGCCGAAGTTCCGAGTGGTAGACCACAAGATGTAACCGCCGAACCTTTAGGACCACAACAGCTGCTTATTACCTGGCGACCACCTGAACGTGAATCATGGAATGGTGAACTGCTGGGCTATAGTATTGCCTATCAAAAGCATGGTGCATCTGATAGCGTACAAAACTTTACGAAAGTTAGCAGCCTAGGCGGAGAAGGCGTCAATGACTTTCGTCTGACGGGACTTGAAAAATACACACAGTACGCAGTTACTGTTGCTGCTTTCAATGTCAAAGGCGATGGTCCGCCTAGCGAAATTGCACTCGGACACACACTTGAAGATGTACCATCTGCGCCACCACAGGGTGTAACCTGCATTGCACTAACGGCACAAAATATACAAATTTCATGGCAAGCACCACCAAAAGAAACCAATCATGGCATCATACAGGGTTATAAGCTACTCTATGAACCGGGCAATATTGAATCTGAGTATGGCACACGTGAGACAAAAATAACATCGGCACTTAGCACTGTACTACATGGATTACAGCCCTTTACCAATTATAGCGTGCAAGTGCTGGCATTCACGCGTGCTGGAGAAGGCGTTGTTAGCCCAACTGTATCTTGTACAACTGAAGAGGCCGTGCCTGATGCACCGGAACGTGTTAAATCTGTTGTGAGTAGTGAATCTTCGGTGATTATAAGTTGGTTGCCACCCAGAAGACCGAATGGTATAGTAACTAAATATAATGTCTACATACGTATATTGGATAAGGGTCAAGAATTGAAGATATTGAAGGAGGTGCTACCCGCACATAATCGACATTTCGAGGCAAAAGATTTGACAACACGCGAAACATACGAAGCTTGGGTTACAGCATCAACTCGAGTTGGACAGGGTCCGAGTACACCAGTTATTAAGCTGATACCAAGTGCATCTGTACCGGCTGCAACGATATCATTTAGTCAAACTTTAAGTGTCAGTTGGCGTGTTGATATGAAGTTGGCATGCCTCTTTGTTGGCAATCCTAAGCCACAATCAGAATGGAAAATATTAAATGCTCGGTCGAAGAAACATTTTCGTCTGGAAGTGAGTAACGATAATACGCTCACTCTGCGGAATATACAGCGATCACATGAGGGTAATTACTCATGTGTGGTAAGAAATGCCATAGGATCAGATCATATTGTATATCAACTGTATGTTCAAGGTAAATGATTTTGAAGTTGTAATACATTTTTGGTTCTCAGTCCCAGAATGCACAGTAAGCTTCCTCATTGATGATTAGGGAGTAAGCTTAGCAATGAAGGGCATGTATGCCTTCGAACAATGTCAACTCTTGAGTCTTAATAGTCATGTGCGTTCGTATACAACATGAATAATTGAAAACAAAAAAAATTATGTTCCTAGGACCTTATCCTTCTCGACTTAAGTCAAGCAACAAGCATAATCGCCTGCCATACTCTCGGGTAACTAACTATTTTCCCCATGGATTCTGTCATATGAAAAGCTTGTTAATCAGCCTGTACTCAAAGTTCTTGTTAGAAATGCTAGACCGCCACAATGAAAAAATTCTCTTCCGATATTATCAGCCGATGAGGAAGATTTTTGTCATAATTTAACAATATTCTTCAGTTTTCAATATCCATACTTCTTTTATAGAAACGAACTCAGTATTAGCTCTTGATTTTATTACTTCCAATGGCAAGTACGATACAGTCGTACCTTCCATAACTTCTCGTATGTCCATTTATATAGCTAAATACTTGTCAGTACCATGTTTTGTTCCGAATCAAAGTGCCAATTATGACAAAAGATAGTGCCACAAGATACTCTTTTATTTCAGAATTCGAATCGAATCTATTTATAACTAAAATATATGTAATCCTATTTCAATACAGTGCCACCATCTGCACCTGTTTTATCAATTATTGGAAGCACCACAAACTCAGTATCGCTACAATGGCGTGTCGATGATATTGGCGGCGCACCGTTACGTGGTTTTACATTGACTTTTCGCAAAGAATTTGGTGATTGGGAGGAAATACAATTGGACAGACGCACCAATTCACATTTACTGGAGAATTTACAATGTGGCAGCCGTTATCAATTTACAATTGTGACATTTAATAAAATTGGTACCAGTGCAACCAGTGCTATTGAGACGGCCAAGACGAAAGGTAAGTGTACATATATGGGCAAATCCGAAAATAATCTCCTCTTATATGACTCAGTTTTTAAAAAAAAAAAATTTTTCATGTACAATAACCAAATGTGGTGGAATTTATTCCTAGACGCATAAGCTGAAATTTCCAATAGGCGAACAAAAAAATTTCGACCTGAGGGGGTGTCAGGAGGTCGTTTTATCTGAAAATTTTGAGAAAATCGAGATTTTCGATAATATACGGGAGAGCACATATTTCAGAAGTAGTAGATATGTTACGGGGCACCTTTCCAAATATTCTGAAGTAAAATTCAAAAACATCGTATGTGGGTCGTGGCGACAGAATGGGTTAAAAAGTCTAAATCACTCATTACGGCCACATAACAAGTCCTAAAATTCTGAAAAAAATCAAGCAAGTTCCTTGATAAAAAATAAATCGACTTTGGACATGATATTTTTTAATCTAAGCGCCCCCTGCCGAGTAAAAAATGAAAAACGCTAATTTTTGGGTACAAAATGCGATTATTGGCGATATGCGATCGAGCAGACCATAGCGACACATAAGGCAAGATAGCGGGATATCTAACAAACATTCTGGAGTAAAATTCCAAAAAAATCCTATGTGGGTTGTGGCGCCAGAATGGGTTAAAAAGTTTAAATCGCTCATTACGGCCACGTAACAGGTCCTAAAATTCTGAAAAAAACCAAGCAAATTCCTTGAGAAAAAATAAATCAACTTTTTTTATGTTTTTTTAATTTGAGCCCCTCATTTGGAGCAAAAAATGAAAACACTCAAAATTTCGCTTTTCGCCAAAAATCACGTTTTTTACCCAAAAATTAGCGTTTTTAATTTTTTACTCGGCAGGGGGCGCTTAAATTAAAAAAACATCATAAACAAATTCACTTTATTTTCTATCAAGGAATTTGCTTGATTTTTTTCAGAATTTTAGGACCTGTTACGTGGCCGTAATGAGCGATTTAAACTTTTGAACCCATTCTGACGCCACGACCCACATACAATTTTTCTGAATTTTACTCCAGAATATTTGTTGGATATCCCGCTATCTTTCCCTATGTGTCGCTATGGTGTGCTCAATCGCATATCGCCAATAATCGCATTTTTTACCCAAAATTTAGCGTTTTTCATTTTTAACTCGGCAGGGGGCGCTTAGATTAAAAAATATTATGAGCAAAGTCGATTTATTTTTTATCAAGGAACTTGCTTGATTTTTTTCAGAATCTTAGGACCTGTTATGTGGCCGTAATGAGCGATTTAGACTTTTAACCCATTCTGTCGCCACGACCCAAATACGATGTTTTTGAATTTTGCTTCAGAATATTTGGAAAGGTGCCCCGTAACATATCTACTACTTCTGAAATATGTGCTCTCCCGTATATTATCGAAAATCTCGATTTTCTCAAAATTTTCAGATAAAACGACCTCAGGTCGAAATTTTTTTGTTCGCTTATTGGAAATTTCAGCTTATGCGTCTAGGAATAAATTCCACCACATTTGGTTATTGTACATGAAAAAATTTTTTTTTTTTAAACTGGGTCATATAAGAGGAGATTATTTTCGGATTTGCCCATATGGGAACTCTCAAATTTTTTCAATCATTAATGAACGATTCTTTTGAATAGGAAATAAACCGATTGCGCCACATAAGCATAGTCTTATACGTCCAAATATAACATCGGCTCTGGTGGAGTTATCAACCTGGCAAGATGGCGGCTGCCCTATACAATATTTCAGTATCGAATTTAAACGTTATGGGATGTCAAGTGATTGGATTATTGTTTCGAGTAGAATTGAAACTCATGTAAGAATTAAACAGGTTGACCAATTGGTGATAGATATAAAGAAATCAAGTTTTGTGGCAAAACTTCTATGCGACAGCGTATAAATGCATTGTGAAATATTGTACAGCTGTTTTTCCATTTGTAGAAGAAAATTTTTATTTTAATGTCAGGCCATACCTTATGTTGTATTGCTCTGTATTGCATGCATTGTTTTCACCTACAACTTAAAGTGCCAAAGGATTCTTCTTCATCGATTGCAAACCTTTGCGATGTTTTTGAATTCGCCCTACAACTTTTCCGATTCATGGATTTCCTTCTCCAGGTGAATTCAACGCCTCTTAACTGCCCATATGCTATTACGGAAACTCTTTTTGAACCGTTCCGTTACCAACTCTTTTTATCTTCCAAAATATATTTTTTGGAAGCAAAAAAATCATTTTTTCTTATGAAAAGGAGGAAAAAATGGTATATTTCGCGGCTTAGAAATTTGACCTTCTGAACTTTTCAGAACACAAAAATGGTCCATAAGTAGGACATTCCTTAACCGATTTTCATTTTCTGTAAGATTTTGGAAAGGATAACAATCAGACTACTAGCACAATATAAGTTTTGTTCTATGAGTACTTTTTACATCTTCTACAATATTTTTTCTGAAAAGAAGACAAAGCTGAATTGAATATGAATTTAATATAAAGTTAGTAACTTTACCAATTTAGGAGTTATAATTTTTTTAGCAAAGGTTACTGAAGTGGTATATATTTAGAAACATTAAAAATATATAACCCCAAAACCGGTAAAGATACCATATTTTTATTAAAGTCACATGGAAGTTAGTTTTGCCTTCTTTCTAGGAAAATATTAAAAGCAGGCCAGGGACCGTTTTTATTAATATTAATACTAGAAATGTAGTTAAAATTGTACTTTTTGTCATGTAGCAGAAAACTTGCATTGTGCTAGTATCCTGAATTATTACCGGAATCGCTCTATCAAGTATGGCTTATGAGATGTTCTAACCTAAAACTTCTAAAACACGATTAACAAAAGTCATATTAGTAGAGGACGCATTAAATTGTTTTGATCTTTTCTTCTTAACACATCGCTTCAAAATAAACTATGAATTAGTCTTATATACTTTTTCTTGAAAAAGTTATGTCCATTTAAAAATGACACCATGGAGTGAAAAATCATATGAGAATCCACATACGATTTTTAACTTTCATGTAGCATTTGAAAGTGGTCACTCATGACGTACATGGTTAGGTTTTGTTCTTCTTTTTATGCCTTCTAACCATGTAGTACGTCACGAAAAAATGTGAATGAGAACAAGAGTGTCGCAATCTTTATTCTGAAGCTGAATACCTAAACTTAACTGTTGACGAAGAACCCGATCTGAATGGTGAACTTCAAGAAGAATTAATAAGAATTAAATCAAAATAAATAAAAATTCATTCGATCCTACCACGAATGTTTTTTAAATCAAAAGAAAATTTTCTTTGAATCAACCTCAAATGTTTGTTAAATCAAAAGGAAATATAGGGGTTTTGAATACTAATCAGATTCAATTTAATAACTCCAAATCAATAGTTTTTACAGTCAATTCAAATAATTTCGCCTTCGGAGCTAAATCGTTACGGATTTACATTGAATCAACAGTGAAAGTTGTCGTTTTTTTCCAATAGGGCTATTACTGATTTTTTTTTGCTTCATATTGTTTCAAGATCACCTTTTTTCGACCTCATTTTAAAAAATAGTAATCAAAAGAAATCATACTCGTATATGTAATTCAAAATGGGGTTATACAAAATTTTATTTAAAATGAGTTCTCGACATCGTGTGTACCTTTATCAAATTCTCAACCAGCTTTTATCATTGTTAAGCACACTTGTGGTGTAAACTTTTTAGACTTTCTGCTATTTACCGTAAAAGCTCATTTGGTTTGTGTATCCACTAAGTGCTTTGTGTATTAAGCAATACAAATATTTCAGTGTTGCCATATAAGATGTACATAAGTGCAGTAACGGCTAAGAAAATATTAATTTGTAATAAAGTAATAAATGGAGATAATCAACAAACAGCATTAATGAACAAAGCTTCCTTTTTCAATAAATGATTAACTTTCTTTTTTCATATTATTCTCATAGGCACGTTATACTATTGGCGATTTGGAGCCCGGTGCACCATATAATCTGCGTGTTACGGCACATAACAATGCTGGATCAACCATCAAAGAATATTACTTCGAAACTTTACGTTTTAATGGAATTTCCTCAGAGTTGGATCACAATGAACTGCCAGAAGTACGTTCACTCTTTAGAGATGCGCATCTGATAGCAGTGATAATCACCTCAATATTTGGTACAATTTTGGCATTGATTGGTGCTTGCATATGCTTTAAGAACTGTAAGTTTGTTAGATACCTGCTTGATATTCTAAGCATTCTTATTGAATTACCACTCACACAGATCCACGTCAGCTATTCTCCCGTGATGTCGACTCAATGCGTCCAACAGCTAATGACGGTAAGGATATACAACATCGTGAACAATTTTATGGTACAGTACGTAAATCTTGTCAACAATCACCACGCGAATCGGTTGCAGGACTGGAGCGTATACCTGAATATTCTGAAGACATCTATCCGTATGCAACATTTCATTTGCCAGAACATGAAAATCAATCAGCGAATATTCCATTAAATCGTAAGGGCATGATGTATGATCCACGTAGCGGTGATGATAATACACTAACGAGTTCCGGCAGCAAGGTAAAACGTTCAGCATCATCGAGCACTGGTGGTGGTGGTGGTGTTATCAGTTCTAGTGGTAAATTAGGTGCTGTTACACCTACAAGCGGTGGCGTTGTTCTGGCTAATACACCTAGTGACTGCGGCGGTCATAGCAATACTGAAAAACGTCATAAACGTCGTTCGAACGCTATCAAATCAGAGTCTGAAGAATACGATAGCCTGAATAGTGATAGCGATCTTAGCGGTGAGCGGGGTATGCGTGAAGATGGACGCAGTGGTCGCGAATCTTCAAGTCATATGGATGATTCCGGTTGCAATGGTATGTGGCAGTTTCGTTTTTTCTCAGTTTTATTAATAATTAATTTGAACTTTTTTTTTAGCACATGGACATAGTCCACGTGGCGGCGGTGGCAACAAGGAACGCCTTTCTGTGTTTAGTAGGCCTCAGCTTCATAGTAAGTTAGTACCTGTTTTGCTTATTAAAAAACAGTACCAGCATCTGTTCATTAGTTTCACATAACAAAGTTATACGCATTATTGGCTTGCATTAACCCATGTGTCACCTACATATGTCACAACTAACATTATCATTTTCACCAATCATTCCTTGATGCACAGTACAGAATATGACATGCTGCTGTGTAACAATAAGAAGTTGAATACAGAATTTTAAAGATTCTCAAAATCTTTCCAATTCTGAAGAACAGTAGTATAACTTTTCGAATATTTGAAAGAAGGTAAATTACAAATTAGTATTTTCAACTTTTTTTTGGGGGCTCTATAAGAGTTTTGTTTTATACGAGTAAAATCGAGATAAATAAGTACATATCCACTTTTAATTAATACACGCTAAAAAATGATAGTGTTCTTTTCTTACTATTGATTTCCTAAAGTAATGATTTTAAACTGTTTTGGTGTTAAATTCCGATTTTTTCCAAAAAAAGTTTGAAATTTATTCCAAAATAGTTTAAAATTAATACTTTTTTTGGCATTGTTTTTTATAAATACTTTTTGGTCTTAAAATTGAACTAAAATGCTTACTGTGTATAACTCTTACCCCACAAATCGTCTACAATATATCAAAAACGGCGGAAATCAGTTAACCCTTTAACGACTAAAGGCATATATGTTTGCAAGCGCCCCATTTGATTGTATAAAAATTTTGCTAGGCCCTATTGTATCCATTTTGACAAATAGTGATTTTCAAATTGCTTCACGTTTTCGTGCCTGGTGGTTAAAGGGTTAAAACAACTTGTAAAATGGGTTCTGATATCTCATAGCAAAAGTATGTCATATACTGGCACTGTGTCTTAACAATAATTATGAAAAATAAAATAAAAAAAACCTTAACCCTCGCTTTACTATTCATTTACACAATATATATATTTCTATGATAATCCTTATGTGCAGAAAACATTTTGCCGATACGCAAGAAAGATTCCATGAAAGAGAGCTCACGCACTTCTGAAAAGCCAACTGGGACCGCTGCCGAAGTGCCATCGATCAAATTAAAACAAATAACAACAAAATCCACTAAATCCTTCTTCCATGCCATTATACCCTCAAAAATGATGCCATCATCATCATCATCATCGACAACGCATGTCCCCGAACGTCGTAGTGTTAAAATTCACATCCGACCCACATCCACTAATCCCACTACACAACCAACAACATCAATAGCAAATAGTAAACAAATTCCTATAACTCCTGTGAAAATTGTTAAAAATAATCTAACCCATCACCATGCTCATGCTCACGCCCACCATGTAGTTAAACGCCCAATGTCAGTGTCACCGACATCACAACAGCAACAACTCCTTCAGCAACAGCAACAACAACCTGCACGTCCCCGTTCACCATCACCATCCTTTCGTTATTCGTCATCATCGTCGTCAAAGCATGAACGTGTAATCTCCAACCCTAACCCGAACACCACAACCACCAACAATTCCAGCAATGCACGCAATAGTCCTGGCCCATTGATTATTTTAAAAAGTAGTAGTGGCGGAAGTGGCATCACTTGCGCCGCTAATAGTGGTGATAGCGTTGGATATCACAAACGATCGCTCTCAACTAGGCAAGCATCATTCTAACAAAGTTTTGATATTTACGGACTTAAATACATACATACATTTTTGTACTCGTATACTCTGTATAAATGTTAGAAACTACGTCATAGATAGATAGTTTATATGTGTATAAACACGGTCACAGCTTTCACATTAATGTTTTCTTCTTTTAATAAAACTTCACATTGTAGAGAGATTACCAATAGATAGTTTTATACATTTAGTTGTCAAAATTTTAGAAGGCGCACTAATTACACACTGTGCGACAAAATTTTGTAATAAAATTAGATATCAATCAATGATTTTTAGGCCATTTTGCACGTAGTTGATGAATCCATGTCTCGATTTTGAAAAAAACGAGATCAAAATGTGAATAAATTGGTTTTGCGACACAATTTAATACTTTGTGGAAAAAATACGGAAGAATCTTTTACTAAATTTAGGGTGCATATTAAGAGTTTCGTCCAGTAAAAAATTAATATTTGAAACCATTTAAAACAGCCTTAGGTGAATTTGAAATTTGTGAAAATTTTTTAAAAGCAAAACTCCTTAAGCGAAAATATCAAGAGGCTCTAAATGAACCAAAGCGTCGAGAGTAGCAGTGTTAACAGCTCCGTTAACTCAAATACCTGCCATTCTTTGAATTTTTAAAACGACTGCCAAAAAGGTTTGCTTGCTTAAGGCTTTCCACCATACAAGAATTCCGTAGGTCAGAATTGTTCTTATGGTGGTCTTGTACATCCCCAAAACAACTTTTGGCTTAAAGCTCCTAGATTTATTAAACATCTTTTTGCATGTGTAAAAAGCAACACATGCTTCGCGTGCCCTTTCTTCTATATTCATCTTCCAGAACAATTTTCTATCGAGGATTACGCCTAGATATTTGGCATTTTCCTTAGGAATCAAACGACCGTTATTAAGAGTTGGATGCCGAAAGTTGATATTTTGCGCTTATTCGTGAACACTGTAAGATCCGTTTTTTGAGCATTAATGGACTTTGCGGTCCACAATGTAATGTTTTTGAGAGCTTGAGTTATTATGTCACTTAAAATATTTAAGTCACGTCCGGACACAAGCAAAAGAATATCATCAGAATTCATTAATTAATTCGGAGACTCAGTCCTTGTCCCATTCGGATATTTCAAACTGCGCAAAGAAGACGATCCTTTAGTAAGAATCCTCCTGAGTTTGCCTGACGTTGTTTGTTGACCACACACGTGGCAACTGTTGACGCAACCTCAGTACTGTGTGTAGCTGTGGTGCAGAAAAGACACAAGCGGAAGGAAAGTAAAATTTATTTTTTGAAATGGGTGACATAATAAGTGAGATAACTGCAATTATTATAATTGATGAACTTTTGTACGAAAGTGAGGAAGGGGAAATGCAACCAAAAAAGAAAAAGAAAATTTGGTCGAAAAATTGAATTTTAAAAAAAGACGAATTTTCGAAGCAAAGGTTCCTGAAAGAACTCAAAAAAAAATGAGCCATGCAATTGCCATGTTCATTTCCTCTTTTTTACACTCAATTTTACTCCACCCGAACCTTCTTATTCGCTTGTTTCCTACGAACTAACCAAGTAAATGTAGTAAACAATGATACACACGAAGCAACGGTTGCTTCAACATGGCTATGTTACTGCAACGGTTGCCTCGTGTGTGGCTAGCATTAGAAACAGAAGGACAAAGTGAATATACCCTGGGTGTAGGGTATAAAAATGATGTGATTATGCGCAAATACATGTGTTAACAAAAATACCTAGTATGAGCAAATGCGGGACATAACCACGTGATTCCGGGACTTTCCAGGACGAAAAAAACTTGCGGGGCAAAAGCAGCAGGTCGGCCTGCCTTATACCATATAACAATATGTAGTTTCCATTCCTGGCTTAAGTGAGAAAATCTCGATTTTCCTGATGTCAGACATATCAGCAAGAATTTGAGATAGCCAATTGAGAAGAGTTGAGGAGTGGTTTTTCAAAAGGGCTCATTTCCTCTAACGAACTTGAAAAAACTTAAGAATGCCGTCGCCTTTATCATGCTAAAATGTATCCTGTAGGTTCCAAACCTATTACAAAGAAGGCATATTTCCAAGGGATACTCGTGATTAAAAATCGCAGTTTTGTTCATAACGACACATTTCTTTCTAATTTTTGTGTCATGTTAAGTCATTTTTAGATTTAATTCAAAAAGATGTGTCTCCTATAGTCATTGAAACCTTTATTACTTTTTATATGCCCCAGACTATATACAAAGTGCATACTTATCAAGCCTTTATCATGGTATAAGAGTGTGATTGATGATCGAAATATAGTATGAGATAAGGAGCCGTCTAGCGATGATTGCAATTTTAACGAACTTGATTCTGGTGAATTAAGAATATAATCTGTGGTATAACAATAGCAATCAATTTGATTTTTTATAGAATGTTTTCTTCCAAATGTTACACCGCAAAAGGGCATATTTCCAAAAATTGTTCCACGAAACACAAATGTATATTGAAATAAAAGCTATATACATATGTATTAGTTAAAAAAAAAAAAATAAGTTACTGCCCTATAGGAAATTCAACTGGTTTAAAAGCGGTTTAAAACTACTTTTTTTTCAACCACAACCGGTTGAAATTCTGACTTTTTTCCTTGCAAGAGACTGGTTTATTTAACATGGCGATGTCATAGGGGCAGGGCAATCGTCCTACTCTGCATATATTTTCAACTGGTTTAAAACCGATTTATTTTAAATCGGTAAATAGTTAAATGCCCTACATTGCATATATTTTCAACTGCTTTAAAATTGATATTTTTTCAATTGGTAAATAGTCAATTGACCAAATCTGGTTTAAAAACTAGTTAATTGAAACATTCATTGGGGATTCATATGGAAACTCAAGTTTCAAACACAAATATTAAACTGTTAATATTGTAATATTAAATAATAAAAAATAACTTAGAATAAAATAGTATTATTCTAAGTTAGAAGATTAATGAAAATTAAAAAAGAGCTTAAAGAAAAAAAATATTGTGAAAATGAATTTGAATTGAATTTCTTGATAATTTGACAATCTCAGCAAGGAAAATAAAAAATTAGAAAAAAAATTTAAGATTAAATTTTAAAAATTAAAGTCAAAGTGGTTTTTGCTGCATATAATTTAAACCAGTTTCAAACCGGTTGCTTTTTAACTACGTTTCCAACCGGTTTATATTCTTCCGACAGGGTGTAGACAGCTCTTAGAGATTTTTTCTCATTACTGAAATTTTGTTTCACATAGAAATAAGTCCTTTTACAAATCACTTCTCAGTTACAGAAACTATAGACAAAGAGATCATATGAAAAATACCTCTTTAGATTCTTGATGTCTTTGTAATCATATGAAAAAGTTCCTCTTGATACTTATATGTAACATTACTAACTCTTATATTGCACCATAGTCATTCAGTTCACATCTGTATTATTTATGCATGATTGTATGTAATAACACACTGCTTATTTAACATATTAAAATATTGCATGCCATATATATTGTTTTGTATAAAATCTTACCTAACCTTACCTATAATTTTCAACCTCAAACTATTTTCACATTTTCATTCTACTCGCGTAGATTTCATAAATTGGCGTATCGTGTAATAAATGCATCATTTCTATTTAGTAGTACTACTAACATATGTATTCTTATAAGAATTATTGTTACTTTATAATAATTGCTCAATAAACTTCTTACAGCAGCATGGACCCCGTGCCCTTCGACTACCGGCTCTTTGACCCGCCACCAAAACAACATAAGCAACCAACAACAACAACAACATCAACGCAATCACCACGACAACAACAGCAAATCCAGCAATTTACATCATCCCAAAATTCAACCAACAATACAAATATGTCCGGCGGTTTATCCGGCGGCAAAGTACGAACAAAAAATACCGATACAAATTCCAGCAGCGGCAGTAGCTCCCATGAACTCCAGCAATGTACGTCTGCTGGGATCGGTGGCGCCACCACCAACACAGGTGCACATATTGTCCAATCGGGTTCATATGTCGAAATTTTAAAACAAACCAACAGTGGGGGGGCAAATGCCACAGATCCACTACGTCCCGAAAGACAACAGCAACAACATCAAAAACAACGTAACGTATTGCCCGCCGCTGCTCTAACGGCCTGTCATAATAAAAGTTATGGTGATTTTCTAACAATAACACCAAGACGTAAAGGTAAACTCCTGGCAAATGTTGGTGATAAAACCCATCATGGTGGTGTACCACCGCCAGATAGTTATCATCATCATTTACCGCATAGTATTGAACCATTGCATTTATTGGGTATACCAAATGACAATATGTCAACATTTTTCGATTATCGTGCAATGGAAACTTTAAGTAATGCAGATACATTAGCCATTGGATCCACAATGGCCGGTGGTGGTATTGGTGTTGGTGGACAATATAATAAACACAATAACAAACCAGTATATAGCGCCGGGATTGCAAGTTTAAATGCAAATACCTATGGCACTACAACGATGCCAGATGATTTTCAGCATATATTGAATGAGAAAAATCTTAGTCCACCATCAGCATTCAGTGATAGCATTGCCATGGAGAGTAGCAACAAGAGTGCCAGATTAAGTGGTGCTGGAGGTTCAGCATTGACTGCGGGTATGGTATAGAAATCACGCTGAATAATTTCATAATATTACTACAGACTGAGGCTGATATTTTGACACTGCTGCACAATTCCAGGAAATAAAAAAACATATCAAAATTTATAAGTCTACTTAAACTACGATCAAAATATTTAACAGCAAGGTACATCCTCAGAGTACATACAGCAGCATATCATAAGAAAGCACAAGAACAAAATCATAAGAAATCGTATGCGGTTGTGTCAATTTACGAAATCTTCATAGAAAAATATAACGAAATATCAAGACTTTATAATACAACATTATTTTTAACACAAAACGAGACTGTTTTCATTTACTATATGGGAAAAAAAATCAATCTATATATAAAGTCAAACCAACACGGGCAAAAATGCAATTATCAACAAATGTACTATTTGATTTAAAGATAAAACTTACTAACAATAGTTTTTCATTTTACAATATGACTGAAGAAAATACAAAAATAAAACAAGAAAAAAAAAAAAACGAAATCGAACTCAAGACTCGAGAGATTTCTTGTAAATATATGTATGAGTAATATATTATTTTTACTATTATTGAAATGTAATTATGTATTTGGATAGAGTGTGGCAAGCTAGAATTAGGTGTACTTAGCACTATAACTAAATAATCCGGGGGATATTAGTTATATGGATATCGAACATGTTCAATTGTTTTATTGTTAAATAGTTAAATATACAATGCAGTCAAACATACACTTTGTTTTTTGTTTAATTAAATTACATAGTAATACATACAATGTAAAATAGCATATATGTATGTAATAATTTAAAATACAACTACACAGGGCTGCAAATTAAAAACTTTTTTCCTTTCTCTCTCTTGGTTTTTATAGAAGTTCTTGACTTCTTATTTACGAATCTACACTGCTTTCAAGCACATAATATATTGCTACTAAAAACACTCGATTGCTGTGATCTTACGCATTGTACTCGTACTTTGCCTTTTGACTTTCTCAATTGAATGCTTCTTTTCTGAGATATCGCACATTATATCGACACCACAATACTACAATTAAGTAGCTCCTTAATTGTTTGTTGCACAATCCTGTTCATATATTATTAACATATTTATGTATTGTGTTTTCTTGCTAAAACAACATTTATAAAGAACAGTTTTTCATGCTTTTTTAATTGTTAATATTAATAGACCATGACCATTATTCGGCATTTAAATCTATTAGAACTGGAGTACTATATTTAGCCCAAAAAAGTTTTTAAAACTTGTTTATGTTTCAATAAAATAGTTTTTATTGCTTTCTGTAAAATTCTTATTGTATAGTATGACTTATTAGTTTTTTGAAATAACTGTTTCAATTATAAATACCTGTAAAATATATTTTTTCAAGAAAATAATTGCCGGGGACCGGAGAATATGACTGGCTGATACACTATCTCACACACAAAACTCGGCATATCAACTAAAATATCCACAATCTGAGATAAATTCGGACATTCACATCAATAAAACAGCAACGCTCTAGATATACTAATTCAACAATATTTTTAGGTACAGTTAGCACAAAAATTATTCGTACAATATTTTTTTCAACTTTAAACATTTGCTATTTTGCATAACCTTAGCTTAAATAAAAAAACTTTGTTTTTTAAAAAAATAAAATATTGTACAACTTAAAAACCGGAATTTTTTAGCGAAATTTGATGCTTTATTGTGGAAAAATGTTACAATATATTTTATTCAAAGTATTGTCCGTTGGAAGCTACAACATTTCCCCATCTTTCAGGCAATTTATGAATTCCATCCCAAAAAAATTGCGCCGGCTTGGCAGCCAAAAATGAATCGAGCCAATTTTCGATATCTTGAACTTAAGTGAAGCGTATTCCTGATAGGGCATTCTGCATCGATCGGAACAAATGGTAGTCTGATGGTGCAAGGTCTGGGCTATAAAGCGGGTGAGGCAAAATTTCCCATCCGTTGTTTTCCAGGTAATTTTTGACTGGGGCAGCAATATGTGGCCGAGCGTTATTGTGGTGGAAAATGATTGACTCGTGTCTGGTCGCATACGTTGGCCGCTCTGCCTGGATTTTCTGCTTCAATCGGATCAATTGTTGACGATAGAGTTGAGCATTAATGGTTTGGCAACAGCTCATAATGGATCACACCTAGCTGGTCCTGACTAAAACGTTCTTTGTCTTCGACATCAAAATCACCACTTTTAAACCGTCGAAACCACTCACGACAGCTTGATTCAGCTGGAGCATAGTCCCCATAAACTTCTACAAGCAAACTATGACTTTCCGCAGCAGTTTTCTTTGCAAAAAAATGACCCAACAGAACCTCCCGCAAATGCTGTCTTTTTCTCCAATTTTCGAAATTATTCATCGTGAAAAATAATAATGATGCACACAAGATAAAATTATTTTGTTGACTGATTTTGACAGCTGTCAAATGAACCTTCAAAATGACATATATATAAAGTTCGAGCTTTCACGATATTTGTTAGTACGGACATCCACCGTCAAATTCCGGTTTTTAAGTTGTACACCCAATAATATTTTATTTATATACCTACTTTAAAAGAAAAAAACCATCAAATTTTAGTTGGGACTATGAAAAATCTTAGAAAAGGTAAAATATGTTATAATTTTGCGCAAAAAAATTATTCGTACAAAAAATTGGTCATTAGCAAAAATTTTATCCCATTCCATATTTAAAGCAGTTTTCAATGATTCTTTTGAAGTTATGCTGTGTTTCCGGATCCTCCTTTCCAATAATTCCCAGATATGCTCAATGCGGTTCAAGTCTGGTGACTGGGGTGGAGTTTTCAGCTGCTTGCGGCAATAAATAAGCCACTCATGTACGATATATGAAAAATGTTTTGGGTTATTGTCTTGCTGGAATAAAAATTTGCTTGGCACTTACTTGCAAGTTATTTTTCAAAATGTTCAAATATTTAAACTTGTTCATTTTGCCAGTTATAAAACCAATTTTTCCGGGTCCAGATGCAGCCACACAGCCCCAAACCATTACATTTCCTCCATCGTGTTTTACAGTAGGAATAAGATTTTTCTTCCTCATTTCTTCGATTACTTTTCGCCAAACTTCCGGAGGGCCAACTGGTCCAAAAATGTCAAATTTTGATTCGTCGCTAAATACGATGTTTCCCCAAAAAGAATCTGGTTAATTTCTGTACTGTTTGCAACGAGCGACTCGACCATGATAACCAGCACTATGGCAGCGTATTCCGTATAGTTTGCGGACAAACTTTTTTTTGTGAAAATTCTTCGAAGTCTTCGCAAAGCTTTGTGCTGGTTATTTTTTAGGTTCTGGAAGTAAGTATTTTTGGCCCTCCAGCTTTCTGATGATTTGGACCCAATTGACCGCTTTTTACATATGTAGTTAATGATTACACTTTGCACGGTGGAATGTGATCTTCCAATTTCAATGACAATTTCGCGGAGAGTTTTGTTCTCTAAAAATAATTTTAGGATTAATTTACGCAAATCAAGGGATAAATCTGCACTTCGTCCCATTTTGTCTAATTCAATCAAAACTTTATATGAAAACTGATTTTAATGAGAAATGATTTTATGAGAAATACAAAGAAAAGGTTATGGACTACATATTCCGTAAACCTTTTTAAAACGAATTGCATGGTTACAGTGATATTTGAGAATTAAATGAGGAGTGATTTTTCAAAAGGGCGTAAAACCACTTCCAACCTCGAACAAACCTAAGGATGCCATCGCCATTACCATGCTAAAATGCATCCTCTAGTTCAAAATTCATCGCAAAAAATGCATTTTTCTTAGATAAAATCGTCGCATTTCAGAACAAAAGGGCTTATTTCCATATAATTTCATAAAAATTTTTAGAGTTTGATACAAAAAGACGTATTTTGAATAGTGACCGAAAAAACTTTTAATATTTTTTATATGTCCCAGGCTATATAGGTGCTTACATACCATGCCTATAGACATCAAAATAAACTTCCAAATGGTGAAATAAGAGTGATTTTGAAACAAAATGGCTTATTTCCAAATGTTTCAGAACAAAAGGGCTTATTTCCAAATGTTTTTTACTTTTTGCAATTACTGCAAATATGCTACAACAAAAATGTTAAGGGGATTAGAATCTTTGGTCAACTCACTATAATACAGGAGACATTAAAAAAAGATATGTTATTGTAAACAGCCCATAAAAGTTTTTTCTCATTACTGAAAATTTGTTTAACATGGTTTTACGCCCTTTTGAAAAATAACTCCTCATATACAGACATTGAACGAATTATTTTTGTGCGTAGATTTGTGTCATTTTTGCATTTGTAACTCATTTTTTTGTATGGAGGTTGAGTAACGGTAATTTTTTTCAGCGCATTTAGTACACGATTAATCATTCTAACAGTCTTCGAACAAATGGTGTATATTCAGTGTTTTACTATTCTTTGTATGCAATGATTGCTGTACGAATAATTTTTGTGCTCACTGTATATATTTTGAAGTATCAGAAGATTGAGGAAAAAGTCGAGTAACTAAGTTGAACAACGTATTTGTTAATAAAATTGAATATTAATTGAAAAAATTTGCAATTAAAATGAAACACAATTGATTTCATATCTCGTTTATAGTTGCACCATGAAAACTTTATTTTCGAAAAAGAAACATGCCAGAACTCAGAGAATTTGGCACTTTAAAGTTAAGTTTAAAATATCTTTGGGATCTAGCTAACTTACAGTGTCATAGTCGAAACAGTTTAAATGTTTAGTTTTGCTCCTAAATCAATGCATTACGTATACAAAATATAAACAAAATAAGGTGAGCCGAAAATATTCTCTAGTGAATAGAATCACCCATATAGATCTTTAAAGAATTCAATAACTGGATTGTGTTGCAATAAATATTATACCAATATCTTTGTTTTATTTTTATTTTTAATTTATTTAAAACTTAAAAACTTTTACGGAGATTTTACAAGTCACTCATATTATAATTTTACAGTAAACGTCGTTACGTTTAGGTATAACACTTAGAATACTTATTTTGAAAAAATAAATCAAATTCAGATTCGTAAATAATCCATAGTTGGTTATGAGAACCGATTAGAAAAATCTTCGCAGCCCTGTGTTATCCAATTAAGCCTTTTTAAGTACAACCCATAGTGATTAAAACAATTTTTCTACTTTGTATGTTATTGGAATATATATATTTTTTTTTTAATTTTGATATATCTAGGTTTCTAATGTATTTCCAGAAAATGTATTGTAGTTTTCAATTATAAATGTCAATTTTTATACAAAAAAAAAAAAAACAAGCCAAACTTATTAATGCAATTTATGGTTAGATTAAGACCATATAACATCAATTAACTGTTTCTTCCTTTTTGTAATAAGATAATCTCGTATTGATACGTAATCATTAATGTTGTTAATTGAAATGTATTTTAAGATAAGCAATCGAAATTCAATAATTGTGACAACAAAAACAAAAGAAAACTTTAACAAATTAAACCCAAGTCAATAAGAACGAATTAAATTTAGTAGATATAAGAAATTAACAAAAAAAAAAAAAATTATAGCAAAACTTCTTCAAGAATTATTGAAGTCAACGTTATATAAAATGTTATATCCTATAATTTTTATTTTGTTTTTGTTTTACTCATAAGCATAGTAAATTGTTTGAGTAAACTCGAAAAAATTTCAATTAAAATTAAGAATATGTAACGAAGGAAGTGTTTGTAAAATACATAAGCCAATAAGCTATAATTTAATTATAGGTAAATAAAATAGAAGTAAAAATGAAACAATAAAATTTGTGAAAATCAAAATTGATTAAAAACAGTGTTCTTTTTAGGTGTATACAGTGGCGGATTAACCCTAAGGCACCAGTAGGCACCTGCCTAGGGCGGCAGATTTTGGGGGGGGGCGGCAAATTTTTGGAGTGATAAAAAAAAGTTTTTATAATTTAGATATTGAACTTGATTTTTTTTTAAAGTACCATTTACGAATGGTACATTAAAAACATTTAAATTTGGCACTATCTAAGCAAAACCGATTAAAAACAACTATATAGTGTACCATACGTTTAAATTAATTCGATTATAAAAGATATTTAAGAAAAGTTTACTAAATGCCCAGGGCGGCAAAATAATTGATTGAAATATATATTGTTCTATAAGCCCAATGCCCAAAGGATTATAAGCTCAAAAACTCTTATCAAATGCAAAATGGACTGTAGGGGGCGGCAAAATGAGTTATTGAAATAGATATTGACTATAAGCTAAAGAACTCTTATCAAGGGTATTCGTGAGAATGAATTATGCGGCCGCGAGCGATGGTCGGCTCATGGTGATGCGGTTCGTGTTCTCTGTGAACATTTACCCAACATATGGAAAGCTCTTGAAGCCATTGAAAATGATTCCAAGGTGAAGTACGATGTGAAGCTCAAGGTGTAAAAAATAAATGAGAAATATCATTTCTTTTGTGTATATGGAATTTTGTGTTAAAAAAATTAACGCCGTTAGCACAATCTTGCAAGATGTAAAAACAAACCTGGGGAAAGTGGTTGAACTGTACGATGGCCTAATCTGTATAATTCAAGCTACTCGCGACGAATTTGATCTTACCGAAAAAAAACCTCTGGAGATATCTGTCATTAAGAAATACAAAACGGTTTCTTCAAGAAAAAGAACGTGTGCATTGCAGTTTGATGAAACAAGAGATGATGAAACGAGTGGCAGAAATAATTTCAGAATTTCTACATTCAATGTAATTTTAGATAAGTTGATCTGTGATTTAAAAATAAGATCTGTGTCATATGTGAAGGCTCTGGAAAAATTCGGCGGTCTAATTGATATGACAACCTTGGGAAACAATCAACTACGCGAAAAAGCTAAAATATTACGAAAAAGTTTTCCCGAAGATTTAGAAAAATCATCATCCAGTTCAAGTCTTATTGTGCTGAAAAAGCTTTAATACAAAATTTGCCACAGGATTTGCTAAAAATTCTTCGGAGAAATGATCTCTGCACATTGTTCCCAAATGTTGACATTGCGTTTACAATGTACATATGTACACCAATTTCCAATTCCACTGCTGAAAGGTCTTTCTCTGTTCTAAAGCGAGTCAAAAATTACTTCGGATCAACAATGGGGGAAAGTATATTGAGTGCACTTGCTATTTCAACAATAGAAAATGATATTTTGCTTGAATTAGATTGTAAGGATATTATTCACCACTTGCACTTAATAAAATTAGAGGATGTATGAATTTTTTAATGTATGAATAAACAACGTATTTAAACATACGAATCATTAAAGTGTTATTGTAACCTATTTATTTGTTTTTATTATGTTTTTATTATAAGTTTCTTTTACTAAAAAATAATCTGAATGGGGGCGGCAAAAAAAATAAGTGCCTAGGGCGGCAAATTAAATAGATCCGCCACTGGGTGTATATTGTAGCTAAAACATTTGACAAACAATGAAGCTTTTTTTTGGCGGAACCAAGTGCCTTAGATTCTAAAGGGATTAAAAATGAGCGAAATCGGTCAACGGACACGCCTACCTCCCATACAAAAAATATACTCAAAGTGCATCTTTAGGAGTAATTTTCACGACAATTAAACCAAAATACACTTAAATACTACGAATTACACAGGTTTACAAAAAAAAAAAATGTCATGACGTTTTGAGCAGACTATGTGTTTCCTATGGACTTTGTCGTCCTGAATCCGAATCTCGGGTCCGTTTTTTTCCAGAACGTCTGAGAAAAAAGATTTCAAGGTCATATGAAGGTCAAAGAGGGGTTCATGTGTCGTTTAGTGATAAATTCGCTAAAATTCTGAAACTAATTTTAAATCATTGAACTCTTAGGTCTTAAAAAGAATATGTAAGCAAAAAGAGTATCTCGGACTTAGTTTCGGAGATATAGCCATCGGAAGATCAGAATATATATCTTCTATGAAAACCGCTATAAGTTAAGAACCCCTGAATGGATTTGGAAAATATTCGTTTCATATGAAAGGTATTTTGTTGTTGTTGCTATTGTTGTTGTTGTTTTTGTTGTTGTTGTTGCTGTTGCTGATGTTGTTAATTTATTTGTTGTTGTAATTGAAAAATTTCACAAAATTTCAAAAAAGCTCATATCTCGAAAACTATGAATCCAATTGAAAATATTCTCAGAACATTTTTATAGGCTATCAAAATACCTTTCATATGACACCAATACTTTAAAAATCCATCCAGGGGTTCCCAACTTATAGCGGTTTTCATAGAAGATATATCCGGATCTTCCGATGGCTATATCTAAGAAACTAGGTCCGAGATACGCTTTTTGATCACATATTCTTTTTAAGGACTAAGAACTCAATGATGAAAAATTAGTTTCAGAATTTTAGCGAATTTATCACTAAGCGACCTCCATATGACCTTGAAAAATTTTTTTCAGACGTTCTGGAAAGAAACGGACCCGGGATTCGGATTCAGGACGTCAAAGTCCCTAGGAAACACATAGTCCGGTCAAAACGCCATGACATTTTTTTTTTTTTTGTAAACCTGTGTAATCAGGCATATTCTGAAATCCGATTCACTTCGGAAACGGATCTAAAGCAATCTTCATGAGCTCTGCATTGTGACGAATAAGATGGAATCGGATTTGTATTTCAACAAATAAAATTTGCTAATGGTTCCTATTCGATTTCTGAAACATAAATCCGATTTGGTGCTAATTATCAAAATGCGGAGCTCTTGAAGATTGCTTTCATTCCGATTCCGAAGTGAATCGGATTTCAGAACATGCCTGAATATCTATTTTTTTCAGCATGCATGGAAACACAATCTCGGCGGTAGTCCATCCCATGTAGCTATTATTGCTACGTCAACGAAGTGCATGACTACGCGTAGAGTCTACTTTGCTGTTCGAATGTTTATTCGGTAGTTTTAAATCATTTGGTCCAATAAATGGACACATACATTTGTTGTACAACTTAACTTGAGATTGTTTGAGTTAACGAATTTTGTATCTTCTTTATCCAATTCAGTTGCTGTTCGCCAATTCCAATGAAGTTAGATCCCAAATTCACAACCAACGTATCAAAATTACGAATCCACCATTGGTCAGACCTTCTCGTCATTTGGCAGCAAAGTTTTTGCAAATCTATTTATTGCGTACACTTAGTTGTGTCCCACTTTTATTATTTATTTTATTTCGATCAATTGAAATGACGGAGAGTAATTATAGAAATATACTTTGTGCCCAACTCCATTACTTGGGATTCGTTCAGTCAGATGAACCAAAGCCAATTTCTTTTAACACTTGACCATCTAATGGTACTGTTGAACCCTGATTCACAAGGAAGTCATATGGCATACTGCTTTTTCTGCGCAAAAATAAAATCTTCTAAGCCCCAAGGACAGTTTTGATTTCATGTATTGTTTTGCGGCGAACTTTCCTTCAAATGGGATGATTCGCTCATCAACGCATAAATTTTCCTCCCTCCATAGCTCAGATAAGTACTTACAAACTTGTTCAATTACTGGCTGTGCTTTGTATAATCGATCGTTACATTGCATGGCCAAGCGTTATTGTCCACTGCATGCACATTACTCCAAACTGTAAAGAAGATGTTCTCGGTAAAAAAAATGTAATTCCAATAGATATATCATTGAACATTGGAATGCGAGGAAACTTTAGTACACTTATCATAATGTGGTGCGCAAAAACCATTCTTTTCACATCTACAGTGACTGGTTTGAAGTTTGGAATAAATTTTTGTTGCACATATCGATTGGTGTAATGACTTGCTTTCACATAAAAATCATCAGGAAAATATTTTTTACAATAAATATTTTTTCACAGTAAATTTACTGAACTTAACAGTCAATTTGACAGTTTCTGCGGATTGGTGCCATTTCTATCGTTGAAATCGCTTGCATTAACCGATATTTTTCCTGTGAACGTACTTCGTTGATAACTTCACATAACTGGCTTATTGGGTTTTGACGGGCCCTTTTGAACCCGCTTTTCGTACCTTTTCTCTGCGGGACATCGCGTTTTTAAGGAAACATTACATCTTCAAAACTTTTCTTTTCACAAAAAAAAACCACAATTTCGCGAAATTGAAAAAATAAAACAATCGAAACACTCTAAATTTTCAGAGCTGCAGAATTTTTCTTTTCACAACATAATCGTTGCTAAAAAGCTGCAAATTCCAAGCCTACTCTCGACACCATCCGAAAAGTTGTGCCGCTTCTGCATACAAATAAAAATCTTTGCATCGCCATCCAAAATCTTTAAAAGCTTATGTAGCATGGTGAGAAGCTGTCAACGCTTTTCGCTATTTGTAAACATATTCAACATATACTCGAAATAAGTAAGTGCGTCAACCCAGCATCGTTTACCTATCAAGAAAGCTTTTTTCTGAATCCTATTGAATGCAACATCTCGCAAAACTACTTTATCGGGCAATGATTTAAAGCTTGAAGCTAAATAGCCAAGAAGGCTAATAGCTGTAGTAGCTAAACTTTATTATTATTATTAATAAAATTTAAAGGGCATGTTACAGTTCAAAAATTTTTTTTTTACTTTTGTTTGATTGCGGAGAGCCGGTGACAATAAAACTGCACTTACACGGATTTTCGAAATTTTTGTATGAATCGATAGTGTTTGGTCATAGATACAATTTAAGCCTAGTGTGCTAGGATTTGTCCTGGCACTAGTATTTTTTATTAATTTTTGAAATATGCATTTGCAGAAGAATTTTGCACTCACACGGATATCAATTGTAAGAATGCCATTTTATTGGAATTTTTTTTTTTATTTAAGAAAAGCATGGTGTGGCAACTGATATCCTGGTACAAAGATTGGCACACCGATTTAAAGAAAACAAATGCAAAGAAAAATTTGTTTTTTTTTTAATTAGGTTGTTTTAAGCTTTACTTTGAAAATTTTTCGGTTAAAAGCTCAAAAATTGGCCAAACTAATTGTCATACCAATTATATCTAGACCAGTGATGAGCACTCACCCATTAATGCCCAACGATAACCACAGTACATAGATGTATGTCTTCTCCTGTAACTCCCAGTAGGAGCATAGGGCCAAAATAAAACGTCTTCATTTGTCACGATCATTTGCGATGACTTTTATCTCTTGCCACGACTTTCTCTATTCTTCGATTTCTTTATCCAGCGAACTTTTCCATGTGGTTCTCGGTCTACCATGTCCCCTACTGCCTTGTGGACTCAAGGGCCTGGCGACAGTCTTCGCTGTGTGTTTTCAGGAAAGTATGACCTACTTGCGTAGCTTCTTCTCGTTTGCTATAGGCGTCTGATTACATTTTTATTGTAATCCGGCGTTTGAGACAGTGCGAAGTGGTCTTGCATGATTTAACCGTTTATAAAAATATTAAAATGGCGTGTGGGTTGAAGCTATATTATTAACTAGTATGACAAGCATTTGGGTCAAGTTTTGAGCTTTCACACCGAGGAACTTTCAAAATAGAGCTAAAAACGAACAGATTAAAAATTTTCTTTACATTTATTTTCTCTAAATTGGTGTGCCAGACCTTTGTGTCAGGATTTCAGTTGGCACACCGAACTTTTCTTAAATTATAAAAAATTTGCATAGCATTCTTACAATTAAAATCCATGTGAGTGCAAAATGCATCTGCAAATGCAAATTACAAAAATTAATAAAAAATATGTATTAGTGCCAAGATTTAAATGAAACGTATTTTTATTGGCTACAAAATCGTTGCACAAAAGTTTTAAATCCGAGTCATAGTTTTCAAAATATGGCGTGTTTTCAAAAATTTTTAAAATACCACTTACAGCAACAACCGAAATAGCAACATCTGCATGATGAGACTGGGCTCCTAAAAGTCAGGCCACATACTATCCTGTTAACACAGCAAGTCCTGCTGATCTGCTGTAGTCCAGATCACCCCACTAATAGGGTGGTCAGTATGCCGACACCTCACAGGTGTATCAGGGTGGACTTCAGGTGTTATAAGGAAGCCATCTTGGACTTCTTGCCTAACTCTTGGGACCCTGGGCCTCTCCGCGATGCCCTCAATGGTCTGCATATGCACCTTGCCAGTACGGCTATTGCATCACTGGCACTCAATAAAGTGATCAATAGCCGCCCTCCACAAATTCATCAAAGTAAAAGGTCACTATCGAGGGAGGCAAGGTGCATATTCGCTCAACTTCGCAAGGGGTACTAGCTCATCTTGATGAGCTAAAGAGCCCGGATCATTGAGGGTACCGCGGATCGGTGCCCACCATCCAGTGGTAGTCCGCATGACAGTTCCCATCTTTTCAACTGTCCTTCCCGTCCCGCCAACCTCTCTACGATTGACTTACGGTCCCGCCCAGCAGAGGTAGCCCAGTTTCTGGGTCTCTCGGACTATGCTTGACCTGTTTTCAACTTCCCAATCCCCCAAACACTAGTAGGCGAAAGGATGAATTTTGTTTTTCAACAACAGCAACAGTAACAACAACAACAATTACACCCACAAAAACAACAGAAACAAAAAAAAAATAAAAATTGCGCTTTAAGACAACTGGTTAACCTACTTCGAGATCGCTGTAGCAGAAAATACTTACAAAACAAAAAAAAAACTAGCAAGGGTGTAACATTTGGCCTAGCCAAACATTTAATACCCTACACTGCGCTCTACCACAATCTTTTGTAAGAGTTCACCCAGTTTTTGCTCAGAGCGTGCATTTATAGTTCTTAATGTCTGAGTGAAATTCGGTTGGATTATCTCAAAAAACGTTTTAAGTATAGCGTTTTGAAGCTCTTGCTTATAAGGGAAGTGCCACGCCCTCTTGTCCGATTTCACCCAGTTCTTGTTGGGAGCTTGCATTTATAGTTCTAAATGTCTGAGTAAAATTTAGTTTGATAGTATTGCGTTTTAAAGCTTTTGCTTATATGGGAGGTGCCTCGCCCTCTTGTCCAAATCCGCCCAGTTTTTGCTCAGAGCTTCCGCTTACCATTCGTAGTATTTAAGTGTATTTTGGTTGAATTGTTGTGAAATATACTCCTAAAGTTGCATTTTGAATATATTTTTTGTATGGGCGGTAGGCGTGTCCGTTGACCGATATCGCTCATTTTCCAGCCCACAGGCTAACTTTTACGACAAAGCCAACGCACCAAATTTCATTGAATTATCATGGTTAGTTTTCCCATAAAAAATATTTCCACGCACAGCCAGCCACCCAGCCAGCCAGCCAACCAGCCAGCCAGACAGACGGATATGGCTATATCGACTCAGGAGGTAACGCTGATCAACAATATATATACTTTTCTATATCTGCCACGCTTCCTTCTCTGCGTTACAAACGGAAGGACAAAGTGAATATATCCTGGGTGTAGGGTACAATAAAGTTGTCACCAGTACGACGTTCAGCGGTGTCTCAATTTCGTGGTAATGCAATGTTATGTTTCACAAAATTTTGCCTCTAAGAAAATTTTTCGCGGAAAAACATACCCAAGTAAATATTGTTGTACACGGTGGCCTAATACACTTATGAATCCACATTTATAATAATTAGTGAAAAACTTTCACTAAAAAAACTCGAAAAATAAAATTTTATTAGCGCGCACAAAAAACTGAGCTGTCAAAGTTTCAGTGTTGCCGATCACCGAGTCTAATTCCATTGATTGATGTGGAAGAAGGCGTTGCGCGATTTGTCGTAGGGTTCAGCTTAAAGGTGCTATTAAAAAAGAGAATTAACAGTATTTCATGTGAAGAAAATCTGCGAAAGCTGGATGTTTTAAATCTAAGCTCCGAAGATTTTCTCCAAATGAAAAAATACAGCGATGATCGTCTTTTGCTTCACAATCCTTAAGACAAATTTTTTGATATTTGCGTCAAGCATATCGAAGTGTATAAAACTTTATTCAATAAACATTGTCACGAAGAGAATACCAGGGAAAGGATTGTAGAAGCATGCGTCGATCAAACTAACATAGATCACCCTGATTGGTTTGAAAAGTCCGGTCGAATCATTATTCTAACCCATTTAATTTCGGTATTGCTACACCGTAATTCTAGATGGTTACTGGAGGAAAGAAAGGGAAGAAGAAGAAAGACAAAAAGCAATCGACAGAGATGCTAGATAAATGGAACAAAATCAAAAAAGAGACAACAGAAATACTAGAAAAATAAAGCAAAAACTAACTAGTAAGGGTGCTACCTTTGGCCTGGCCAAACATTAAATACCCTACACAGCTGTATTTTGAAAATTTTGCTTATATGGGAGGTGCCACGCCCTCTTGTCCGAATACACCCAGTCTTTGCTTAGAACTTGCATTTATAGTCCTCAAAATCTGAGTTAAATTTAGTTCGATTATCTCAAAAAACGCTTTCAAGCTTTTGCTTATATGAGAGGTGCCACGTCCTCTTGTCCGAATTCGCCCAGTTTTTTTTTTTTTTTTGGAGCTTGGGATCACAATTCTTAGCAT
Organism: Calliopum simillimum; assembly: GCA_951812925.1. Lineage (NCBI taxonomy): Eukaryota > Metazoa > Arthropoda > Insecta > Diptera > Lauxaniidae > Calliopum > Calliopum simillimum. The sequence goes on from OX638369.1 coordinate 95,608,237, forward strand.
TTATGTGTATTTTGTTTGCATTATCGTAAAAAATACTCCAAAAGTTGCATTTTGAATTTATAGTTGTTAATATTTGAGTGAAATTTGGTTGGATTATCTCATAAAATGTTTTCAGTACAGCGTTTTGTACCTTTTGCTTATATGGGAGGTGCCACGCCCTCTTTTCCGATATCACCCAGTTTTAGCTCAGAACTTGCATTTATAGTCCTTAAAATCTGAGTAAAATTTAGTTCGATTATCTCAAAAAACACTTTCAAGCTTTTGCTTATATGAGAGGTGCCACGCCCTCTTGTCCGAATTCGCCCAGTTTTTTTTTTTTTTTGGAGCTTGGGATCACAATTCTTAGCATTTATGTGTATTTTGTTTGCATTATCGTAAAAAATACTCCAAAAGTTGCATTTTGAATATATTTTTTGTATGGGCATTTTCTATCCCCCGAGCTAACTTTGACGACGGAGGCTGTGCACCAAATTTCAGTGAATTATCTTGCTTAGTTTTCCCAAAAAATGTATTTCCACACACAGCCAGCCAGCCACCCAACCAGCCAGCCAGACAGACGGAACTGGCTATATCGACTCAGGAGGTGACGCTGATCAAGAATATATATACTTTTCTATATCTGCCACGCCTCCTTCTCAGCGTTACAAACGGAAGGACAAAGTGAATATAGGGTATAAAAACAGGCGACAAAAATGAAATGTAGAAAAATGAAAAGATTCCAGAAGAAGTGAAAGCTTCTCATTTCCAAACATCGAATACCAGTGGACCAATTGAAGCCACGTGGCTATGACGAATTATGCAACTGCATATTTCTGCTAACATGGAGATTTTTAATGAAGGATTTCCCCAAATGGAAGAAGCAGTTGAAAATTATTTTTGTGAAGAAAAGCTGCGAAAAGAAAACACATGTAAATAAACGTTACGATTCGCACCTTTATATAGAAGTGGATCTTGGTAAAGAGGTTTTAACGCCATTGCATTAAATTCCCTTAGAATTATGTAAATCTCTGCCAAAAAAAATCAATTAGCAGGAATAAATTCTTATACGGGAAATTTTAAGGGAGATTCCATCGGAAATTATTTAGCCTATGTGGATATACTAGAACACTGCATCCAATTTGACGAGATGACGAAAAAATTATATTTTCAGTAATTAGCAGTAATATAATTATTCATATATCCATACTAATTAAAACGCAAAAATTTTATTGGCTGCACAGCTTCTTTTTTCAATCAATCAAATGTGTATGTACCCGTATTCTCTTAAAGCAGATTTATGAATTTTCAATATCTCGAAAAAAAAAAATACTCCAGTTAAGGCCACTAAATACACCCCATTAAAAGTTCATATCATCATTAGTTGAGTTGTTGCATATTGACAATTCGAGTAGCTACAAACAGAACGGAAGTTCGCCATTTATAAACAGAGAAGTGTTAAAAAAAATATTTTAACATATTGTTAAAATTAAAAGCAAAAAAAAAACTGCAACATTAAAATCATAAAAAATGCAAGAGTTAAACAATGCGAAATTAATGCAACAGATGGCGTTCCTTCAATGGCAGTTAATTGGAAAAATTTTCATACGACATTTGTGCAATTGTTCGTTCAAAATACCCAGTGGAAATATCAGAGTTCATAGAACTAGTGGCAACAGTATTGGTTTTCCCTCCTACGCTTTATTTATTTCCCTTTTTAGGTGAGGCACCAGACGGAATTGAGTATGCAAAATATGACAACTGCAACATGAGCTCAGATTTTTATAGGTAGGGCCCTAAGTTACTAGAAAGTGACTGATGCCAGGATCTGCGGTCGTCCATTATTTTTTCAGTCCCTTCCCCCATCCAGGCCTACCATGGTTTTCCGTCTTCGTTTTTTATAGCCGTTTATGAAAAACTTGGATCTTCTTATTGCGAATCTGAAGTTGATTTTTTTCCAGGATCCTGCGTTTTATTTGCTTAACAGTAGGCAAAAGGTTAACTTAATTTTTATCAATGGATTTGGATGGCTAAAATTATTTTTAACAAACCATACTAATACCATTTTTCGATTGGATTACTTCTTAACGAGTTATAAGCTATAACAATAAAGGGTTTTTTTAAACGCCGTACAAAGAATTAACGATTTCATGGTCTGAGATTTTAATAAGGGAGAGTCACCGGGTATGAGACAGTCGATTTTTTCTATGATGCAAAATTAATATTGCCAATCTGACTTCAGCCGAACTGTCCTCTTGCTATGACCAAGTTTTTAAGCCAACACCGAAATGAAAAGATCTATTGCTTATTTTAGTTACATTAGATAGTATTTAGTATTTTACATCAACTTTGTTATGCGATATGGGCTTATGTAAATAACGGGTATTCCAATAAGAGCTTCCTGCTTTGTTTTCGAAATAAAATACATAAAAATCAATACATTGAAGCAAACTTTATTTGGAATGATAATTCGATTCCTACAACTCAATCCTTAAAAACCATTTTGTTCAAATGTTGCCCAAATCTAGCTCTTAAATGGTTCATTCTGTGGGTCCAACTTACGACAGTTAACACGATTTATGTTGGTTCCCAAAGCGTCAATATTTTAGGGTTTGTCGACATAAACCACTGATTTAACATATCCCCAAAGAAAGTAATCAAATGGCGTCAAAGCACATGATCTTGGAGCCAATTAGCAGGAGCATTTCTTGAGATGATGTTTTCTTCGAACATTTCCTTCAATAAAGCGATTGTTTCTCCAGCTGTTTCACCATTGACCGTAACACGGGCTCCATTCGCATTTTTGAAGAAATACGGTCCGATGATGCCTCCTGCCCATTAACCACACCAAACAGTGCATTTATCTGGATACATTGGAAGCTCCTGGATTGCTTCTGGTTGTTCATCGGCCCAAACACGGCAATTTTGCTAGTTAACGTAGCCGTTCAATCAGAAATGAGCTTCGTCGCACAACACAATTTTTCGATAAAACAATGGATCAATTTGAAGTTGTTGTAAAGCCCATGAAACGAAATTAAAACTTACACTAAGATCAGCCGGCTTCAATTCTTGTACGAGCTGTATTTTATAGGCCTTCAAACGCCACAATGATTTATAAGAGATGCCCAAAGCCTGAGATCGGCGATGAATGGATTGTTCACGGTTTTTACGAAAACTCTCTGCTACTGTAGCAATATTCTCTAAATTACGTGCTCTATGCACTCTGGTTGAATGATGAATGTTCAATAGTGTAAAATTGGTTCGAAATCTAGTGATGGTAATACGAATAGTGCGCTCAGTTGGACGCTCATAACGACCAAAATGATGTTGAAGAACTCTGTAACATTCTCTAATTGATGACTGATTTTGGTAGTAAGTTTCCACAATTAATAAACGATTTTCAGGAGTAAGCCTATTCATGATTGAGTCATATTGAATACTGAACACAAACGTCCTATGAACAAGCCATTTGACACATAACAGCTGTCAAAACAACCCAGTTGGAATAGGGACCTCGAATTGGATCACCCTTTATAAATGTTTAAAATATTCTATTTTGGCATTTCTTAAAAAGTGTCATGAGACACTTAAATTGCGAAAAAATATGTACATTGAAAACTGGCCATAACTTTTGCATGTGATTAAATAAATTTCTACGACAATTATTATTATTGCAATTATTACAGCTCCAGTTTTTATATAAAAAGCGAAAATTTTTTTTTATAGTGATTTTTAACACTTTTTTCTCGCATCATTCTCATGCGATTTTAGTGCTTTTGTTGTATTTTGCAAGTATGGGCAATACCAAATTTCTTCAAAATCCGTTTGGTGAAAAAGTCTAAAGATTACAAGTCTTACAAGACTTAAAGTTGTTTTTTTTTTTGTCCAAAAGGAAATTAAACAACCTCCAGAAACCTGGTTACCATCTGCCTTACGGTGTAAGTATTTGAGTAAGCAATCTTAAGCGAAATTCAATCAAATTTTTAATGTAAATCTTACGTATTATCGGACTTCCCTTTACCTAGCGAAATATCCATGTTCTATAGACGATTATAATGCAAAATAGCAAACATTAATTCTCTTGGGAGCATAACCCTCAAAATCGTAACTGGGTATATACATACATATACATATACTTAAGCAATAAAAACGGAAATTAAAAAAAAAAAATTAAATTACTGAAATAAATATTTCCACTTTTAAGTTAAAATTAAAATACAAGTAAAAATAATTTAAAAAATTGTTGGGTTTAACAAATAAAGGAAAATAAAATTAAATGACTGCAAAAAATAACACAATGTGAAATCAATACACATGAAAAGAACAAAAAACAGGGTGAAATTACAACAACAAAATGTAAAAAAAAAATACTCACTATATGATGCAACAGGAAAGAGGACATCTGCGATAACATAAAATTTATGAGGTACAAATCAAAACATATGGATTGTGCACAAAGGTATAAATATTTTTGCAACATTTTTCTTCGGTTTTTTTTTTAAATTTATGAAAACAATGTTTTACAAATGGTAATATTTATTTTATTTACGTTATATTGATTAAAATTTGGTTGAAATCCTTGTTTTATTACATTGTTGTTTTTATCTTTGTTTTCAACATTCTCTCTCTGTATAGTAAACTTTTATTAACTCATTGTTGGGGCAGTTAAACCAAAAATGAAACTAAAACCAAATGCAACAATATTAAATAACAATAAAAAAAGCCAAGAAAATCCCCATAATAAATTACGTATTGTTTACCAACGGTCAGTGGCCACTAAATACTACCAACGCAGACGGTACACCCCCACTAGGGTGCATTGAAAAATTAATAAGCGACGTCATTGAGTTCACACTGAACCTTATCACAGGCTTTTGGGAAAATGGCCAGTTAGATCAATTTCGGTGTTCGGGAGTTTGTCACTAAAAAAATTGGAGGTCTGCCATGACAAATCTGGAATAGAAATTTGCTGTTGTTGTCATGTCAACCCTGATGGATGAAGTTTCCAGATTGGTTGAGTGACTGTGTGGAAACAAGATGATAAAAGAGCAACTATTAAAGGGCTTCACTTTGGAATAGTGGAATTCTTATTTCCTTTGTTTACCCTTGGGAAATATGAATTGGGGCAATTGGGTCAATTTATGGCTCATTGTCCAAAATGCATTTGGACTTATGAAACGGATTTTGTCAGAGATAGGAGCTCAACAATTGGGGCACTTTTTGGCCAATTCGCATTTTGTGGAAAATTTTGAAAATTTTAAGACGATTTATATGTAAATTTTTGTGCTTTACTGACAAGATATTAACGCTACAAAGTGAAAAACAATGTAAAACCAACCCGACGGTTTATATTGCCGATCAGGGAAGTATTTTATCGAAAATTTACACCGCACAAAATCTCCTCAAAATTGCTCAAATCATCCAAAAATCTATGTTTCTGAAGTCCAAAATGCTAATAAGATAATTGACCAAAAACTTAGCCCCTATCTTTGGCACGACATTTGCTACGAAAAATCAACACGCGGAATTGTAAAGTTATTGTTTTAAGCCGGGTTAAGCCGCCCTATCAAAGACAAAAACGGAAATCTCTTAACATCTGCAGACGACCAATTAAACAGATGGAAAGAGTATTTTTGCGATATACTAAATCCCATGTCTACCACATCCCTGCAACCAGAATCACCAACTACAACTGCCGCAATGACTCGCAGTAGTAGTCGAATACAAACACCGCCGCCTACAATTGATGAAATTGTGAAAGCTATCCAAAGCATGAAAAACAACAAGGCCGCCGGTATAGATCAAATAACAGCTGAACTGCTAAAGGCATGCCCCATAACATCAGCTAAAATTCTCCATCCGCTGCTCAACAAAATCTGGAGTGAAGAGCGTTTGCCAGAAGATTGGCTACATGGCATGTTAGTCAAATTGCCGAAAAAAGGTGACCTAAGCGAGTGCCGAAACTATAGAGGCAGCACCTTGCTCTCAGTACCATCAAAAGTACTGACGAAAGTGCTTCTGAGCAGGGTAAGCGAAAAACTTGATTCGGCCATTCGAAAGCAGCAAGCAGGATTCCGGCGAAACAGATCATGCGTGGATCAAATCAACACGCTCAGAATAATTGTCGAACAATCATGCGAGTGGCGTGCTGCACTTCAACTTGTCTTCGTTGACTATAGCACTGCCTTCGACAGTGTCTCCCGAGAAAACATCTGGGCGTCACTGCAACGAAGAGGTATTGCCGCAAAGGCCATAAACTTAGTACGTGCACAATATGAAGGCTTTAAATGCAGTGTGTTACACAACGGGTTGTTGTCACCGACATTCACCACTAATTCAGGCGTACGGCAGGGGTGTTTACTATCAATATCACTCTTCCTTATCGTTCTTGATGATATCCTAGATAAAGCTCTTAATAAGGCCAAAAGGGGTATCCAATGGAACTTTACCGAACATCTGGAAGATCTCGACTACGCTGACGACATCTGCCTCATATCGTCCAAACATTCAGATATGCAAAGCAAAATTGAAGACCTTGTCTTGGAATCACAAAAGACCGGCCTAAAAATCAACGAATCCAAGACTAAAAGCATGAAGCTAAACGCAAGCAGTGATGACATCGGAAACGTCGATAGCTTCACGTATTTAGGCAGCATTATCTCCATGGATGGTGGAGCAAAAGAGGATATCAACTCAAGAATAGCAAAAGCAAAAGGCGCGTTTGCTCAACAGAACAAAATATGGTCTTCATCCGTTATATCCACTAAAACGAGAGTGCGCATTTTTGATTCAAATGTGAAATCGGTTTTGATATATGGGTGCGAAACGTGGCTTGTTACTGAACAACTAACGAACAAGCTGCAAGTATTCGTCAACAAATGCTTAAGGCGAATACTAAAGGCTTGGTGGCCTCGCACTATATCAAATGCCGAGCTACATCAAAAATGCAAACAGAAGGCTATAGCAAACGAGATCAAGCTGCGCAAATGGGGATGGATTGGTCACACTCTCCGGAAACCACACAGCGAAGTTTGTCGCCAGGCCCTTGAGTGGAATCCACAAGGCAGTAGAGGACGTGGTAGACCCAAAACCAACTGGAAAAGGTCGTTGGAAAAGGAGATCCAAGAATCGGGAAAATCGTGGCAAGAGATCAAAGTCATCGCAAGGGATCGTGACAAATGGAGAGATTTCATATTGGCCCTATGCTCCTCCTAGGAGTTAAAGGAGAATACATACATACAAGCCTTTTTATCTGAAAAACTGCTATGGAAGGGTGGAGTGGTCCACTTGACAAAGAATGTCTGTGCAGAAATGAAAAAGTATGACACGTCCGATTTAGAGGGAATATTCACTTTGTCCTTCCGTTTGTATAGCCATGTTTGTCTGGCTGGCTATGTGTGGAAATACATTTTTTGAGAAAACTGAGCAAGATAATTCAATGAAATTTTAAAGTATTTTACAACGCATTGCATCCAAAATACGCATAAATACTAGGAATAGTTAGCGCAAGCACTGAGCAAAACTAAGAAATTCGGACAAGAGGGCGCGCCCGGGCGTAGTAAAAGTAAAATTTTAAAATTACTCCAGTGTAGGGTAATTAATGTTTGGCCAAGCCAAAGGTAACACTTTTACTAGTTTTCTTTTAGGCATCTCTTAATGAGATCTAGGAGCTGACAAAATCGTACATATCTATAAGTGATGTCGATGTGAAAAATTTGAGCGAAGTGAAATTATGTAAAAAGTGAAGTGTTGCGAAGTGAACACAAAAAGTTGGAGCATAAATTTATTTATTTAATTCTCCACAAACAATTTTATAACCTTTACAATTTAATGCTTGGAAAAAGTTAATTTCTAAATGTTTTCATAACCAAATTTTCAAGAATTTTTACAATTATTTTGTAATTTTAAAATAAACAATTAGAAAAAGCTTATTTCTAAATGTTTTCGTAATCATTTTCCAATCTTTCGAAAATTTTTTATTTTATTTTTTAATGACCTTTCGAACTAAGTAAAATACAAGCCATTCGAATCATAACTGGCACGTTAGTTCAGTTTATATTGTAAGATTGAATTGGAAGTCATAGATTCGATTCTCAGTAAACATATTTATTATACCCTACACCCAGGATATATTCACTTTGTCCTTCCGTTTGTAACGCAGAGAAGGAGGAGTGGCAGATATAAAAAAGTATATTAATTCTTGATCAGCGGCACCTCCTGAGTCGATATAGCCATGTCCGTCTGTCTGGCTGGTTGGATGGCTGGCTGGCGGGATGGCTGGCTGTGTATTGAAATACACTTTTTGGGAAAACTAAGCAAGATAATTCAATGAAATTTGGTACACTGCATCCTTCGTCAAAGCTAGCTCGGGGGATTGAAAATGAGCGAAATCGGTCAACGGACAGGTAGGCGTGTACAAAAATTATATTCAAAATGCAATTTTAGTAGTATTTTTAACGACATTGCAACCAAAATACACATAAATACTACGAATTGTAAGCGCAAGCTTTGAGAAAAAACTATACAAGCTCGGACAAGAGGGCGTGGCAAATCTCATATAAGCAAAAGCTTCAAAACGCTATACTGAAAGCGTTTTTTGAGATATTCGAACCAAATTTGACTCAGACACTAAGAATTATAAATGAAAGCTCTCAACAGAAATTGGATGAAATCGGACAAGGGGGTGTGGCACCTCCCATACAAGCAAACGCTTCAAAATGCTAGACTGAAAGAGTTTTTTGAGATAGTACAACCAAATTTCACTTAAATATTAAAGACTACTTATAAATGCACTCTCTAAGCTAAAACTAGACGAACTCGGACAAAAGGGCGTGGCAGCTCCTATAAAGCAAAAGCTTCAAAACGCTGTACTGAAAAAGTTTTTTGAGATAATCGAACCAAGTTTCACTCACTAAAAACTATAAATGCAAGCTCTGAATAGAAACTGGGTGAACTCGGACAAAAAAACGTGGCACCTCCCCTACAAGCAAAATTTTCAAAATACTGCAGTGTAGGGTATTTATTTTTTGGCTAGGCCAAAAGTTACACCCTTACTAATTTTATTTTTGATTATATATAAAAATTTTTGAAAAAAAAAATTTGTTTGGAAAAAAATTTGAAAATATTGTATAAAAATATTTGGAAAATATTTTATAAAACATTTATAATAAACTTTTTTCAAAAGATTTTCACAAACTTACTATGAAGGGTCCAATTTCAATGATTAAACAATTTTAATTCAAGAATTTCCAACTATAACTATAATATGAGATGGTAGTATGTCAATTATCGTCGACATACAAAAAAGTATATTTCTGAACTCTCATTAAAAGAATGGTTAAATTTTAAGGCAAATTTTGGATTAAAAAAAGTGAAGTGCAAAGTGGAGCAAAACACTTCGATTGAAGTGATCTCTACGGATTGTGTGATCTCTCCTTGATAGATATCGGTGATTCGACTGAGCATCCATTCTGACAAAGGGTTATAAGTATTTAAAAGGGTCATAATACCTTGATCTCAGATCTAGATACTGAAGGCATTGTTTCAAAAGTCCAATGTAATGCGGATGACGCTGCGGAGGTGGCCAAGTCGCATTTTGATAATAATGCTAGAACCACCGATGGAAAATAGTTCTGGAGCCGCTGGTTTCAAACCATATGAAGATTGCCAGTGCAACAAAAAAAAATTTACTCTTTTCGTCGTATACACAAAAAAAAGGAATGAATGAAAAATGTATTATTCCTAAAAAAAAATTCATCGAATTTGAGCCAAGAACAGCATTCATTGACTATAAGTGTTTTCATTCATACGCTAATAAATGCATACGTAGGCTTATGAATCATTCATAAAATATAAGAACTTGCTCGTAAAATCTGAGCACAAATTTTTAAGTTTCCGTGGTTACGTCAATAAAAAGGTTAACAACGAGTACCAAAGGGGAGGCCAAATGCAAAACATGTGGGGCATTCCATGCCAAAACCCACCATTTGGCTTTTACATCTTCAATTTTTTTTTTTTGTTTGTTTCATATAGCACTAGTTAAGGCTACCCTCCATGATTTTTTTGTAAAATCCGTTCAAAACACACAAATTTTTAAAAGATTGAAAAAATTACATAAAAAAAAATTACAAAAATGAATTGAGGAGTGATTTTTCAAAAGGGCGTGGAACCATGTGAAACAAATTTTCAGTAATGACAAAAAACTTTTATTGGATGTTTACAATAACTTATTTTTTTTAATGTCTCAAGTGTTACAGTGATTTGACCAAAGATTCTAATCCCCTTACCATTTTTGTTGTAACATATTTGTAGTAATTGCAAAAAGTAAAAAACATTTAGAAATAAGCCCTTTTGTTCTGAAACGTTTGGAAATAAGCCCTTTTGATTCAAAATCACTGTTATTTCAACATTTGGAAGTTTATTTTGATGTCTATAGACATGGTATGTAAGCAACTATTTAGCCTGGGGTATATAAAAAATATTAAAATTTTTTTGGCCACTATTCAAAATACGTCTTTTTGTATCAAACTCTAAAAATTTCTATGAAATTATATGGAAATAAGCCCTTTTGTCCTGAAATACGACTTATGATCACGATTTTATCCTTGAAAAATGCATTTTTTGTAATGAATTTTGAACTAGAGGATGCATTTTAGCATGGTTATGCCGATGGCATTCTTAGGTTTGTTCGTTGTTGAAAGTGGTTTTACGCCCTTTTGAAAAATCACTCCTCAATTCTTATTTTTAGAAATAATTTATTTTTGAAACACCCAACATCCTTCCGTGCGTGATTCGTTTCTTTTGTTTACATTTTATTTTTGTTGCATCTAATCCTTTCGAATCGTAATATGAGACAAACTGGGATTTTAGCTGACTATCGGTACAGAGCTGCTGTTGGGCGCAACATACAAAAATTTTAAATAAACAACCCAAAATCAGGCATCTGGGAATTCCCATTTTCATTTGTAAATCCCATACACATTTTCTGAAGTAGCTAAAAACTACCCATGCAACAGCATTCAAGCATTATGTATGTATGTATATGATGTTAACAATACATATAGGAATGTTTGAATAGCATTGAAGCGTCTATTCGCCCTAGAGGACATCATTTTGACCATCACCAATGCTTTGTGCGCGCAAAATCTTTTTGTCAACATTTTAAAGATAGTAAGGGTATTTTATCCGCAGTTTCTTACTTCAAATAAGTATATTTTGTCTAGACACTTACCGAGCTTAACCGAAGTATGTACATGGGTCATATGGATACTTACACTTTGCGGCACAGATAATTATGAAACCACTTCTCATTATAGACCCCAATTGATGGTAATGAAAAGGCATAAAGGTCAAAACAGCAATTTTTTCAAGGTCAAAGTTTAAAACACAGATAATACGCATTCAGAAAGCATATTCGATCTATAACTTACCATTTAAGATAAAACTGTTGAAAGGTTTTGTCAACTTTGTTGCCACTCAGCGTTATTTTGAAGGTCTGAAATACTAAAGTCAAAGTCTTAAGTCAATTTTGTCAACAGTTCAATTCAAAATTTTGCTTATTTTTTATGGCATTTTTACAATTTTAAACAAAAATAAGCAACTTAAAAAGAAAAACTCTTGGAAAAATCGACTCAAAGAAAGTGGCAAAAGTTTTCTATTTTTATTTTCATAAAATCGAACAATTTGCATATGTGGAATTTAAAATAATCTATACATTTAATGGTGTTACATACATAGTATATTTCGCACACAGACAAACGTTGGTGTATGTATGGGTGGATGTGACGGAAATTGAAGCGAAGCTTATCGCACTATTTTTATCAATCGAAGCGCAAAATACGAATAAAAATTTCATAAAAATAAATATTGTATTTATTTGCAAGACAGAACGACATGAAAAGTGACAGTCCTTGTTGCTTGCACCCCTACTTTCAAGATCTCAGGAAAGAAAACGGGAAAAATAGGAAAATATGAGCAAAGCTTAAGTGAAAGATGAAGAAAATGGTGTGTGAAAATGTGAGCGCTTAGAACACTATTAACCTTCTTATGGCTGTCATACATACACTTGTGTGTATGGATGTACATAAATGTACGCATGGCCACATGGGTAGGGTTGCCAAATAAAAAACTTATGCTTGCAACTCAGTGTACCTACCAAATTTCATTAAAATAGCTTGTATAACTTACGAGATATAATGTTTTTAAATGTCAAAAGAAATAGGGTGTGGCAATATATTTTAACGCCACTTTTTTCCCAAGGGTTGGTACACATGATCGGCTTTTATACTACGTTTTCACCGGATATTTAGCTGTGATGAGTTGAGTTTTATAAATCTAGTCGTTAAATCATTATCACCTGTCGAAAGAGATTTATTCTTGACAGTAAATGTCATACAAGTGGGAAAATTAAAGTTGTTCTTCCTTTTGTTCCTAAGATCTATCTTTCGTTTGTTGTTTTTATATACCAGGGTATATTCACTTTGTCTTTCCGTTTGTAACGCAGAGAAGGAGGCGTGGCAGGTATAGAAAAGTATATATATTCTGGATCAGCGTCACCTTATGAGTCGATATAGCCATGTTCGTCTGTCTGGGAAAACTGAGCAAGATAATTCAATGAAATTTGGTACACTGTTGCATCGTCAAAGTTAGCTTGTGGGCGAAATCGGTCAACGGACACGCCTACCACCCATACAAAAAATGTATTCAAAATGCAACTTTTGGAGTATTTTTCACCGCAATGCAATCAAAATACACTTAAACACTACGAATTGTAAGCGCAACCTCTAAAAAAAAACTGGGCGAATTCGGAAAAAAGGGCATGGCACCTCCCATATAAGCAAAAGCTTCAAAACGGTATACTGAAAGTATTTTTTGAGATAGTGAAACTAAATTTAACTCAGACACTAGGAATTATAAATGCAAGCTCTCAACAAAAATTGGACGAAATCGAGCAAGGGGGCGTGGCACTTCCCATAGAAGCAAAAGTTTAAAAATGCTATACTGAAAGAGTTTTTTGAGATAATCCAACTAAATTGCACTCAAATACTAAAAACTAAACTAAAACTAGACGAACTCGGACAAGAAAGCGTGGCACCTCCTATATAAGCAAAAGCTTTAAAACGCTATACTGAAAACGTTTATTGAGATAATCCAACCAAATTTCACTCAGACACTATGAACTATAAACGCAAACTCCGAGCAAAAACTGGGTGAACTCGGACAAGAGAGCGCGGCGCTTACCATATAAGCAAAATTTTAAAAATACTGCAGTGTAGGGTATTTATTTTTTGGCCAAGTTACACCCTTACTAGTTTTTTTAAAGTAAAGTAAAGTGGTGATTGACACTTGATCGAAATTAGCCAAAATCGGTAGCACTATTGAGACTTATACAAGGATTCAAAAATAAATGTCCTCAGAAGTAGATTTATTTTTGTACACTACGTGATTTACAGCGAGACTAAGAACTAAATCTTGAAACAAGCGTAAATCACCACAAAAATCTCCGGTGGAAGCTTGCAGAACTTGTAAGAGTAGCTTGCATAGATTGCGAGATATAACGTGTTAAAATGTTCAATCGTAAAAAAATGAACGCAGCACGTGAACTTTTCGACCAGTGTGTCGCACTATGGTTTTTTTTGGACTAAAAAGTGCACACAAAAACAATTCACTACAAGGACCCTTTTTTTAAAAAAAAATCAAATGCAAAATTAAAGGTTATACATTGAGCTATCTGAAAAGATGCCCGCTTTTTCTAGCATTTGATCCACAAATTAGGGATAGAGGTCGAAATCTCATATATTTTGGAAAAAACGGTTTTTCTGTTTAAAAGTGTTAGTCGCATTAAACGCAGGAGTGATATATGAATAAATTTATGTGCATTCAATCAAGAAAAATAATATCCACTAAAAAAATGGGCGGTGCCACGCCCTACAAATATAAAACTTATCATATCTCCGAAACTATTTGAGCTACAGCAATGAATTTCGGTATGTATATAAAGAGTAGTGAGTCAAATAACATTTGCTGAAAAAAAGGGCGGTACAACACCCAACAATGAACAAATCCTTATTAATTGAAACTGTGTTTTACAGGAAACAAGTTCATTCATGTAGCTCTGCCTGTGGGCCTGGCTCCACATATTTTTTCAGCAGAGATTATTTGTCTTGATGACTTTTGTATATAAACTGAATTTCATCCGCATGGGTCAAATAGTTTCGAAGATATGATGTGTTTTATATTTTTGGGGCGTGGCACCGCCCACTTTTCTAATAAATATTATTTCTCTCTGTGCATATTACAAACATACCGAGTCTTATATATCTGCGTCTAATAGTTTTGGAGATATCAGGAATTTGTTTTTGGGGCGTAGCACCGCCCATTTTTATAATGAATTAATTTTTTCTTGCTTGATTTCATTGAATGTATAAAAATTTATTCATATATCACTCCTGCGCACAGTGCGACTAACACTTTTAAACAGAAAACCCGTTTTTTCCAAAATTTATGAGATTTCGACCTCTGTCCCTAATTTGTGGATCAAATGCTAGAAAAAGCGGGCCTCTTTTCAGATAGCTCAATGTATAACCTTTAATTTTGCATTTGATTTTTTTTAAAAAAAGGGTCCTTGTAGTGAATTATTTTTGTGTGCACTTTTTAGTCCAAAAAAAAACCATAGTGTGTCGTATTCTTACATTTATTATAGTTATAATGGGATGTAACGAAATGTGACGCCAAAAATGTGTCGCGACTTTGAAATTTTACCGTTAACGTGACCAAGAATAGGGTATAAGATCCACTATCACTTTTATTGAAACAAACATAATGACAGAAAACTTGTATTTAGTCAAAAGATAACAACTCAAGTTCCAAATACATTTGTCATAGTCAGCTAATGCAATTAAAATGGAAAAATTTACTTTGATCTCAGCGGCAATAACTTTACGCCACTTTTAAAATAATTTAATATCGTCTATGTGGCAACCTTTTTCCAATACAAAATGCGTAATCCATACATGTGAAGGACTAAGCCACGATCTCTTTGACACGCTTCACATCAGCTTGCTTGTTAAGTATTGAAGCATATTCATTGAACTTAAAATACTTTCAAACTTGCTTACATAGTATACTATTTGCACTTAAGAGTGTACGTTACTTAAGAAATATTTCAAATTGGTTTGCACCAAGTTTCAGGCTTCGATAACATTTTCCAAAAACATACGATACATCTTCAAAATTTCGAAATACGAGCGCTTCCTGAACGAATTTCATGTAAGACTTATAGGTTTACATCTCTGATAAATGTGAAGCTTTAAAGGCTCAGACCAACGAACTTTTTAGATACATGGATATTTTCCACAAAAAATTATTTGAATCAAAGCAATAGGGTTTCGTTCCTAAATAAATCGACTACAGGCTATGTATTTTAATATGGCAAATCCTGGTAAAACTAAAAAGTTGCAAATCTGTTCAAGGATTAAGCAAGGAGAAACACAGAAAGTTATGCTTTTGCAAATCAGTTCTGCTACTATAGTTTTCTTTTGATAACAGTCATCTCTCTGAGGAATCTTTCCTGAGGTCTGAAGAAGTTTTGGTAATCAACGAAAACAAGAGAAGTATGTATATATCATCCAACAATAGACTCCATCGAATAAAATGTTGTCAGCGATAGCGTGAATCAAAATTTTTCAACATTAAATCAAAGTTTTTCTACCTTTGAATCAAAATGTTTTAACTTTAAATCATAACTTTTTTACTCTAAATCAAAATTTTTCATCTTTGAAATAAAATGTTTCAAATTTGAATGAAAATTTTCCAACTTTACCCATATCAAAATTTTACATCTTTGAATCAAAATTTTTCATCTTTAAATCAAAAGTTTTCAACTTTAGATCAAAATTTTTCCGTTTCAAGAGGTTGTATCGTTGAAAACCTATAAGCTCCACTACATTACCTTAGAGTAATCTTTTGAATAGAAGATATTGAAGACATGAATAGAAGACATCTGTTTTTCAACTACATCAAGTTACACCCTAACGCAATATGCAGCAGCTTAGCCATCTTAGCAAGACATTCGGAATTCTTCTCTCGACTTTCTCTTTTACGTTCGTTCGTTCCAATAGATAAGTAGCGTCAAAATGTTGTCAATGTTTGCACAAACATGCTCCTGTCGACTGCCTTTTAACAATAACGCAACGTGTTCTCCTCGGTGTGTGTACCACCGCAAAGCCTCAACCACAAAATTCCGGTTGCGTTCTATGCCAGGTCTCCTACGCTGTTGTTAGTGTGGGTTGGTTTTGGTGTTGCCTAAGACGGAAATAAAATTAAGATGAATATGTCGGATTGGGATTATAATAATATCCTTATGACAGGAAAGGATAAGGGAAATGTGTTTGAATTTTTATTTCCCCCTTATATCATTGTGACTGTTGCAACGATTTTTGCCTTGAATTCTATGGAATGTTTGTACTTTATTCCACTGCACCATCCCTCCTGATGTTCATTATTATCCTTCTGACTGTTATGTATGTTCGAATGTATCGTAATGCAGTATTTATTTTTTTATGCTTTTAATTTTGTTTACTTTGCAGGAAATTGAAATGTGTCTTGTGTTGTTGTGGTATTATTGTTCCGATCAAGACAGCTCGTATTATTTATTTAATCAGACATGAAATGATATCTACATATATGCAACGCAAGTTCAAGCCTTTTTATGATGATGGCCATGAAGGTTATTAAAATTTTTATATGGATTTTCGCAGAAGATATTTCTCTTTGTTGAATGGTGGTATATGAAGAAAACTCATTTAAAGCGATGACAAAATAAAATTAATCATAATACTTTAAGATTCCAAGGTAACAAACAGCACTTAACGATATAGGATGTTGAGAGGAAAAGAAGCAAAATTCAAGCAGTTTTTGGAAGATATATGGGTGATTGTTAGATAACTGTGCTTTTTCGAGTTGTAAAATTGGCAGATAGTTTTTTTGGATTTTTGCAAGTTTCTTCATGCTATCTTGTGTAAACACACTCTTAAAACTCATCTTTTAAGTAGATCAACTACAAGTGTGAATTTACGGCCTTGAGGTCGAAATTAAGAAATTTTGCTGCCACGTTTGCTGCCAAATTGCCACGTTTGTGACATTTTAGCCACAGTATGGAAAAATTATGGTTTTGAAGCGTTTTGATGAGAGATATATTGCATATAATGACAAATTTACACTTCAAGACTAATTTTGCAACAGTGTCATGTCTCCGGTGGTCCATTTTTTTATACCCTACCGCCCTAAAGATCAACTATGGTTTCCTGTCCTCTGTTTTTATAGTCGTTTATGGTGGATTAGGATCTCCTTATAACGAATCTGATCTTGATTGTTTTCTATTACATCAGTATCCTTAGTTATCCTTGCTCAAAAGTGAAAAAATCACAGTTTTGACATCTACTTAACAAAAACAGCAACAAGTAAAATTAATTTTTGTCAATGGTTCCAGACAGCCGAATTTATTATCAACAACACATAATTTACCATTTTTCAATTGGATTCCTAGTTTCTGAGTTATAAGCCTTTGAAAAAAGGATACCTCTCAATAACACACAAAGAATTTTCTGGACCGAAAAATTAACAAAAATGGTAAGTTTTATTATTTTTATCAAAAATATATTTTATCGCAAAAATTTAAGCCCTTGCAGACTAAAATCGGATGAAAAAATAAGACTCTATTGTAGATTTAGTGAATGAGCAGATGAAATCTTGATTCTGTTAATTTGCAAAGCAATAGTTTAGTAGGGTCATTCACTAAATCTAGCATAGAACTGTCATTTATCATGCAATTATGGTCTGCAAGGTCTCGAAATTTTTTTAATTAAATATGTTATTGACAAAAATAATAAAACTTGACTTTGTAACTTTTCGGTCTCGAAAAATCCTTTGTATGTTATCGAAAGATATCCTTACTTAAAACGCTTATAACTCGGAAGCTGAGAATCCAATTGAAAAACGGTAAATTATGTCTTATGGCATAAAAAATTTTATATTAAAAACATAATTAATAGCCTTCAACTTAACATCTGTATACTCAAACTTTGCATCAAAATATGTTTTTTCAGACTGATAAAAATGCCACGTTTGTGACATTTTTGTAGTTTATCGCTCATTGTAAAGCACGCTTTTGAGTTCAAGATTTTTCCGAAAGAATTTGGAGTCATGTATGCAAATCCTACAAAAGAATTGTTTAATGCATAAAATAAAATGTACTACCTGGGAGTGCCGAGTTCCACGTTTGTGACCATAATTTAAAAAAAAAAAACTGTTTTCGTTTATAAACTGCCCTATAAAACGCAAACAGATTTCTTTTTGGACGCGTCTGGACATGATGACCTTTGGGTGATGGATAGTGATCAGAATTAATGCATATGTATTGCAATCTATTGACTGAAACAGTAGTACCATGCAGTAGTAGCATAATGCTTTCAAGAAATTTTTTTGCGCAAAACTAGGGAAATTGTGCCCTCTAAAAATTATTTAAAACTGCAGATGAGCTCAGAATATTGTAGCCTTAAGTATTTACTTAATATGTGTAGTAACTTGTTTCTGTTCTATTTCCGTTTTTTTGTCGTTTTTCATCGTTTTGTTTATAAAAATTAGGGGTAGGACATGCCAAGTTTGTGACATTTTGGGTATATTTGCAAACTTTCACAGTAGACCAATAATTATTTGGTGGTAAAATTAATCCAGTTATCTGAGAATCACCCATATATTTTTTGTAAATCAAAAAACTTTAATTTGAAATTGGTTGGATGTTAATTGCATTGCTTCAGTTTTGAGGATTTTTATGAAAAACTAACAATGACTGAAAAATTAATATTTTGATGAAAAAAATTATTTTTAAGCAAAAACATATTTTACACATTACATTATTTAATCTAGCATAAAGCTGCACAGTAAAAAATTAGGGAGAGTTGAAAACCGAGTTTTAGAGTTAGAACAGCTATTTTACTAAAAAGTCAAAAAACCTGCCCAAAAATCACTGTTTTTGAGTTGTGCGACCTCTAAACTATGTTTTGAGTTAATTTTTCACCAACAGGAAATACCTTCCTTCATTGGCTTTATTTGATGGCGGCCGCACGCTGCATGAAATTCCTAAATACGCGTTCATTAGGGTGTGTTCGAAATTTTATGTTGGCGCGATGTTTAGTTGGTTGGGTTCTTAGTTGGCTGGAAGTTTCACAAAGATACGTTTTGTTCGCATACCTTCTAGATAAGAGCAGATTTGGCCGATTTCTCAAAAATTATGATGGATGCGGGAGAAGTTCATATTTACTCATGGCGAAGAACCATTTTTTTTAAACTTTAGAAAATATATCGTCCGAATTGTGCTGCTATTTACTATCTAAGTACAAGTAGATCTAACATTTTTCTGACCACACTCGTATGTTTTACTGGTTTTAAATGAAACAATTCCAAATATTTTCGCAATGCGAATTCTATAATTTGATAAAAATTCAATCAAGTGTGAAATTTTCCGCAAATTTTACTGAAACGAAATAAAAATGATGTAATTTATACGTGTCGAAAGCACAAGTGAAATCGGAAATTTGTTTTGGCGCTGGAGGAAAACCAAACACATACTCGTACAGAGAAAAAAAATCAGCAACAATCATCCACATACACATACACACATTAATGTGCAAGTATTCCGTCTTAAATGAGTTGATTTTTGTTACTTAAACAACTTGATAATACGTTATGGGTTTATTGATTTCATTTAGCTGTAATTGATGATTCGGAAGATAAGATATCAACACTTCTATACCCTTACTGGCCATTGGAAGGGTACTTTTCTGTGCTCTTTTTTTCCATAAAAGCTTTAAATTTACTCTTGCATCTTCTCTTCTTATACGAGCTAAAATTGTATGTACTTATGCATGTACTTATGTTTGTTTGTGGCCAACATTTTTCTCGAAAACGTCTGCAGCGATTTTAATGATACTCAGGATATTGATAGTTGTTTACTTGGAAACGTAAACTTAACCGTCTTAAGCTCTTAAAAAATATTTATCGTGTTTCCTCGGACACGTAAAACTACTCCTTTTAAATCTTAAAAGAATCCATGTTTATTTTTTCGACGCTGGCAACCCTACCCGTCTTCAGTAATTGTCAGTCTGGCTGCCGAAAGTATAGCCGTCTCGCTCGCTCTGGTGTAAAATCAATGCTGGTTCTTTTCGATCAGTTTTTTGTTCAACAAATACAGAAAAGATTCTGACATTCGTTGAAAATTAAGCACACGCGGCAAGTGGCAAATTTTCTTAAAAGTAAAACTAAAAGTAAAAATAGAGTCTTAAAAACTAAGCTAAGCTAAATTAAATATAAAGGTGGTCTCCATAAACTAACATTAAAGAAAAGTGTTTTTATGGCTCCAAAGTGGAGCTAAGCAGTGTTTTCTTTTTTTAAAATGCAACGTATCTCGTGCAGTAAGCACGGTCAGAGGATTCCATCTTCCTGGATCATCGTCTCCATCATCTCATCGTCTCTATCATCTCATCGTCTCCATCATTTCATCGTCTCTACTGCTGCAGCGCCAGGCTTGGCCATCTTTTGTAGAAGGCCGATAGATTTTGCATCTCCCGTAGAAGGGTTTCACCATCGCCGTCTGGCAGCGAAGCAGCTATATTGCAGCCTAAAGAAGTCAACAAAGGTACGGCTTGATTTATAATTTTATCATATTTTGAATAGCTCTAATACTTCTAGGCTTTGAGATATCCAAGCTAAATTTTTAAAAAGTTCAGTTTTTTCAATTATCTTCTAAAGTTTCAAAAACATATAGTCCACTCCAGTATGAGCAATCCGGCAATATTTTTTTGCGTTGATAATAATTTTTTTTGTGTGGGACTATTATTGCACTCGCATGCCAATGCACAAAAGATGAAAAATTTATTGAATATCCTTTTGTTCTAAATCAAATTGTCACCCACACAAGAGGGCAACAAATAAAATAAAACAAAATTAAATTTAATTTATTTAGATCATTTCTTTTTCATTTTAATTTTTTTTTTTTTTTTTAGCAGTAAATTTGTTGGCCAGTAAGTGTGCCAGTATGTAGCTCGAATAAGAGAATTCAGTGTATACAACATATTTTTTATTCTTCATTCAACCACAGCTCTTGGTATCGCAAATGTATGTATTTTTTGTGTCTTCAATTGAATTGATTGCGTTGATTTGTGTTTGTGTCACAGTTAAATAAGTTGTCGTCAAAATGTATACTAAATAGTACTATATTTATATGTATGTTGATATTTTTTCTTTTCTTTAAGTAAAATTTTGTCGAATTTTTTCGTTTATTTCTTTCTCAATTTATCTCAATCCAATTTAGCTGACAATTACGTTTTTTTTTGCAGATGCAAAAGTATCAGCTTATAAGTTAATGTTATTAGTCAGATGTCCGATTTAATATCACTTGTCCAAAAAAACGGGTTATGAGACGCTGTAAATTTGTGTATTTTTAATCCGGTGCGGTCCAAAAAGATAACTAGTAAAAGCGCTGGTAAAATACAAGTTAATTTTTATAAGAAAAACATTATCATAAAACTTAATTTACATCAGATGAAAAAAAAAAATAAGTTAATTAATTAATTAAAACCAATTAAAAGTAAAAATCAATAGTTTACCATCCATTAAATTCAAATTTTTTCAAAAGGTTTTTACTACAAAATTGTAGTAGGCTAAAAATGAAAAAAACTTTTTTGGATTTTTTGTTATAGTCCGGGAGCCGGCAATTCTAAAAGTGCCGTCATCGCGGATTCTGAAATTTTTAATGCAAAATGGTAGTTTACACTTAGACGCATAAGAAAAGCTTGGTCAGCGTGGTTAAAGCCTGGCAGAAATATTTTTAAATGATTTGAAATAGGTCTACCGGTCATTTTCGGCGAAAAAAATTTGGTCGGCAGTATTTTTTCTGAATGGTTATGAAATTTATCATCGATTAATATTAAGATTGATCAAAATCCTCGATGAGGGTAAAACATTCCGAAAATTTAATAATTCAAAAATAATTTAAAAATATTTCTGCCAGGCTATAACCACGCTGACCAAGCTTTTCTTATTCGTCTTAGTGTAAATTACCATTTTGCACTAAAAATTTCAGAATCCGCGATGACGGTACTTAGTATTGCCGGCTCTTCGCCTATTAGTGCAAACCGAATTTTAAATTTCAAGGTTAACAAAATTTTTTAAAAACAGGTAAAAAATAAAAATCGAGATAATTTATTTCTGTTTCACACGTTGAGCGAGTTACATGCGTAGTAGCAAATTTTATGTATTGTCTCGTCTTTAGGTATTTTTTGATTACGTCTTATATATTGATACTGTCCTTGAGTTCTATTTTTGGTGCCCTGTCCATAATTTTCTATTATTTGCTGTGTCTTATAGTTTTTTTCTTACATTTTGTGGGTAAAATTTCAGATCATTTTGGTCAAAATTTAGTTGTTGGGGGTGTGGATATTGGTGCAGCAGGGGAGCTGCGTAACATTTATGAAGTCATGACTCTAGAGATGAGCTTAACTAGAAGGCCCATGTGGCTCATCCATTGGAAGAGCCTCTAATTATGCCGGCAGTGCCTCGTGGGTTTAAAAACCTAATCAATATACCCGTTGATCGGGAGGTGGCAACTTTATTGAGCTTCGGCCCAAAGTTTGTGCCGAATGTTATGGATGTAATGTCCTACTTAATAGAACGCTATAATCAGGTGCATAATGGCGTAACAGACTTTAGTCAGGTGTACGCCGAGGTAATGGATCAATAGCCGTGTTTCTTTTGAAGCGTATATACAATTGTGGATATTTTTAAATTGCGATAACTCATGAACAGTGAGTCGCACAATAAAAACTCTAAGGAACTTTTTTATGGAGAATCACGTTCTCTACAAAAACTTTTCATTTTATATTTAAAAAAATTTATCTCTTAGAAGTTATTTTATAAAAATTGGTTAGGAGCCGATAAACGGCAAAAAATCACATTTTTTTAAATAACTTCTAAATAATTATTTTTTTTTTTTTTTACAAAAGAATTATTTGTAGAGCATGTGATTCCCCTTAAAAAGACCCTTGGACTTTTTATCGTGCTACTCACCGTTCATAAGTT
This sequence comes from Calliopum simillimum, assembly GCA_951812925.1. Classification (NCBI taxonomy): domain Eukaryota; kingdom Metazoa; phylum Arthropoda; class Insecta; order Diptera; family Lauxaniidae; genus Calliopum; species Calliopum simillimum. Next base: position 95,631,346 of record OX638369.1, read on the forward strand.
ATCGCAATATGAAAATTACCACAATTGTATATACGCGTCAAAAAAAAAACACTGCTAATATTTCTATGCTTTAAGTGAGGTGATGTTCAAAAATAAGCATAATGGCCTAAGAGCGGATGTTTATGGTAATGTTAAAGTCTGCTAGTTTACCGGCCGCGATTCAACAATACGTACATTTTGGTACATTATGGCCTATGAGTTGGATCTAGGGTTGCTAGAACAAGATATGAAACCTGTTAAAGCTAAATTTAAGGCTTTGTGAACTATGTAAGTAAGTTGATGAATTCTTATAAGACTGCGAACAATGGAGACAAACCATTTTCCTAAAAATGTTTCAAGGCATTAAAAAGTTTTAAGGTTGAGGATGCAAACATGTCCATTAGGCATGCGCTTATTTTACGATTTTCGTTGATGCCGCCCCCTAAAATCCTTCTAATGGTCATAAAAACAAATACTATGTAGTTTCACGAGAGGTCAAGGTCAAGTTGAGGTTTCAGGCAAAAAATAATGAAATTTTTATTTTAACTTAACTAAATTAGTTAAAGCATAATTTTGTCTTAAAGCAAATTGAAATACCTTTTTGACAAGCTATAATTTTTTGATATCGGGTAATTAATACGAATTCTATGAATTTTTCTTTTCGGAATTATTAAAATTGCCGCAAAATACCATATGTAGTAGTGTAGCATTTTGCGGCAATTTTGCTAATGTCGATAAAAGAAAAATTCATAGAATTCGTATTTACTTATTACCCGATTTTAAACAATTATAGCTTGTTAGAAAGGTATTTCAATTTGCTGTAAAATAAAATTATGCTTTGACTAATTTAATTAAGTTTAAAAAAAATTTTCATTATTTTTTGCCTGAAACCTCAACTTGACCTTGACCTCTCTTGAGGGCCGGGTTATCGTTATCTGATCGCCGTGAAACTTCATAGTATTTGTTTTTATGACCATTAGAAGGATTTCAGGGGGCGGCATCAGCAAAAATCAGAAAATCGTAAAATAAGCGCATGTCTAATGTCCATTCTATATGGTGTGGTAAAAGATCACAAGCCTGAAGCTCCGTATCGTCCTATATGTAGTACTATTGGGTGGGTCACCTATCCGTTTTGACAATTGAATAATGAAGTGTTGCTCAGGGTGTTGAAGCCAATTTGTCTCGCCATAATATGCGTAATGTTGATGATGTGGTACTAGCATTGTACAAAATTCCCATGTGTACAGGTTGGGTATTCGTAAAGTTCGATGTAGATAATATGTACCCTAGCATGAATACCTCGTAGATCATGCGTTCATTGCATGAAATTTATAGTACGTCCTGATTTAAGGAGCGTTGTAGAATGGACCTGTCTCTTGTTAACATGTGTGCGTTATTGCTTTGAGACAAATCACGCCAACTGTGTACCCCAAATTCCACTTATTGATAAAATGTAATTCTAATAACCTGAATCTAATGCTTAGGTTATGAGTAAACATTCCCTATACAAAAAATTTTTAAAATTTTAATTTTACATAATTTTTTTTAAAATTCAAAATTGATCGAACTAAAATTTTGAAAATTTATTTCATGAAAACTGTTTACCCAAACTAAATGAAATTTTGCAGGCATGTAAAAAAAATGTCAAATTTTAAAAAAATATTTAAAAATTTTTTTTTTTTTTTTGTTACTTTTTTTAAGTTTTTAAATAAACAATTTCCTTTTTTATGCTTTCTTAATGAGATAATTTTTTAACTTTTTTTTTATTAGAAACGTATAATATTTAAGTTCTTAAAGTCTTAAGAAAATTGGACTGCCCAGCACTATTTATACCAAATTTAACTTTTTAACTGCGTAGCGGCGAGCTGTAAATCTGCAGCTCACGCTAATTAGGGCAGTCAAATTATGATTTTACCTCGGGATGAGAGATAATAAGCTGAAAACTGGTATACACCTACATAATAGTGTTCTAAAAGTAGTCTCAAAAGTCTCGTGTCTGCGTCTTTGGTTATTCAAGGTCAGAGATCAAAAAATCAGTTTCTTGCAAATATCTCGCAAACGGTTGCTTTTTTAGAAAAATAGTAAGGTACAATTTTGTAGTCCTGGTAATTTCCTGTAAAAAGTCCTCAAAGTTGTTTTCGTACGGCTTATAGTTTAAGAGATATTCTAATTAGAAAAGTGGTAAAGCTTGGTAATTCATACATGCAGCGTATTAGTGTGCATAGCAATATGTTGATTTTTAAAGTGCCGTAACTCAAGAAAGATGAGACAAAACCATCAATGTATTTATATTTTATGCTTTGTTAAAAATAAGCGATATACTTATGTATACAAACAATTTAGGATTTTAGAAGTTATTCTATAAAAACAGGTTTTTTTACGTTTTCTTAAACTTTATAGAATAACTCCTAAACGGTAAATTTTATGTGCACATATATATATTGCTTATCATTTATAGATCATAAAATCCCCTTTAAACATATGGATTTGATTATTTCGTGCGACTCATCGTTCTTGAGTTATGGCACTTTAAAAATCAACATATTCCTATGCACACTAAAACGCTGCATGTATGAATTGCCAAGCTTTACCACTTTTCTAATTAGAATATCTCCTAAACTATAAGCCGTACGAAAACAACTTTGGGGACTTTTTTATAGGAAATTACCAGGGCTACAAAATTGTACCGCACTATTTTTCTGAAAAAGCAACCGTTTGCGAGATATTTGCAAGAAACTGATTTTTTTATCTTTGACCTTGAATAACCAAAGACGCAGACACGAAACTTTTGAGACTACTTTTAGAACACTATAATGAAGGTGTATACCAGTTTTCAGCTTATTATCTCTCATTCCGAGGTAAAATCATAATTTGACTGGCCTAAATAGCGAGAGCTGCTGATTTACAGCTCGCCGCTACGCAGTTAAAAAGTTAAATTTGATATAAATAGTGCAGGGCAGTCCAATTTTCTTACGAATTAAAGAACTTAAATATTATACGCTTCCAATAAAAAAAAAATGACCTCAATAAGAAAGCATAAAAAAAGGAAGTTGTTTATTTAAAAACTTAAAAAAAGTGACAAAATAAAAAAAAAAAAACTTTTTTAAATATTTTTTTAAAATTTGACATTTTTTGTATATGCCTACAAAATTTCATTTAGTTTGGGTTAACAGTTTTCATGAAATAAATTTTCAAAATTTTAGTTCGGTCAATTTTGAATTTTATAAAAAATTATGTAAAGATTAAAATTTTAAAAACTTTTGTATAGGGAATGTTTACTAAGCATTAGATTCAGGTTATTAGAATTAAATTTTATCAATAAGTGGAATTTGGGGTACACACTTGGCGTGATTTGTCTCTTTGAGGACGCAAATTATTTTATATTTGACGATAAAGTATATAGGCAGACAAGAGGATTATTGGAGTTGCTTGTACAGAACAAAATAGTACACTGGTAGAAGTATATAGATGACTTCTTCGTCTATATGCAGCGGAAGAATGTGGAAAGGTTTCAGAATACCTTTTATGAACGTACCGGGTAGAAACTCACCATAGAGATGGAAGAATTGGAATATGCAGGGGTGCTGCATAAGATATCCTTCTTAGATATTGAAGTGATAAGGCGTATTGATAAGATACTTACTCGTCTAATCAAAAAAAAAATGTGTATCGCAGCGAGCGAATGATGCGTTATTTATCAAACTATCATCGTTCGTCAAATAAGAACACCATTGTAGGATAATCAAAGAAGCGCTTGTTGCTTACAAGTAATTTATATTTACTTGAAGATATCGGCAAGCTCATGCTACAGTGTAGGGATAATGCATATCCTGTGATACTGCTAAGACAAATTTTCCACGAGACTATTGTGAAAAACGTGTCGGCTCTAGAACCGTGATTACTCGAAGATAGAGGAGAAAAATGCCCACATGGTGGGATTGAGAGTCACCATTTTAAAAAGAATATAATGTGTCTTTGAAATATCATGGGTCAACATTAGTAGTTCATAGAGTAGAGAGGCCTAGGAGAATACCAATGTATTCCAGCTCTACATAATATGAATGTGAAGAGTTTAGTGGTTTCATGGTGAAAGTATTTGCTAAATATAAGCTTGGCTACCCGACATTCACCAAGTATAACACATTACATAAGTTGTTACTTATGACACTAAAACGTGGGAGAGGGCCAAGGCCTATGATCATCGAACAGGTGCAGACAGTATAGATATAAAGAGTGATCTTCACTCGAATGGTTACACTCACTCTCTATTATGGTGGCTATGATCTCAAGTCGGTGAAAATAGCGCCCCTTGCGGGTGCAGATGGAACTAAATCCTTTCGTTTTGTTTTTAAGATAAGATATTGCCAAATTGTATATCTTCGTTTCATTTCCGCCAGCGGTTTCGTTTGTTTACAATATTTGCGTAAATATTTGAATTCCGAGAACTCGAAAATTATGTTTTTTGTTTTTTTTTTTCTTTTGTCTACGCATGTTTTTTTCATTCACATTTTTTATGAATGAAATGAAATTCACGATTTGGGTTTTTATGGTTTATGGATGTTGCCAAATTACGTGAGGTCATTCAACTTTAGAATTTTGTTTCTAAGTTCGGATTTTCATTTTCAGAAAATTAAAAATTTTTATTTTTTCCAAGTCCAAAAACTGAAAAATTACTTTTTTTTTTCTAAGTCCAAAAAATGAAAAATTACTTTTTCCAAGTCCAAAAATTGAAAAATAAATTTTTTTTCCAAGTCCAAAAAATGAAAAGTAAGTTTTTTTCCAAGTTCAAAAATTACAAAAAAAGTTTTTTTTCTAAGTCCAAAAATTTAAAAATTAGTTTTTTTCCTAAGTTAAAAAAATGAAAATTTAAGTTCAGAAAATGACAATTTAGTGGACTTTAGACAAATCAACCTAATTCAAGATAAGACAATTCTCCAGGATTTTAGTCCTAAATTCAAAATTTAAATACGCTTTTTTTGGTGTAATCGCCATTTCTCTATGATTTTTTGTTCCAAAGATATAAGGGTATCCCAAAGTTCACGTAAGATTTCAACTTAACGCCATTCGTGAGGTAAAGTGTTGTCAGCCAAAAAAAAAAAAAATGTTTGATAGCTAACAGTTTAAGATTAGTAGAAATGTATGAAAAAAGAAGATTCAACTCTGCATCAACGAAATTGAGCCACATTATTGAAAACCATTTCATAAATTTTTTAGCTTTCCAGAAAAGATGCCAATTTCGAGTTAGATTGTTTTGTCAAAAAACTACAGATATGTATTGCGTTCTATGCAAAACACATGAATGCGTTATTTTGTTATTTTTTGTACAGTGTAAAAGAGACTTAAAAAATATATGAGCAGTTCAAAATGACAATGGCGCAACTCCAAAACGAGACAAAAGTAATGTCATAGTATTAATTGGCTGACATTTTGTTAGGGATGAATAAAATTGATTTCTGTTTTGTCTCGTTTTGGAGTTGCTCCATTGTCATTTTGAACGGCTCATATATTTTTTAAATCTCTTTAACAATGTACAAAAAATAACAAAATATCGCATTCATGTGTTTTGCATAGAACGCAATACATATCTGTGGTTTTTTGACAAAACAATCTAACTCGAAATTGGCATCTTTTCTGGAGAAATAAAAATTTTATTAAATGCTTTTCAATAATGTGGCTCAATTTCGTTGATGCAGAGTTGAATCTTCTTTTTTCATACATTTCTACTAATTTTAAACTGTTAGCTATCAAACTTTTTTTTTTTTTTGGCTGACAACACTTTACCTCACGAATGGCGTTAAGTTGAAATCTTGCGTGAACTTTGGGATACCCTTATATCTTTGGAACAAAAAATCATAGAGAAATGGCGATTACACCAAAAGAAGCGTTTTTAAATTTTGAATTTAGGACTAAAATTCTGGAGAAGTGTCTTATCTTGACTTAGGTTGTTTTGTCTAAAGTCCACTAAATTGTCATTTTCTGAACTTAAATTTTCATTTTTTTAACTAAGGAAAAAAACAAATTTTTCAGTTTTTGGACTTAGAAAAAAAACTTTTTTTTTTAATTTTTGGACTTGGAAAAAAACTTACTTTTTATTTTTTGGACTTGGAAAAAAAACTTATTTTTCAATTTTTGGACTTGGAAAAAAAGTAATTTTTCATTTTTTGGACTTAGAAAAAAAAGTAATTTTTCAATTTTTGGACTTAGAAAAAAAACTTATTTTTCAGTTTTTGGACTTGGAAAAAAAATAATTTTTCATTTTCTGAAAATGAAAATCTGAACTTAGAAACAAAATTCTAAAGTTGAATGACCTGACGTAATTTGGCAACATCCATAAACCTTAAAACCCAAATCGTGAATTTCATTTCATTCATAAAAAATGTAAATGAAAAAAACATGCGTAGACAAAAGGAAAAAAACATAATTTTCGAGTTCTCGGAATTGAATTATTTACGAAAATATTGTAAACAAACGAAACCGCAGGCGCAAATGAAACGAAGATATACAATTAGGCAATATCTTATCTTAAAAACAAAACGAAAGGATTTAGTTCCATCTGCACCCGCAGACTTGAGATCATAGTCACCATAATAGAGAGTGAGTGTAACCATTCGAGTGAAGATCCCTCTTTATATCAATACACTCTGCACTTAGTTGTGAAAAACGTTTGTTCTAGTTGGAAACCCCATAATTTATCAATCGCTTAAATTATCATAGGAAAAATTGATTTTCTTAACTCACTGTAAGCAAAACAAATAGCACATCCAAACGTTGTGAGTACGTTTATGCAAAAAAATGCCAAACTTTCTTATGGTGTTGCCAGATTTAAGCTATTGACATTAGTTTTGCCAGTTCCCGAAATATAAGTAGTGCCCCTCGTATCCCGTTTTTTTTTTTTTTTTTTTTTGGACACACACATAATATTAGGGTGTCCCATAGTTCTCGCAAGATTTGAACTTAGCGTCATTCGTGCGATGAAGTGTTAGGATTTGTAAAAGTGTATGGAAAGAAGAGATTCAACGATTATTGAAAAGTAGTTAATCAATTTTAAAGCTCTCCTGAAAAGTTGCCAATTTCGGGTTAGGTTGTTTTGTCAAAAGTCCAGAGATATACTTATACATAATAAAACTCCATGACTCTTAAAACAAAATAAAAACCAAAATTTGAACTTTGGTAAAGCTTTGCGCTTTGTTATTTGTTTTCTTTTAACAAATTAAAAAGAGATGACCTGATCGGTGGATTCATCGTATTCATCGTGATTTTGTTGCTTTTGTGCATATGATAATTTTTCTTCCCTTTGTACTTGCTTTATTAATTTCAAATTCTTTATTATAAAGGGTATTCCTGAAAACGTGTCAAAAACTCGAAAGCCTCGTAAACTCATAAGATTTCGATCCTCATAAAAGAACAATCAAAAATCATATGGACCCAACGGGAAACGGAAGCGCATTGAAATGACTTCAGTTGCGCTTCTAGGGAAGCAAGAAGCTGCTTCCAGTGCTGTTCTCACTGCTTATCTTTTTTAACACAGCATGACCTAGCGGAGATGCACATGAAATACGCTCTCATGGAAGCACACATTTGGAAGCATATGAAATACGCTTCCGTGGAAGTTTTTCAAAATTTTTAATTCTCTTTTACAAAAATTACTTTTTTTCTGTAGCACTACTTTTGTTTCAAATTGCGCCATGCCTTCAAAACTCGGGGATTCTCTTTCTAACTGAAAATCAATGCAATTTGAATACAGTTTTATTTTAACTATGTTTTACTAATGTGTTGTGCTTTTTTGAAAGAGAATAATGAATTTATAAATTATATTTGTTTTTTAAATGTTAACTTTGTTCAATTTTCTTTTTAAAAGTAGTATTTTCTTAACCTGGAACCTATCTTCGATCTTTATTTGGTTTGCTATAGAAAATATTAATTCACTTTTCGTCGTTTCAATTTGCGTCGTGTTTTTTTGGAGCGTAACCCCGACGCAAGGTGAGGTATTGATGCATTGGTAAGCAAGGAAACAAACAATTTTATTCAGTAGTTTTTGCTCAAAAGAAACATGCAATAATTAGGATTTACATAAATTAATATAAAAATGTCAGCTCTCAAAACATCGAATTAATGGATCATCGATAATTTGGTGGTATCACCTGAAGAGTGGCAAAACTGCTTTGTGGATTGGTTTAAGCGCTTACAAAAGAGTATTGATCATAATAGAGAATATTTATAAAAACAATTAATCTTTTTTAGATGATAAATAATTGTTTTTTCATTATAAAGCCGAAAATCTAAGTCTCGGACGATAAAATTAAAGATGGGAATTTACAATAGCACCTGAAAACAGTAGTATTTCTGCTAGAGAATTGCAAAATTTTTGCCATGTGTAACAAAAACTTTCAATAGGACTTCCTTAATCTTATGCACAAGAAACTTTAAGTCATTTTTTGTCTACATATAACTTTTTTACATATATACAATACATACTTACATAGGTAATAATAGTAAACTGCAGTGAATCTGCGTTACACTTAAATTCACTTACCATAATCGTCACAAAAAAAAAATAAAATCAAAAATGGCAAAATTAATGCGCAATGTGAATCAGCCAAAATGGCTTAACTACGACATAAGCCGTTAATGCAGCATCGTGGGAAGGCCACATTGATGCAAATTGGCTTGGCAATTCGTGTACGAATAAGTGAAGCATTTCATGGAAAATATGTTTTTTTATCTTTTACCTTTTATTCAACCCCTCCCCTCATTCAGTCTAAAAGCAAAGACAATGCAGCACGTTGTGGAAATCTTTTTGTTAACATGTTTTTTAAGCCGAAATCACGAATTGACGAAGTAGACAGCATCGTTTAAAAAATAATGGAGGGAAACAAAAAAACATCATTTTATTATTACTTTGTTTTATCCTTATTAAAATATTCTAGAGCTCTGGCAACATCCATCCACTGAATAGAATGTCGCAGTCTCAAGTGCTTAAGCTGAATGGATGCAAATGCACACTCTAAGTTTTGTATGCGCCAAAATGGATTCGTTTTGGTTAAATGCATCAATGATTGAAGGTTGCCAAATGCTAATAATGCTTTCAACAAAATTATGTTATGTATAAAAAATCTGATTATAACTTATGTATGTATATGTATAGGTAGTTATGTGGGTCGATTGCATATTAAAGAAGTATTTATTTTTAATAGAGTTTGCCTTGTGGCCGGAATTCGATCATTTTGATTTAACTTTAAAAAGACCACCCAACTTTGAGGGCGTGGCAAAGCCGAATAAAAATCATAATCATATTATCGTTTCTTAGCGTTAACCCTATCTCCATACCAAATTTCAATAAAATCGATACAGTGGTTAGCCGTTAGAGCGTTTTTTCCATTTAGAGTCGTGGCATCGCCCACTTTAAAAAATAATATAGTCCTATAAGCTATTTTTTCTTACAACCTTTCCAACAAAAAAAATAAAAAAATCATGCAAATATGATGAGATTTAGACATAGAAACGGGGACTGAACCGATTTCATTTGTCTATTTATATATAGATATTACTTACTTCATAATATATTTCATGTTATATAATGTGTCATATATGGATAATTATCTTGGACGAATTCAAAAATAAAACAACAAAACGCACTATTCAATACGACCTCTATGTTCACTTAATCGTAAAAATTTATCTAGCGTAAAGTGAGTTCAGCGACGTTCGTTGCTTAGTAGTATGCCATTTCGATATGGATCGACACCAGCATCCTCGAGAAAATTCTACTAAATGCTGGCAGATAGCTTAAACTTTCAGATGAATATATTTTTAAGTTATTCGTCAAAAACTGATAGATATTTTTTAGTTAGAAATTCACTCGAGATTAATTCAATAAGAGTTGAGCCGACTAAACAAACCGAGTTTGCCATCTCATAGAATAGAATAGCATAGAATAGAATAGAATAGAAAAGAAGAGAAGAGAAGAGAAGAGAAGAGAAGAGAAGAGAAGAGAAGAGAAGAGAAGAGAATAGAAGAGAAGAGAAGAGAAGAGAAGAGAAGAGAAGAGAAGAGAAGAGAAGAGAAGAGAAGAGAAGAGAAGAGAAGAAAAGAGAAGAGAAGAGAAGAGAAGAGAATAGAATAGAATAGAATAGAATAGAATAGAAAAGAAAAGAAAAGAAAAGAAAAGAAAAGAAAAGAATAGAATAGAATAGGATCGGAAAGTAAAGGATTGGATACTATAGTAAAGGATAGGTACGATTGGATAGAATAAATTTGAAAAGAATACGTATAGAATAGAATAAAATAAAATAACTTACAAGAAATAAAATTAAAAGAAATAGAATAGAATTAAATAGGGTGAGATATACCCTTCGGCAACCACTAAGTGAAGTTTGCTTTTATGCCCTTGAGAGAAATTATGAAATCAGAAGAGAATCACATGGAAAATTTTGTTAGAAAAGGCAATCCAAGAATCGAGAAAATCGTGGAGAGGGATAAAAGTTATAGCAATGGATCGCATTAAATGGCGGTATTACATTTTGGTCTTATGCTTCCCCTACGAGTTACAAGATAATTTGTAAACTACAAGTGATTGAAATGTATTATTTTTCAATTCTCTACAAAAACGAAGGAAAATTCCATTAGTTTGCTGGGCAATGTTCATGAAATGTTTTGATAGTTTCATTGTTCTGGAAGATATGCCTGATTTGCCTGTGAAAAACTGCTGTCAAATCCCCTTCAAGCGTTTTATTCCAAATCTGTGAAAAAGGAATGAAAATATTTATGCTCCACTAACGTGCCCCCAGTAATAAATTTAGTGAATTCTTTTTATTGCATCCGCAATTTCTACTTTACACGAAAATTATTTGTTCTATTATTTTAATCAATTTCAAAAGGAGAAGCTAGAGCTCGCAATGTGTTGTATGAATGATGTTTAGTTTGGTTTGTAAAGAAAAGTGCCAAACGCACATATTAAGTAGAACCAAAAAGAACTGCGTTGCTGCTGGCAGTAACAAGAAGTAATTGAAAGAATGGATACGAATGGTACCGGATAATATGTATTTTTGTTGAAACGTAAGAGTCTTAAAATGTTTACTCTCTGAGAGAAACGACGAGCGCATTTTATTACGAAACCGAATAAAATGGTTTAGCAAATTCATACTCAATCAAGCTTGTTTTGTTTGTATTTTTCTACAGAAACTGTAATTATCCACCTGATTAATGTTGACTTTGAGCGCTTCTTTTACTTTTCGATAACTCCCAAGGGATAAAATGAATGAATTTTTGATCGTTACTTTTTACAAAGATTTTGCTTAATCTGTGTAATGACCACACAGCTGTTATCCAGACTGCTTGTGAGTTTGTAACTCAAGTGCAAAAATTGACACCAGCTATTCAATAAATAATTTTGCTGTTAATGAAAATGATTTTTTCAGAATAAACAAAATTGAACAGTGGAAAAGTGCAAAGAAATGCAAAAGTATTCAAAAATGCCATGTGTGGAAGAGTGAGGTAACCAGAGGAATAACTTCTAGTTACATAGCCAGAACATTACAACACAATTACGTGAAAGTAATCAAAAAAAAAAAAACACTTAATAAAAATCCCCAGAACTGCCGAAAAAAAAACAAAAGCCAAGGTACGGTCAAATCGCAAAAAACACAAACAATGCTTGGTTTTCTATACCTTGAGTATATTTAGTTTCCATCTAATTTATTATGAATGAATTTCGTTTCTCGAAAAGAAAGAATTCTGTTTTTTTAAATTTATAGGCTTTATTCAAGTTTTTCAAGATATCTTGAAAACCAAAAATGGTAGAAGAATGTAAGTGCCATTTTCGGAATCAGTATCGCAAAACCGTCTAGGAAAGTGAAAACAGAACTGTGTGATTTTTCTTATTCATTTTGTAGACTAGAACGCAATTGTAACATAAAAAAATGGAAAATTTTACACTTGCAACAAAAAAAGCAAGTAAGCCGCCATAATTGAAATAAAGAGGACGTGCTTAACTATCACTGTACAAATTTTCGAGAAAAAAAAGATGGTGTTTTTGAGAAAATTAGCATTTTTAATTAAAATATCAAAGTCAATTTTTAGGAAAGTAAGGGTTAAAGAAATTTTTTTTTCCCATACTACGTGAAAAAATTTTATTGAGCATCAAATAAACTTTGATTCATGTAAAACAGTTGATAAATAAAGAAATGCGATTGAAAAACCGATTGCACTTCATGATTTTTTCAAAATTAAATTTTCGGCAAAATTCCTACAAATCGCCATAAAATCCCCAATTTTGGTCCAAATCAAAAAAAAAAAAAAAAAACTAACGTGTCCCTTATTTTGATTGTAGAAAAATATTTTGCTAGTTTGAAGTTGATACGCAAACCTAAGTGCACACTCACCGTATGAATTGAAATGGAATCAGTCTTAAGAAAATTAACCCTCACACATTTAAAGCATAAAATTGAAAATGAAAAAAGAAAATAATATCAGTTTTCATTGCCGTTGACAGAAAAAAATTAATTAAAAAAAATATTTTTTCTTTCGTATTTTATTTAGCAACGCGCGTTGTTAAAACTGCCACAAACGAGCCATGTTCAAAATTTGGGTTGCCATGTGGTTAAAGTAACTACGTTTCTACCACATTTGACAATGTTGTTTTCTCTGTGCAAAGTTGATATAAATTTCAACTTTAAAGTTGACAAATTTAACAAAATCTAATTAAGATAACAACTTTTTTAGTTGAAAAATTAAACCGAAATTTATTACCTTGTATGTGGAATTGGCGAAGTATTCAATGTTACCAGTCGTAAAAATGATGTCTGCATGGGTTCAGTTTCACATCTTCATTATTTGGCGCATTAATTTTAAAGCTGACCTTTTGCGATTCCAGAACTGTGTTCTGTAAGTCGCAGTTTATTCTGAATGTTTTGAAGGCCATTTTACTTCTGCGGCAATAGCTATTGAGTTTTACTTGAAAGTTTACCATATTGTAGCGATAAGTTACTTTTATTCTTTGTAGAAGCCTTCAAAAAAATCATCTTTATTTCTTAAATTAATTCTCCGATTAAACGGTCTTGAGTATGGGAGAAGGGGGAGGTTTCGACACCCTAACAAAAAAGTCCTTATATCTTCCAAATACAATTGTGCATGTTATTTTGAATACACATAGACTATGCATGAATATGTGTGCTTCTTTTATAAATCGATATGTTTGCTATTTTCGGAAATGTGACCAATAAACCAAAGTTAAAATAAATGACGAAACCTCCCACTTTTGGGGAGGCTTCGTCAGCCATATAAATTCTTCATTCCCTTGATTTTTTGAAACCTTCAACCTTTTGAATTTAGATGGTAAACGACGAATTGCTTCCGGTGATACAATAGGAGTACGAAAATCAGGGAGTTCCTCTTCAATCGGGGCCATATGCAGCAAATCATTCGGACCAGGAAGGTCAGAGCCTTTAACGAGTTCGAGACATGATTCAAGCTGATTCTATATCCATTTGTACGTAGGCATTAGTACCGATCTCCATATCTTGTGAAAAATCAGATTCATGGAAAATAATTGAATCATATGTATAAATTTCAGTTGTCGAATCCTCCCATTTACACTTGACGAATCCTCCCGTATCCACTTGTTACCAAATTTCCAAAATTTCGCAGTTTTCTTTTGTACCAACCTGGAGATCCTTGGTTCGTCTCCCGCCCAGACCAAAAACACAAAAAGTTTTCAAACTTGCAATTTTTCAATTATAATTAATTTAGTAAAATAAATATAATTATAATTACAACAAAAATAGTCTGATGAGTCTTTGTGGCGAAAGACGAAACATATGTCACTATAGCCGTGTTTTTAATCCGTTCCATGATTTGTCATAATTATGTGTTAGAAAAATGCATTGATAGATTTATATGTAAATCGATATTTGCAAATATATGACTAAAAGTTCAATTAAATAAAAAATCAATTTTGCAAACCTGAAATGTAGTATTAACAGTAATAATATATTTAAGTATCTGCTAAAAAAAAACGGAAATTTTATGGTTTATTAACCGAGTATCACACAAAAAGCAACAAGCAAATATTACATCAACTTGCTATAAAAATACAAAATCACGACTAACTACGCACCCTAGCCGAATTGTGCAGAGAAATTTTTATGATAGCTGCGTACCATTAGGAGTAAGACTTTCTGGTCTACACGCGGGAGTAAGTGCGAATAGAAATCGCAAAATTTGGCACTGATGAAGCCTCCCACGTGTCGAAACCTCCCCCTTCTACCCTATATAATTAGTTGAATATTGTTTTACGAAAGTCTTTTTCGGTGCAATATACTAACAACGGGTGAATCAATGATAAAGTTTAACCAATGAAATGAAACATTTTAAGTACCTAATGAATAAATATACTGAATGGCGTAAATTTAATTCTAACAAGAACAAGATGACAAAAAGTTGAATCTTTTTGAAAGTTTTATGTTTTGGCTCGAAATCTGAAACGACTTATGAGTAAAATGCCAAATCTTAAGTGCAAATAAATGAGTGTGTGCAAAAGACTAATGTCAACTTAACTTTATATTTGAAGTTTGTGACACATCTCATGTAGAGATAGAGCACTACCCCCTTATCTACTTAATATTGTCCATCAACTATTTCCTATAAATGGTTAACTAAGAAAGAGTCGGCAGCAAAATCGAAATGGCTTTATAAATTATTTTTTTATTTATTTCTTGTAATACAAAGATATGTACACATAATGACTGGAAAAAAATTTTACATTTATATAATAAAATCAATATGAAAATGATATGAAACATTGGTCAAACCAAACTGAAATTTTATCTTTACTGTCACTCAAAATTTGTAGATTTTAGATTTCTTCGTTTATTTCAGATGATTTTATTATGTTCGTGATATTACTGCAACAGTCAATTTTATCTGAGGCTAAGATAATGCTCAGATGGTTCAAGATTTACTCAAACATTTTCTCATATTATGGATTTAAGACAATTGGCCTTCGAACTAAGTAGTTGCCTTAGTCCAACGTTGTGGAATGATGTGTGGTATATTCAGTGGGGGATCCAAATAGTTTGCCGCGCTAGGCACATATCTCTTTTGCGCCACCCCCGTTGAAACTTTTTTTTTTTTTCAAAATGGGCCGTCAGAAGAATCAAAACTGTTCCATTGGTTTTTCAAGGAAGGAAAAAAATAATACGCAGATATCGTTTTTTAGACTCCATCTTACTCTTTAGGTATCGTTGGATTGACTTTTTTGAGCATGTTCTAAAATTATCTCTTCCATTCTCTTCTCGTATTTCGCCGAACTGCAATACATGTGTTCTATTTCTTGAAGAAAGCCATTTACTGGCAAATAATATTTGGGATTTTGCTAACACTATGCAACAAATTGAGAGAAAAAGATTGCAGTGAGACGTCCATAACTTTTTTTGGTTAATTCGCCGTTGCTAATTTCGAATATAACAACAATTTTTCTCTGCCAGGTCTGTAATCCGAGCTATCTTTGGCTAAAGGTACGCAAAATGCTATTTTCAGACAAACATATGTATGTTGTACATCCAGAAAACAGTGTAGTTCACTTTTGCCGTTCTTAAGCTTAAATTCCTTTGATTTTATAGAACAATTCTGAATTGTAAATGCATCACTACCCTTAAGGAGAAATTAAAGGTATTTCTGCTTTGGTCAAGAATGTTCTGTTAAAGGTCTTGTTGATTCCAATGATATCAATAAGCATTTTATTTCTAATATAATATCTAAATATTGAAAGAAACTTTCTAGATTAGTCAGGTTAATAAAGATTATATTGGAAAAACCGTTTTAAAATATAATAGAATAGAATGGAATAGAACAGAATAGAGTAGAGTAGAATAGAATAGAATAGTATAGAATAGAATGGAATGATTTAATGGAATGGAATAAAATAGAATAGAATAGAATGGAATAGAATAGAATAGAAAAGAATATAATAGAATAGAATAGAATAGAAAAGAATAGAATTGAATGCAATAGAATAGAGTTCAATTAATTGTAGTTTCGTAAGAAACATTCTGTATGATATACCGGAAAAATACTGACAACTCTTCTTTTACCTTCGTAGCCTAACTTGCAACTAAAGTTTTCAAATAAAGTCAAATTGTATTGCATAAAAGAACAAGAAACTTCAAATAATAGCAATATTATGCAATACTTGACAAAAGTAGTAGCTCCGTGAGAGAAATGTGTACGTGTAAGTGGTAGATACATATGCACAAATATTGATTGACAGTACCCATACAATTCAAAAATCACACACTTAAGCTTCTTGAAGCGCTGCTGCCTCCCGTTGTACATAATAAACACAATTCGGAGTCCTTGTAAAAGCCACTTGCTGCTGCTGATTGTCCCTCATGTGGTAAGTAATTCGATGCGACCCATAAAGGCGTGTGCGACTCAGTCGAGCAAGTAACCGATGTTCGTGCATATTCGTTTTGCAACCAAATGTGCTGGATAAAAATGCTTCCACATTTTTGATTTTCATTTCGTTTTCCACTCAAAGCGCGTTGCACAATTCAACCCAAAACGTCACAGACTTTTGCACCGTAGTTATTATATCATTGGAATGCAATTTTGAAACATGACTAGATTCGCAAACTCCCCACCCGCCTCCCTGCCTGATAGTCATGCATGCTGAATGCCCCACCAACTCCTATGTGGTATCTCAAGCTTCTTGTCTGTCTGTTGTTCATCCTTCCATCCTTTCGCTTAACTATTCGTTTTACTGTAAAATGCATTTTCATGTAAACGAATCCTTTTATATTCGTTCGTGTGTGCTAATAATATTTTTCCATTGAGGTAGCGTAAAAGTGCTATTGTATGCAAATGTTGGCGTTGCCATATTATGCGAATAAAGGTGCTTTCAAGTGATGTATATTCATCTTGTAAATCGGGGAAATGTTTGTGAGAATTTTAGGTACTTCATGTGCACGATGGAAGAGTCTTCTGAAGTCTCTATGATTTGTAAGGAGATATCAGATTGAGTACACAATTTTTGCCACCTGATGGTTTCTTTTTTTAGTTTGAAAAAATCCAAAGGATTCGTAATAAATTCAAGATTTCCTATTTAAAATTTGCAGTATTCTAGAGGTCTTTCTTTAGGTGTCAGAAAAGCTTTATGGAGAACTTCATATATGGAGTGTGTAAGCCGCTTCGAGGGAAAACTTTGTTCGATATTCTATTGCACCTTGAATGGTATTTTGGAATGCCTTCTGCTGAAAAATATGGAGTTCCGCTGACTTATACGACTGGCTACTTAAGCTTTTTGAGGACTATATGAACTCTTCTGGACCCAAACGAAGAATAAATGTGATCCTGGTTCAGTATAATAATACAATTGCCGAGCAAGATGATCAATGAAAGCCTTGTGAATGAAATCCAGAAATAAAGCAAAATAAAATATTTCAATTAAGATGGCAGCACCGCTATAAACAATGCAACGAAAAAATTGAACCTTGAGGAAAAAAGGAAAAACTTGAAATAAAAACGATATGAAAAGCAAATTTTTGTTTGAGATAAGTCAGCATTCATCCATCCATCCAATTCGGTTGCTCATATTTTTATCACAAAACACACAAATTTTCAGCTCACACATACTCACACTTTCATATATTTATGAAATACCATACTTACACAATTGTATTTGTAACACATATGTTTGTAGAAGTCGATAGAGTAAAATAAAAACATTCAACACAATTGTTTCTCTGGTGAAAAATTTAAATGAATCTTAAGTTTTAAGACTTAAAAAAAAATTTTTGAATATTTTTTCACCATAATTACCTTGTTCGGAAATCATGACCACATAATATGCTTTGATGTTGATACATTCAACATCGGAAGAGTCCTGTAAACATTACACTTGTGCCACTTCAAAGAGATTATCATCACTGATTCCGACTTCAATAAGTGTATCGCTCATGATCCTAATATACTGTATTCTGTCTTCAAAAGATCCACATAAACCAAACCCATAAGCTTATTCCTAACTTCAATTTTCTATTGAACTCCTTGACTACATATTTATCAAATCTAGGACTCATGTATTGCTATTGATAAAACTTTGCAACAATTTTAAAAAATGTGATAGGGACAAGACTTGGCTATACTGGAACGATAGCTCTACCATAGCTGAGTAAAACCCCCGATGGGTTTTGCAAACTAAGCTGCATAACGGTTTTTATCGACCTCCAAAGTTTTTGTCAGAGGTTCGTGTACTATTTCAGGAACAGGTTTCTTTATTTACTAAAATTATAGCGAAATGTCCAACAAGTAACTTTTCTTAACTAAATATGTCAAAAAATTTGACACACTTTGTCCATACGTTTGTACCGCAGAGAAGGAGGCGTGGCAGCATTACCTCCTGAGTCGATATAGCCATGTCCGTCTTTATGGCTGTCTAGCTGGCTGCCTGGGTGTTTGTCTGTGCGTGGAAATATTTTTCACGGGAAAACTAATCAAGATAATTCGATGAAATTAAACACAGTTGCTTCGTCGTGCTCATGGGATTGAAAATTAGCGAAATCGGTCAATGGACACGCCTACCGCCAATACAAAAAATATATTCAAAATGTAGCTTTATGAGTATTTTCGCGACAATGCAACCAAAATACTAGGGATGGCAAGGTCAAGCTCTGAACAAAAACTAGGCGAACTCGGAGAAAAGGGCGTGGCACCACCCATATACGCAAAAGTTTAAAAGTGCTATACAAAATTTCACTCAGAAACTTAAAACAGTAAATGCAAGCTCTGATCATAAAACAGGTGAACTCAGAAATGAGGGCGTGACACTTCCCATATAAAAAAAAGTTTAAATATTGTACTAAAAGCTTTTTTTTTAAAATAATCCAACAAAATTACACTCAGACACTAAGAACAGTAACTGCAAGATCTGAGCAAAAGCTATGAGAAGTGGTCATGGCATCGCCAGTACAAGCAAAATTTTCAAAATACAGCAGTGTAGGGTAGTTAATGTTTGGCCAGGCCAAAGGTTAAGTTTTTCGACCATAACTCACAAAATATTAATTTTTCAAAAAAACTTCCGCGTGGAAAAATTGAACTAGACTGTAAAATGCATAAAGTTTGTAAATGAGAATTTTTAACTGAAAACTGAGGCATCGCACAGTGCGAAATTTGGGAGGTTTAGCGGAACTTAATTTAATTTTTGAAATACATAAAACGCATAACATTATTCACTATTTCGGTAGCTTAATATCCCATCTCATAATCAGTTTGGTGAATAACCCTGCGAAAGAACTGCAAAATGCACCTGAAACTTGCATTACTTATTCATTCATACTTTTTGACTATAGAAAGCATTTCGATTTGTTTTAGTTTATAGATTGGTACATAAAAACGGTAAGTCGGTAGGACGCGAAAATTTTTTCATTTATTTTTTAATAAAATTGTCACTTATTGGCATTCAAATAATTGCAGAATCTTTTCTTACTCGTGTGTGAATTGTTTGTGAAAATTGTGCTTTTTGAGAAGTTCATAAGATTTACATTTTCAACTTCATTGGATACTTTAAAAGGTGTTACCACAAATTGCCATTTTGGAACGTATAAAATTTGAAAGGTAGGTTTATCCTCTACTAGAAACACAAAACATCTTTTGCGATATTTTGCGATCCTCTTTTAAACTAAACCTTTTCCAGAATGTCTTTGGAAATTTCATATAACACCGAAATTTCATGAAAAACCGACATCGGACGCCATCGTTGGCTTTGTTTTAGAAAAAATAGGCTCACCAACAATAACATCTGACACTCTCCATAGTTTAAAGGTAACTATTCGTACGCTAGTTTATGATATACAAAAAAAGTAGGGGAAATCCTCTCGAAATTTAGAAGCATTTTTGAATAAAAATGCAAGAAACAGCAAATACCCTGTGTCTTACCCCCTTCATTTTTAATGGTGTTTTGATGAGAAAATGGTTATATCTATCAAGTTTCATAGCGATATCTGGTATGGGAGCAGAAATACGTTTTAAGCATTTTCATACATGGGGGGTATGATAACCCCTTGTCTGATCCCCCTTAATTTTTGCATAGTGTTTTGCAATTAAATGTATATCCAGGTATTAAGTTTCATAACTATAACTGCTATATGTGCTGAGATATGAATTAAGTTCCGCTAGACTCTGAAAATTTCGCACTGTGCATCGTACGAAAAAAGTGCATAAAGCATAAAATGCTTAGAATTATTCGGGGAATAAGTGTGAATTTTTTCAGAATTTTTTTGGGCATAAAAAAATTTTTTTTTTTAACATTTTATGTATTTGAAAAATTTTAGAAAAAATTCACACGTATTCCTTTGACGATTCTAATTATTTTATGCCTTTAACACTTTTTTCGTACGATGCTTCACTTTTGAGTAAAAAAAAACTTTGAAGTTTTTTGAAAAACTGATATTTTGTGAGTTATGGTCGAAAAACTACAATAAAAAAGATCGAAAATTTTACATCAAAACACCCACTGTATAACATTTTTTGACATAGTTATTATTACAATATTACAATCAAAAAAATTAAATGTCTCATATAGAGTTACTTTAGTCGTTTGCGAAAGAGCTTCGAACACAATAGTTTTGACAATGGCGGGCCTTTTCAGAGCTTCACCAAGCTCCTTGATCCATAATTATAATTATCCATTGAAACATTCTGTCCTGGCTTGGACCACGACTTATTTTGCTCATTACTACAATAGATAAAAGTAACTACCTTTTAGCAGAGATATTGCTCAATGGGTCGTTTCAGTCTAAAAATTGTATTATTTTAGACCAGAAATACTAAATAACTCAAAACAAGATGAAACTGTTTTAGTCTTTGTAGGTACATATAAGGACGATATTTAAATAATTTTCTTTGTTTAATTGAGGGTTGCTTAAATCAAACTGAATGTTGAAAATACACATTGAACCTTAGTAAAACCCCACGGAATATACATTAAATTTGTTGCATAAAATTCAACAAATTCGGAACAAAGAATATTGTCTTTGAAAAGAAAAAAAAAAAACAAGACTTTAAAAACTGTCACTTAAGAGTTGTATTTCCATTATAAAACTTCAATTCATATTCATGCATTTTGTTTTATGACATTTAAAAGCATATTATTATGTTAATTATGAGTACTTAGAATTACAACAGCCACAAAGAAAAGACGGCACCCGACTTGCGTCATTATTCTGACGGTTCGCGTCTTTTTCGCAGAAGCCTTCCATACATAAATGTAGGTATTGTTAAGGGAGAATAAAGAAAATTATGCTTTCAAAAAGTTTTTATATTCAGCTTAAACGTTTATCTTCGTGTAAAAATATGGAGCAAGACACAATAAGAAAACTTTAGCTGTCATAAGAAATATGACAGAGAAAAAAACAAATGGAAATAAGTACCTTTCAAGTAGGCCAACATTTCTTGCTAGTTAAGAAGAGAGCATTTAATGCTTACGAGATTATTTCAAGAAACTTTGTCTTTTTTTGTCAGCATTTAACTTAATCAGTTCTCAATGATTTCGCGAAATGTCAGTATTGAAATAAATAAAACGTATTTAGTTAAAATGATAAGCTTTCATTTGATATAATTTTCTTGGAGCGAATTACCATTTTTTTTTTATGTCAAAAGTACTAAGACAAATAATGTGTACTGGGAAAAATGGGGGTATCACGCCCCCACAAAAATCACTTCATCATATCTCTGAAAATATTTAACGCACATTAATGAGATTTAATAAATGTGTAAAGAGCGCCGGGATAAATAATGTTCACTGGGAAAATAAGCGATGCCACGCCCCTAAAAAAATTCATAATTTATTAGATTTGGTAAACATTTAAAATGGATAGGGACAAATGACATCCCTTAGAAAAATTGGTGATGCCACGTCAATTTAGCTAGTTAAGGTGAACCACCATTAACTAGGAAATCCTGGATTTTTTAAAGATTTTCAATTTAAAATTTGTATGCTGGAAAGAATGTCCCTTGCGGTCCTGATTAAAAATAAATTAAAAAAAAGGGGACATCGTTTTTAAAATTTGAATTAATTCCAGCTAGATGTATAAAATCTCACACTGTACGCTGTGCATTCTTAAGCTTAAGAATTTCGATGATATTTGCTTGGTTAACTACTGAAGGGTTAGTCTAAAGGGAGCTGTAAATTATGCTCTTTGGAGAGCTTCTCTCACTTTACGTTATCTAAGTGGATACCATTTCTGATGGTCCGGTAAGAAAAGTTTTTATTATAAGTGATAATATTTAGGGATATTGGTTGCCGAATAGCTTTATTACTGTTGTCGGTTTTGCCTGCCTCCAGGATGTCTGGTATTGGAACCCCAATAGACTTTCTCCAACAGTATTACATACAAGCATTCCTATAAAGACTGTGTGACATTCGATACAAACTGTGCCAAAAAGGAACTTGTGTGGAACTAAGTATTACGTGTAAAAATTTTACAAAGAAACTAGGTAAAATTTTACCCTGAAATGAGAAAGTCATTCATGGGGGATGAGTAAAATTTTACACATGTCTGAGAGAATTTTACACATTGCTGAGTAAAATTTTTACACCATAGTATTGTATGTCTTCTGCTTTACACAGTTTGAGTGAAGGTAATAGAGACTGCAAATCGTTGTAAGAACAGATTTAGGTCGCATTTCCTGCTTGCATCCCTTAATATTCCGCAATACAATATCTTACCCGTTATTGTGTATTATGAAATACTGTTGACGAAGTGAAAATCTTCACACACATTAGCTGAAAAATCTACTCATTGCAAAAAATCTCGTATTTCATGCCATTTAATAAGCAAACAAACCAAGTTGATCGATGTCTGTCAAAGAAGAAGAAAACAAAAGCAAAAATCGAAAATTGTCATATGAACGTGCAACACTTGCAGGCATTTCATGTGTCCACACATAGCGGCTGTCATCACCCCACCCTCCCTTATTCAAGTCATAACTGTTCATATCGTAGGGATAATACTGTACAGTATATACTACTTACAAAGCATTGGATGAAAATTTAAACACATACTTACATTTGTACAAGTGACTGTGTGTGTGTGTGTGTGTGTAAATGCGTGTAACTGTGTTTGTCGTATGTCAACTGTCCGCTTTGGAGGTCATTCAGCCATAATAAATTGCAAACAAATTGCTGTTTGTTGAGTTAATGGTCCCGTCCTGTTATGTCCGGGAAGGACAACACAATACAAGTGCAGGAAAAATGCTACTTTACACATATTAAATACAGGATGCGGTCCAGTGCCCTTTCACTCTGAAGTATTGGTTTTCTCTTTCACTATTAATGGATCAATTAAAATTGTATCAAAAAGTAAAATGATAAATTGCCAAAAGTTGTCGAATGTAGCCAGCAAATACTTACACATACATCCTTATGTACATGCGGGAAATTGAGGAGTAGGAGGCAGGCTGTCATCGACTACAAACACCACATCCACAATCGAACAAGTTGCCCAAATCGTTGAACTCAATTTTTCAATAGGTTCGTTAATAAGCAAAACTGCAGAGTATAGGGCTACGTACGGAGAATCCAGGAACAGTTCATCAGCGACAATGACAACTTCTCAAGTGTAGTGTTTGGTATGGTGTATCGTTCGAAAGAATCATTGGCCTTTAAATCTTTAAAAATAAACACGATGCTGTAGTTTCAATCAATGCTTTACAATATTGGACAATGTCGGATAATTTTCTTTAGGCCAGCTATAGAAAATCATCCACGTGGCTTGCGGCCAGTTATTTTACTTTGCTTTAGATGACTATGAGTTCGCAGCATCTCTCGCTCTATAACAACTCAAAAGTTTCATTTCTCATGTATTCCGGTGATGAGAGTTATTTACCATATGCTTCTTTGGCATTACGTTCAATTTCTGCCACTCTTTCAGCTGAGCTCCGCTTCTGCCATGAAGACCCACAGAACCGACGTCGATTGATGAAATAGTGAAAGCAATCCATAATGAAAAAGAATGGCACCAACATCAATCAGATTACAGGTATACTGCATTAGCATGGTCATTACGGGGACTTAGAACCATTGAGCACAAAAGTGTTCCTTAACAGATTAAGTGAAAAAGTTGGTTGGAAAGCAATAAGTATGACTCCATCGGAAAAGATCATTCGCAGCACAATTGAACACGCGGTCTATCAAATTCTCTCCAAAAAATGTCTACTTAGAATATGCTGACAATTTTCTTAGTACACAGTAAAAATTTTAGTTTAATTTTAAAACTAAAAAGAATCTATATAGAACAACGCCAAAAAAGTATGAATTTTAAACTATTTTGGAATAAAATTCATACTTTTTTAGGAATAAATTTCAAACTTTTTTTGTAAAATATCGGAATTTAATATCAAAAAAAGTTTAAAACCAATACTAAAGGGAATCAAAAGCAAGAAAAGTAAACTATAATTTATTAGTGTGTAGTGAAATCCGCGACAGGCGAAAAACGAGTAAAATAATGCGAGCGTTACAAGTTATTTCAGTAGCTACAAAGATCGGACTTTGTTACGATGATCACTAACCAGACCCTCCTCCTTTGTTTTGTAACGATTGTTTTGTTCCAGAGGCTGAGGTAGCGTCAGCGGTTGCCATGGCCAACTAAAAGACAATCAAACTTTCAGTTTACAAAATACTTTATTTTTATTTATTTAATTGCAAATTATTTTTACATTGGTTTATTGGGTTTTTTATAAAGAAGTTTACAATCGGATAGTGTATGTTTTAATTTATTTAATTTGTTTTTTGTTTTATTTCGCTGGGATACTGCTGGCTGAATTCCTCCTCTCCTTGAATGTCGTCCTGTGCTTGATCCTGGATTTTATGGCAGTTTTCCAGGTGACAATGGGTTTTGGTTATTGACTACGGGTACTTTAATGATACTATATGGAGTATCTAGCACCGTGGATAAACCTCTGGTCACTTAAGGTGCCAGGAGCCTTTGTGGAAGATATACAAGATCTTCCAGGCGACTACAATCCTATGGTCACGGGTATTGAAATGATACTATATTGAGTATCCAGCACCGTGGATAAACCTCTGGTCACTTCAGGTGCCAGGAGCCTTTGTAGAAGATATACAAGATCTTCCAGGCGACTACAATCCTATGATCACGGGTACTGAAATGATACTATATTGAGTATCCAGCACTGTGGATAATCCTCTGGTCACTTAAGGTGCCAGGAGCCAGTGTGGAAGATATACAAGATCTTCCGGGCGACTACAATCCTATGATCACGAGTACTAAAATGATACTATATGGAGTATCCAGCACCGTGGATAATCCTCTGGTCACTTAAGGTGCCAGGAGCCTGTGTGGAAGATATACAAGATCTTCCAGGCGACTACAATCCTATGATCACGGGTACTGAAATGATACTATATAGAGTATCCAGCACCGTGGATAATCCTCTGGTCACTTAAGGTGCCATGAGCCTTTGTGGAAGATATACAAGATCTTCCAGGCGACTACAGTCTAGCAAACTACCCTAAGATACATAGGAATACGAGGCCTTTGCACTACTACCCTTTGGCATTCAATGTTTAAAACATCAAGATTATTTTTATTTAACTTTGATGTTGTCGCACTGAACGTTTGGCTGTGACTGCCTGCCTTCTGTGTTTTACGCCGTGCTTTTAAAGTCGTGAGCCGCGGCCGGTTTGTGGTATTTTTCACTGTGTGTGTGCATATGTGTGACAACAATGCATTTGTTGTTGCCTATATGCACGTGAGTTAGTTATTGAGGGGAAATTTAACTGAAGTGTTGTTGGTATTGCCTGTATTATGTATTTCGTATATTGTGACGTCACTTGGGACGTTACAGTTTAGAGAAAGTTATTTTTATCAAAGATTATTATTGTTGGATCTCTCTGACTTTTTTTGACTAAAACGTGCACCATTGCAAGTCTGCGAATGATAAGACAACATTCTTGTTATCCCACAAAAATTTCATGAATTTTCGTTCAATATTTTAGAAGAAATCGCAATTTAAAAAGGACGTACATAAAAATTCACATGCTTATAGATTTTAAAAAAATTTAAATTTCTGAAAAATAAATACAAGGCAATAATCCTGGTCAAAAACTCTTCAAAGAACCACCAAAAAAAGTTTGAGCTGAGCAAGTTCGTTTTTACTGTGTCCGCTTCAAAAAATTTAAATCACCATTTGCACCAAATTTGGTTTGATTTTCTCAAATAGCATTTTCAATATAGATTTTGTGAGATTTTGCTTATATGGGAGGTGCCACGCCCTCTTATTCAAATTGGACCAGATTTCAGTTGGAGTTTAAGTGATCTGTCTTTAATATACGAATGCTATTTGGTTACAGCTCCGTTTATTTGATGCCACCCATGAAATCTTCTGCCATTATATATAATGACCTCGCGAGCGAAGCCGAAAGCGCTGCAAATGCTCAAAATCTCAGGCTGCTTTACGATATCACCCGCAGATTATCAAGCAGAAAACATCAACAGACCTATCAAAGACAAAAATGGAAATCTCTTAACATCCGCGGACGACCAACTAAAGAGATGGAAAGAGTATTTTTGTGATATACTAAATCCCATGTCTACCACATCCCCGCAACCAGAATCACCAACTACAACTGCTACAGTGACTCGCAGTACACCGCCGCCTACAATCGATGAAATAGTGAAAGCTATCCAAAGCATGAAAAACAACAAGGCCGCCGGTATAGATCAAATTACAGCTGAACTGCTAAAGGCATGCCCCATAACATCAGCTAAAATTCTGCATCCTCTGCTCACCAAAATCTGGAGCGAAGAGCGTTTGCCATAAGATTGGCTGCATGGCATGTTAGTCAAATTGCCGAAAAAACGTGACCTAAGCGAGTGCCGAAACTATAGAGGCATTACCTTGCTCTCAGTACAATCAAAAGTATTGACGAAAGTGCTTCTGAACAGGGTAAACGAAAAACTTGATTCGACCATTCGAAAGCAGCAAGCAGGATTCCGGCGAAACCGTTCATCCGTCGATCAAATCAACACCCTCAGAATAATTGTTGAACAATCATGCGAATGGCGTGCTGCACTTCAACTTGTCCTTGTAGACTATAGCACTGTCTTCGACAGTGTCTCCCGAGAAAACATTTGGGTCTCACTGCAACGAAGAGGTATTGCCGCAAAGGCCATAAACTTAGTACGTGCACAATATGAAGGCTTTAAATGCAGTGTGTTACACAACGGGTTGTTGTCACCGACATTCACCACTAATTCAGGCGTACGGCAGGGGTGTTTACTATCAATATCACTCTTCCTTATCGTTCTTGATGATATCCTAGATAAAGCTCTTAATAAGGCCAAAAGGGGTATACAATGGAACTTTACCGAACATCTGGAAGATCTCGACTGCGCTGACGACATCTGCCTCATATCGTCCAAACATTCAGATATGCAAAGCAAAATTGAAGACCTTGTCTTGGAATCACAAAAGGCCGGCCTAAAAATCAACGAATCCAAGACTAAAAGCATGAAGCTAAACGCAAGCAATGACATCACGTTTAGGCAGTGATGACATCGGAAACGTCGATAGCTTCACGTATTTAGGCAGCATTATCTCCATGGATGGTGGAGCAAAAGAGGATATCAACTCAAGAATAGCAAAAGCAAAAGGCGCGTTTGCTCGACAGAACAAAATATGGTCTTCATCCGTTATATCCACTAAAACGGGAGTGCGCATTTTTGATTCAAATGTGAAATCGGTTTTGATATATGGGTGCGAAACGTGGCTTGTTACTGAACAACTAACGAACAAGCTGCAAGTATTCGTCAACAAATGCTTAAGGCGTATACTAATGGTTTGGTGGCCTCGCACTATATCAAATGCCGAGCTACATCAAAAATGCAATCAGAGGGCTATAGCAATCGAGGTCAAGCTGCGAAAATGGAGATGGATTGGTCACACTCTCCGGAAACCACACAGCGAAGTTTGTCGCCAGGCTCTGGAGTGGAATCGCCAAGGTAGTAGAGGACGTGGTAGACCCAAAACCAACTGGAAGAGGTCGCTGGAAAAGGAAATCCAAGAATCGGGAAAATCGTGGCAAGAGATTAAAATCATCGCAAGGGATCGTGACAAATGGAGAGATTTCATATTGGCCCTATGCTCCTCCTACGAGTTAAAGAATACATGAAATCTTCTGTGCTCCGTGTCAAGTTTTATGTTGAAAGTCGTCTTAAAATATTATATTCCAAGACCACTTCATAGCTCATTTTGAAGACGAAGAATATTACTAATCGATGAATTTTAAAGAAAAGAGCAAAACAATTTCCCGCAAGTGCTACATATATAACATCAAAAATCGTAAAGAGTAAATCCAGCGGTTTCCTTAGAAAACTAGTTTTTCAAAATTTGAAAGGTTTGTGAAAAATATCTCCTAAGCCATAGGTCGTACGAAAAAAAAAGCTGGGAATGGTTTGAAGGAAATATAATTTTCTACAAACAAGCATATATGAACTTTTTTAGTCCGATTAGTCGTTCGAGAGTTATCTCAATTCAAAAAGTACAACATATAAATATCGCGAAGTTTTAAAACTTTTTAAATTGGTATGTCAAGCCATGAGTCATAGAAAAAAAAATACATTTTTTCCTAGTAAATCATTGAAGCTAAAGAACTGTTGACTCAATAAATAACTGTCGACCACTATTTTTTCGTAATTGCTGCCGTTAGCGAAATAATTGAAAAAAATTTATTTTCGCAACTTTTGACCTTGAATAACTGCTCTTCACACGTTATTTTTTATGCATTAGTGAATACAATTCCGGAAAAAAAAACATTAATTTGAACTATTTTTCAGAAATATCCTTTTTTGCTTCGGCTAAAGCAACATAGAAATCGTTCGTTAGCCGATCATTTCCGAAGTGCTCTAAGGATTTTGAAATTTTTTATTGAAAACATGTCGAAATACGATGGTTAACAGAATTCATTAAAAAAAAAATGGGGTACTCGAAAATTTTATTCAAATCACCCACAGTACAGGCGTGATCTTGATATAAAACATTTCATCTCAACCGTATAAAGATGAAAAAATTCAAATCAAATTAAAAAACATTTTCAAATTTCCCATTCCCATTGGTTATTAAAGTTTAACTTGTCAATGTTTTTCTCATGTTCTCCTTACATTCACTCTAAGTTGTTCTGAGATGTTGGCGATTATTTTGAAAGTCAAAAGTTTTTTCATTGACTTCAATCAGTTGACGCGTGCCTGTCAAAAGTGTGTTGAGAATATTTGCATCATGTGATACAATGCGAACATTCAAATTCAAAACAACAATACGGTCCGAGGATGGGAAGTACCTAAAGGACAGTAGTAGGTCCTTACAGTACTTTCTATGCGAATGTGTATTAAAACAAAAACAACAAATTGTACAAGTAGCAAGAAATGTTACCCGAAAATGTAAATGTTTTTGTCATCGTTTTGGATGATGAGAAGAACATCCTACATAGAAATGGCGGTGGTGGTGGAAGGTTCCTTTGTTTTTCTGGATTTCTTGTAAATAGTTTGATGCCAAAGTTTCCCATTTATAACATAGTTTGTGCTCTCGATGTTTCTCCTCTGTGTTGTTCTTCCTTTTTACCCCTTTCAATCCTTCTGCCCAACCAAACATTGTGTTGCATTCAGCAAGGATTCTTCTTCCAAGTTTGCAAATTATTTTGCATACATAAGAGAAGTTGTTTTCCTTTGAATATTTTTATATTCTTCTTCTTCTTCTGTGTATCATCTTTTGTTTTTTGTCTTAATGTTTGCTGAAACAACATCGTCCTTGGATTTTTCGCTTAAAGTGTTGTTAGTGTACGATAAATCTTCGAGATATTTGAGGTAAAGTATTAAAAAAAAAGTCGGGTTATCGAAATTTTCATATTTCTTAAAGAATAAGGGTTTTATTCACCGGCACGGACTTGTTGCTTTTTTATTATTCTGCTTAAAAAATGATAACGCAACATTTTGCACAAAATATTTTACATAGTATCCTGCTACTGCAATTCTTCTTGCGTCCTTTATGAACCTTTGAAGTAAAGAGCCTTCATAAAACGTACCCATCGTGCACGGACGGTGACTCCAACATTCACGTGTATCTTGTTCCTGTGATCGTTTTTATGATGCCTTCGCATGAGCACATCTGTTGCAACTTTAATGTTTCCTTTGCAAGGCTTGACGAAAGGCTTCTGAGAAGAGTTCTACTAAATATTTTCTTTGGTAACAGTCTAAGGAGGCGCACCTAATTATTATTTCGATGTTTTGTATTAATATTGAATTTTCTTCAAGTTCGATTTTGATACTTTTAACCAGACATTAGAAACCATATTATGCATCTCTAAGCATCGCTCTGCCATGTCTTGGCTACATACAATTCATCCAGCCAACCAGCGTTGCTTGCGTGGAATCATTCTCTGCACTGTGTTTATTTTAAAATAACATCTTGAGTATCTTGTATCTGGTTGTAGAGCTCTTGAAATATGAACTGAACTGAAGTGATCCAAGTTGCAGTGACATCCTTTAAGTAACTGTCGCTGAGGCCAAGAGACTGAGAGAGCAGCAGCCAGCAAGGATGAGTCGAGTTGAGCATAGGGTCGAGTTCGCATCTCAGTTGTAAAGAGTTTGTAAAACAATCGAAATTACATTTTCAACTAATTCAATTTAATGGAAGTTGTTTTTCCTGTCGAGCAATGTTTGTACTCGTAAATTAAATGACAAATAATATAAAGAGAAAAAACTGGGCTTCCCTTAAGCGAAATTTAAAGTGTTTTCATTTAATGTTCAGTTTATGGGTATATGCATATTACTTTCAATGCTACTGCAAAGTTGAGTGTTTAAAGTGTTGTATTTGCCTTCTAAAAATTCAAGCTTTGTGATGCATTCAAAGCTGCAGATAACTTTAATTACTTTAAATTGTTTTATCTAATGTCCCAGACAGACGGCATTTCTAATGCACATTACAGACGCAATAATGTGAAACATGATTTTAGACATTTTTTAAAAACATATTTCATAGACATTGACTAAAAGAAAATTTCCCAATTCAGGGTCCAAAAAATTCTAATTAGCTTTGCTGATGCTTAACTCACTATTAATCTTGTTTTTGATGTTTTAGAATTTTTTGGACCGTGAATTGATACATTTTCTTTTAGTCAATGTCTATGAAATATGTATTTAAAAAATGTCTAAAATCATGTTTCACATTATTGCATCTGTAATGTGCATTAGAGCTGCCGTCTGTCTGGGGCATTAGATAAAAACCTTTAAAGTAATTTTAGCTTTTTTTAAAGCCAACACTTAAACTTTGCTGCACTGTAAAAAATCATAACTTCACTGTTCTCTAACGTACAAGCACTTATATCTCGATGATTCTTGCAACAGCTGATGATTGATGCGTCATGGAGCATCCGCACATGGAAAAATTGACGTCTTACATAGTATTCAGGAATTCAGGTCAATTCACAATAAACTTAATTCAAACTCTTCAAAGTACCTTAGAAGTACCTTGTTCTAGACAAAATGTTATCTTATATTATTATTTAAACGGTCTGGATTCCACTGCGACCAAAAAAGATCTTGTATAGCCTCTTTCCTTATCAGAGCAGTTGCAGACTATCTATAAATCTCATCACTGCAGTGAGATTAATATTACACATTTTTTTTTTTTTTCTTTAAAAAAAGCCAATTTGGGGCTTATCACCAATTTTATTTTTTTTTTAATTTTTATTTAAGAGAAAATTTTATTAAAGTTATTTTGCGGTCCTCAAAATCGTAGTATCTCTTACAGTTTTCAAGTTAAGAGTTTTTGAAGTTGTTTAATGTTGTGTTTATCATGAGTCGTTGGTGCATGTGCGCTACCATATAGGGTTGCTACCGCCCGGAAGGTATTGTTTTCGGAGGCCCCTACTGAAATTTTGTTTAGAATATTTTAACCTATTTCAACCAAGTTTTTGGAAAAATGGGCCAAAAAGACCCATAAAAACTCGGCTCCCTGAAATACCGCCATATAATAACGCCAGAAAATTTTTTGGAAATAACGCCAGAAAAATCTCCATACAAAATCTTGGTGTTATTTCCATTTTGTTTTGGAAATAACGCCTAAAACTTTTCTGGCGTTATTATGGCTTTATTTCCAAAAATTATGTTGTTAACAAAAAGGAAATAACGCCAGAAAATTTTTTGGAAATAACGCCAGAAAAATCTCCATAAAAAATTCTGGCGTTATTTCCATTTTGTTTTGTAAATAAAGCCAAAACTTCGAGGAACCATTTCATGAATTGTCGCACAGAAATATTTGTATCGCTTTCGACAAATCATAAAAATATTTGACATCCATGGGCGGGCGTGGGTTCAAATCCTAGTAGGGGTAATTTTTTTTAAATTTTTTTATATTTTTTTTTTTTATTTGACATATTTTTTAGTCCACTTCTCTATTTTCCTTTTTTTTAATATATTTACTTTTGTTTAATTAAATTGAATTAAATACACAATGAAGCATTCGAATATCAAATTGTGAATACAAATTGTATACCTGTTTGTAACATACGTCAGTGGTGTAGAGGATAAGTTTCAGTCTATCAGTTTGAAGGTCCTAGGTTCGAACCCTGGTAGGGTCGATCATTCGATAACA
This sequence comes from Calliopum simillimum, assembly GCA_951812925.1. Lineage (NCBI taxonomy): Eukaryota > Metazoa > Arthropoda > Insecta > Diptera > Lauxaniidae > Calliopum > Calliopum simillimum. The sequence goes on from OX638369.1 coordinate 95,663,986, forward strand.
GTTTTTTGTTTTTACGTCAAACATTTTAAGTGTTTGATTCAAAAGATTTTTATTTTTTGCCGTTAAAGTAGTTCCATCTATATCACTTGTAGTAAACAGTTTTTTTTTTTAGAGTGTGCATTCACCAACGACTCATGATAAATAGAACATTAAACAACTCCAAAAACTCATAACTTGAAAACTATAAAGTTTGCTTTTAAATAAAAACATTAAAAAAAAATGTGCTCCAAGCCCCAAATTGGCTTTAAAAAAGAAAAAAACCTTTTTTTCACCGAAAATAAAATGTTTTTTTCAGTGGAAAATTTTATTTTTTTTTTTTCAAAACTCCCCCTGAAAATTTCATCAAAATCGGATAAAAAGCTATGAATTTTCAAATATGTTAGTATCCAAAATTTTAAGGAACTTCCAATTTTTGCCATCTTGATTTTTTTTGGAATTTTGGAAAATCATTTTACCACAGTCATATGTATGTGAAATATAAACTTTTCACCAATTTTCAAAAAAAAATCGAAGATGTGAACCCAAATCTTAATCGATTCTTGAGGTAATCGAATCAATTTTCACTCAGATACTAAGACCAATAAGTACAAAACCTGAGCAAGAACTGAGTAAATTTGGTCAAGAGAGCGTAGACTACCCGAACAAGCAATATTTTCAAATTATTGCAGTGTAAAGTATTTAATTTTTGGCCAGGCCAAAGGTAACACCCTTAATAGTAATACCTTTTCTGCTGAGTTAACTTCTACTTAGTACCTTAACATGTTTTGGATTGATTAACCTTTTTGCTTGCCGCATTCCCATTCCCGAATTAAGTTATTTTTATAGCTTTTGTTCACCCCGGAGAAGGATTCTGGGCGCCCCGCTTCATATTTAAGACTTGAAGAAGTTCAAAACACTCCCAAACTAGCTTTGAAAGGTTTGAAAAGCTCTTAATGATTCATGAGTCGCTTGAGTCTTTGCGCTTGACAACAGCCTAGAGCTAATAATCATAATTACCGGATTATCAAGAATTACTAATACTGACTTGTATTCAAAGCAGTGGTGGCAGTACGCCTCCATGCAGGCTTTCTTAAATAGTCTTCACAGTTAGTCTGCACCTGCTTAATAGATGACTATCTTTTTTTAAGAATGTTGAAGACCCAATCAATGATCATCTTAGATATTGCCTTCCTTATCAATGCTTCCGCAATTAACTTAGATGACATGTCGTCAAATGCATCCTGTATGTCAATAAATGACGAAAGAGCCACTTCCTTATCCACCAAAGACTTCTCAATTAAAGCCGTTAGACGGTTTCAGCCGATTTACCTGTTTGGTAAGCATATTGTTCAAGATGAAGAGGTGATGCCTTCTGAAACATAATGTTAACGAACAAAATATTCTTCCACCTTATAAATGCAAAACAATACTTTTTTAGCCGATTATCTTGATATTCGAAATCTCTAAAGCTAAAATTTCAAAGGTTACTTTCTTTTGTCAGACTTTATAATTGCTTTAAACCAATCGTGGAGAGCGATTATTCCATTTTCAGTTACTGTCTTTCAAAAGCAAAGCCAAAAGCAATTATTCCGAACAATGTATTTACTAAAGTTCTGTCTTTATTAAAGTTCCCAGACAAAATACATTAACTTTTGTTGAAAGGCAGTTAAGATTCAATAACATTATTTCATAGCTGTTACTCGTATTACCTGTATAATATTGTAAGATAACACACTTATCTCGACTGGTAACAGGGTGGTGTCAAAATCGCTTAAGTTTATGGCAAGGATACGCATTAATTAAACCTCGACCTATTGTTTAATTGTGTAAAATGCTTAAATAGTTGCGCTCCTTTAGTCTCATGTTCAATTTTACGAAATCACAAAACAAGCATCAGCCATAGAGATGTTACAATTTATAAAACTCATATCGATATTCGATGTGTTAGAAGAAATCTCTGTTCTATGATATAGATGTATCGCCAGATTTATTTTATATCGATACGTCCAACGTAAAAATTGGTAACTCGAAAAACGTTGTTTTTAGTTATGATCATTTTTGAATTGTTTTCATTAAAACAAGAAAACCAAAAACAAAAATTGAATAAATACTTCTGGAATCTGTAGACAAAATAAAGGTTTTTCGACTATTAAATCATTGCTACTATTCCAAATTGATTTACAGAGATATTAACAATTTCAACTAATAATTTGGATAAAATTAACACAAATGAGTTGTAACTCTAGTTACCAACTAATGTTCTCTTACAGTTCCATGAGAAAAGTTGGTAACTTAACTTGCCAACTTGCATTAAAAATATTTTACGGATAGTACGTTGGTATGTAGGACTTACAACCACTGATTTTTAAAGAAAAGTTATCTAATAACTTTGTAAGTTAAGTTACCAACGCAATTTATCATTTTTGTCCCGTGCATAAGTTATCAACTTAAGTTGCCAAGTTTTTGCATGGTGACCTCAGTAAAATATACTTAGGTTGTGACTTCAAAAATTGCTCCCAGCCCTTCAAATTTCAAAATAGAGGCACCAAAATTTGACACAAGATGGAGTCTAATGCGTACATTTCGAAAATCATTGTCCCGTAAAAAGTTGGTAACTTGAGTTACAAACTTTTACGTTGGATGTATCGATATGGTTTTTAATCTTCCAAGGGCATTTTTCCATCTAGTACTTAGTAAATATTGATAAGCAAACCAAGACTTTAGCAATCTTGCTTTTCGTCTTTAAATTACATCAGCGTCTTGGACTATTCTTAACTTTGAACCAAATATTTGTTAAAACATCTCGAAGTATTGTAGCAGTCAATTGGATTGCAGTAAGTCCACATTCTCCATTTTTCCAATATGGCGGCGCGAGCGAACACAATTCGAGGTAGCAAAGTTGAAATTCTGAAAGAGCACATTGAAATCTTTAAAATAACTCATTTGCAAAAATCCTGGAAAACTTTCCAAGTAACATCATTTTACTCTTCCAAATGATTGCACTATTTGTTTTTTTTTTAAAAAACTGTTTTATTTTTAAGTTGGACTAAAACTTGGAAAATAATTTTTCGTTTTTTATTATCATTAGAAGCGATTTTCTGTCTCCATCTTTGATAAATTCCCTTTTACGACCCTGTCATTAAAAGTTTATTTTTGGGTGTGGTTAACTACAAAACAGACATAGGATATCGTAAAACAATGAATTACTTTGTCGTTGGAAACTCGTCATCATAATATTTGCAGCACTTTCGAATGATCGTAGTCATATTCTAACTAAGCGCCTATACCCTACACCCAGGGTATATTCACTTTGCCCTTCCGTTTGTATCGCAGAGAAGAAGGCGTGGCAGGTATGGAAAAGTATATATATTCTTGATCAGCGTCACCTCCTGAGTTCATATAGCCATGTCTGTCTGTCTGGCTGTCTGGAAATAAATTTTTTGGGAAAACTAAGCAAGATAATTCAATGAAATTTGGTACTTTACTTCTTTTGTCAAAGTTAGCTCGATGGATTATGAGTGGAATCGGTCAACGGACACGCCTACTGCCCATACAAAAATTATATTAAAAATGTAAATTAAGGAGTATTTTTCACGACAATGCAACCAAAACTCACATACACACTGGGAATGGTCAGTGCAAGCTCTGAGCGAAAACAAGGCAAATTCGGACAAGAATGCGTGGCACCTCCCATGTAAGCAAAAGTTTCAAAATGTTATACTGAAAGAGTTTTTTGAGATAATTCAACTATATTTCACCCAAACACTAAGGACTAAAAATGCACACTCTATGCAAAATGTAGACGAGCTCGAACAAGAGGGCGTGGCACCTCCCATATAAGCAAAGTTTTCAAAATGCTATACTGAAAACTTTTTGTGAGATAATCAAACTGAATTTCACTGAGATACTAAGGACTATACGTATAAATGCAAGCACTAAGCAAATACTGGGTGAATTCGGAAAAAAGAGCGTGGTACCTATATACGCTGAAAGAGTTCAGGGAGGGAGGTCGCAAGAGAGCTTAATTATTCTTACCTTGAACCCTCACCTGCACTAATTACAAAAATTTTGTTCCAACTATTAAATCGATCAAAATAATTACCTATTATGTCATATCGCCCAAAGGCAAATATACTTGCAAGTCATTCCTGGTCACCGGATCGGCTTGTTTGAGAAATCGCAGTAAGCCACAACTAAGCGAATTCGAAAGGTATCACACATGTCTACAATAATGTGAGTTAGCAGATCAGTAGGCCCCCCTGCACTTCTCCTCGGCCAAGAGTATAAAACTGGCATTTTGATCTGATTACGGTATAATTATAGAACTATTAGAAGGAAGCTAAAACCTATGTCACCACACAACTTTTGTACCTACGAATCTACCCCACATTTTGCATAATACAGCATCACGTTATCTATCACCAGGAAGTTAAATAAATGTTAAACTTTTAGACAAGCATACTTGCCTTTAGTCGTTAGATGGTTGAAACACGCTTTCGGCTTAATCAAGGACTACCGTGGAGGCCAGATGGAGCTGTCTCTATAAAAGACTTACTTGTGAATGGTAATATACATACATATGAAGAATGAATCCCCAATTGTTTAAAGATCTGTTCAAAAGACGGATGGAAAGTAATTAGGGTAAATCAACATTAGGACAATATTGCATTTCAGTGGTGTGTGATTTCCAATCTTAGGACCAAAAACAAGTTCAAGGCCAAGACCAAAATCAAGTTTGGAACCAAAACCAAGGCCAATACCAAGACTGTGACAAAGATCAAGAGCAAGACTCTGGCTTTGATTAAAATCAAAACCAAGACCATGACTAATACGAAGATACCAAGACTAAGTACTAGACCATACACAAGTCAAGGATCAAGACCAAGGCCGAGACCAAAACCAAGATCAAGACCAAGACCGGGCCCAAAAATCCAACAACAAAGCCCAAAAGCAAGACCAACTTAAATTTGTGTATCGATATTTTCTGTTGTCACCTCTGAAAGCACCTTGTTTCTTTTTCTTAAATTTTTTCTGTTTTTTTTTTTCCAAATTACAGATTAAATTAAAAGCTATGCGTCGGCTGTTGTTTTCTTTACTTTGTCACCCCCCTTAAAAGTAAACACACAAACATTTGTCTACGGGGTATCCTTCTGTCTGTTCTGCCTCTGGTCCTAGTCCAGACTGTGCATAAGGTGTTTAACACTGACAACAACGACAGCTGGTGGTTTGGTTTGGTTTATTGGTTTATTCATGATGTTGTGCCTTTTCAGTTGCTTTGTTTGTAGATGTATACTTGTGTATACATATGTATGTGTGTATGTATAAATTGTACAGGAGTTTGGGATGCTTACTTAACTACCGCTACTGGTGGCTGGCTGGCTGGTTGTTTGCTTGAGGGGTCCTTTCAATGAGGTGTAAATGGTGTATAGATTGTTGCTTTTGTATTTGCATTTGTGTGCCATTTGCTTGTATTTCAGTTTCATTGTTTCTCTTATCAACAAGTCGCCACTTAATTGAATTACAGTTGAACCGTGAGACATGAAAATTCAAAAGTTTTCAGCAAAGAAGTACGTAACCGTTTAATTAGCATAATTTTCATGTAGCGCCTGAATGAATAGTATGAATGGGGTTGTCAATTTGAATTATTAATTTTAAGTTCTTATGTCTTTAAGTGTCGTCTTAAGATATTTTTGAGCCATGATAACAATTGGTAATGCACAGCTTATACGAATAATTATTTCGAGGTAAATGAAAAACTAAAAAATGGTTGAATAGAAACAGAGTGAAACATTATCTTATCAATGAGTAACTACAACTTTGAGAAGAAAGATACATTCTCCTTTGAAACCAAAAATTCAAATTTAGTCAAAAAAGTAAGGTTTAAATAAATTTTTGGAAGCAACCATTGCTACCTGGTTGCTTCCGAAAATTTCTAAAAATTAATGTTAGATTTTTCAAAACATTATTGAAGCGTTTTGAAGCTAAAATTTTATTTTAATTTATTAAATATATTGTTTAAGCGAAACTTTCAAAAAAACAAACATATGGGCATATCCCAAAAAAGGTCAACCAAGAGAAAAATTATAAAGTTGCCGTAAAAGCGCATTTTGCAAATAGGTGAGTATTTAATATGCTTCCTAAGGGTTCAATCCCCATTCCGAGTTTCCTAAAAATTGGTCCTCCGGTTTAGCCGGCGTCGCACCGGCAGCTACATAACAAAAAGTCCTTAATAACGCTGCATGCCAAATTTCATAAAAATCGATGCAGTGGGCTGCAACAGCGTATTTTTACCGTGAGATGCGGTGCCAAGAAAAAATTTTACTTTTGTGTGCACTGCACTTCTTTACAACATTTTCCACAAATAAATCAAGCGAATATAATGTGCTTAGGTTAGTTCGAAAGGGACTGCATCAACTTTAAATAGCCTATGTATATATATAAAATAAAAATTGTAACGTTCGCAACGTAACGTGCGCAACACACAAAAGTTAAATTTTTGTACCAACGAAGGACTCTTTGATTCCCTCAAAAGCAGTTTCGATATGCTCAAATATTCTTTTTTCTTAAAAAAATTTTGCTGTTTTCGTTTATACTGGAAACTTCGCAAAAAATTTTGATAATGTACATTGATCTCCACAACGACTTCTGTTTTTTGTAACGTGCGAACAGCACTTTATGCACGATTATATTGTAACTGATACAAGCTAAGAAATATTTCTCAATGCCTTCTGAAAGTACTCTCAAAGGGTAACATACCACTGCAGGTAAATTAAGAATTTAACATTCAGAGCGAATTCAGGATTTAAAAATATGCGTACAAATGTAACGTTCGCCACGCAGGATTAGCCCATATGGCAACCCTGGAAGCTTATGTTAATTTTTTAAAAATGATCTACAAGGGTGAATCTACAAAAAATGTCCCGGGGCTTAAAACCGTGTTTAAATTTAAGATTTGATATTTTAACTATTTAATACAGATACTTAACTAGAGCTTCTATACGAAAAGCCTAGAAACAAAAAATTATTTTTCATATTTTACTATGAAATTATAACATTCATTGTTAAAAACTCAACCTCAGTCCTGTCCCTGCCCGTTTCGCATATTACTTTATTTTCTTAATAAAAACTTGTATGTTTATATATTTCAGCTACTGTTCTTCTGTGTTACCTCTTCGAATTTTTTTATACCCTACACCAAGGGTATATTCACTTTGTCCATCCGTTTGTAACGCAGAGAAGGAGGCATGGTAGATATAGGAACGAACATAAATTCTTGATCAGCGTGACCTCCTGAGTCGATAAAGCCATTTCCATCTGTCTGGCTGGCTGTGTGTTGAAATACATTTTTTGGGAAAACTAAGCCTTCGGTGTCAAAGTTAGCTCGGGGAATTGAAAATGAGCGAAATCAGTCAACGGACATGCCTACCGCCCATACGAAAAATATCTTCAAAATGCAACTTTTGGAGTATTTTTCACGATAATGCAACAAAAATGCACATCAATACTACGAATTATAAGCGCAAGCTCTAAGAAAAATTTGGGTGAATTCGGACAAGAGGGCGTGGCTCCTCTCATATAAGCAAAAGCTTCAAAACGCAATACTGAAAGCGTTTTTTGAGATAATCGAACTAAATTTTACTCAGACACTAATAACTATAAATGCAAGTCGGACAAGAGGGCGTGGCATCTCCCGTATAAGCAATAGCTTAAAAACGCTATACTGAAAACATTTTTTGAGATAATCCGACCAAATTTCACTCAAATACTTAGAACTATAAATGTAAACTCAGAGAAAAAACTGGGTGAATTCGGGCAAGAGGGCGTGGCACCTCCCATGCAAACGAAATTTTCAAAATACTGCTATGTAGGGTATTTAATGTTTGGCCAGGCCAAAGCTTACACCCTTACTAGTTTTTTTTATATAGAATTGACATATGTATTGTACGTAGAAGTTTTTCCCTCGTTTTAGACTATCTCCGCTCAGTTTTCTTAATCTACATAACTATAAATTTTTCAAATATTGAGTAAATAGAGAACTGAAAGAGGAAGGGGAGATTCAGTGTATTCTCAGCTCAGTCAGTTTTGGGTTTTTGATAGTGAGTGTTCGTGTTTTTTTTTTTTAAGTTAAAAAATTTTGTAAAGAACGCAAGTGTGCATCATTCTCCGCGTAAGTTTTTTTTTTATAATACCATACATATTATTTTGTCTTTGTCTAAATCAATAAACAATTAGATGGGTTATACACCAGTTTCAACTTTTTTAAAAATAAAGCTATTTTTTTTGTGATATTACTTTACTGTTTTTGCAATATTTCATCATTCTACGTTTAGTAACCCTCCACCTGGTTTTTTTTTCTTGCAAGTTTTGCTTAAACTATTTATTTAATAAATAAAATTTTAGTCTTAAAACACTTTAAAAACTTATTTTTTAAAAATGAACATAAGCTATCAGGGTTGCCAGATGATTTTTTTTTTTTTTTTTTGAAAGTTGCACTTAAACCATATATGAGGCATTTCACGTCAAGTCACCCAGCGCCGCGGGAGAGCCAAAACACTCACTTTTCAGCTCATGATTGCGACCTCATTATGCATTTGAAAAAAATAACGAAAATACATAATCGACGTGGTTTTTCCTCAGCTTTCCGACGAAATTCATTTTTTCTCGAAAAAGTTTCTATATAACCTAAAACATATACAAAACGTGTTATTTCTTGAAAAGCATATTTTTAATATTTTTGTTAATGGTCCCAATTGAAAGAGCAGGATTTTTAACGTCGGTATAGCAATTTTGAAGGGGGATTTTTTGCTTTCTTTTTAAGATATTAAACGTTAAATTGCAAGTGGACCGTGGCTCCGAGTCTTATTAGTGTGCATAACAATAGCCGTGTTTTTTTTTGATGCGTATACCCAATTGTGGTTATTTTAAAATTGCGATAACTCATGAACAGTGAGTCGCACAATAAAAACTCTGAGGAACTTTTTTATGGAGAATCACGTTCTCTACAAAAAATTTAAATTTTATTTTAAAAAATATTTACCTTTTAGGAGTTATTCTATAAAAACTGGCTAATCGCCGATAAACGGCAAAAAATCACTTTTTTTTAAATAACTCCTAAATAATTATTTTTTTTTTTTTACAAAAAACTAAAATTATTTGTAGAGCATGTGGTTCTCCCTGAAAAAGACCCTTGTACTTTTTATCGAACAACTCACCATTCATAAGTTATCGTAATTTGAAAAAGACCACAATTGTATATACCCGCCAAAAGAAACACGGCTCATATGTTTATTTTTAAAGTGCCAAAACTCATGAACGATGCGTCGCACGAAAAAAAAAACAAAACCACCGCACAGTGTGAGATTTTGCCAATATAGGACGTCAAAATGGAAAAATCGACCATATTTTGTAATTTGTTAGAAAATACCCCAATTGTTACGAAATTAAGCATAAAAGACAATAAAAAATGTCATTGGCATGATAACAGCTATCAAACACGTACTATTGAACAGCATGCAAAAACAAATTTTCAAGCTTGCATCGAAGACAAAACTTTGAGCGATCAAATTGAAGTTGTGCGCTTTTGTTTTTAAGCAAAGAGTTTTTTGCATTAAAGGCCAATACTTTCATTAAAAAGTTTTGCTAGACACAACCCTTACGTTTGCATTTAAGTATTTTAATCAAATTATTTTATAATCAGCTAAAAGGTGAGACAAGTTTCAAAAATCTTGAATCTTTCATTGACTATAACTTACAAGTTGAGCGTAGTTCGGCTATGACAAAGCATACAGGATGAGCATGCATACTCATAGAATAGACTTAAAAAATAAAATCTTGCCCATTTTTTGCCCAAAGGCTACTTTTTTACAATGACTGCAGTGTTATAATGAACAATTGCTCTGATATCATAAAAAAGAAAAATTTATGTTATCTTTTTTAATCACTCCCATTTTTTGATAGTAGTATTCAGTTACCACTGATATGGTAAATACAAATTTTCAAGTTGATATCTTCATCACAACCAATTTTTTTATATTTTTTTTTACAAAAAAAAGCACTTTTGTATGGGAGGTGCAAGTAGGTTAGGTTAGGTTGCGAGGGCATCGTTGGCATATATGCAAGCCAACTTTCACTTAGACCATTCTGCTGGTCCATTGTGATCCCTCTTTAAATACGTTACATAGTTCTATGATACAATGTTCTAGAATCAAATCAAAGTTATCGCATAAACTCGAATTATATCGAGACAATACATATTCCTATATGTACTACCCTTAAGAGTTACAGGAACGAAAATGAAGTTCAGTATTAGATGACTTTTGGTTTCTGAACATGAACTCACTGTGCATTTTCTGGACGTTTGAATTCAAACATTATGGATGATGTTTGTGGTCCTTATTGACTGCAGTCATCTGTTATGGTCACTCTCAATGAATGATGTTTTTAGTCCTGCTTAGTTAAGAAACAAAATTTCTCGAATTTTTTTTTTCTTGTAAAATTGATAGTGACGTTTCAAAGTCGACTCAGAACTGTTTGTTTGGCAATGGATGAAATTCTATCGTGTTGAATGCAACATTTTTGTTTTTTGTCATGTTGGCAATACGTATGTGTCCCATTAAAGCTTCTTCTGTTTACGCATTTGCTTTACTAATTAAAATTGCCGCATTGTTGGATGCGATGCATGGGATGAGATGTGCGTTTGTATTGCGCTTCCATTTTTTTTTTTTTTTTTTTTTAAGCGGAAGCAAAAAAGAAGCTATCACACTGTTGCGGATATTTATGCTTTATTTTGTTGCTAATTTTGTTGTTTTCACTTGTGGTAATGGTGTTGGTGTTGGCAACGGAAGTTGTACTTGTAGAGGAGCTTCGCTTTTTTTTATGTGTTGCCACTGATTATGCCACGGAATGCGGCGCGCATTACTCGCATTTTCATAAATGTTTGTGTCACTTAATACGCGACGCGGCGTTCACAGAAATACTCCTACATACAACAATAACAACAACAAATAAACTGCAAATGAAAACATTTTTAAATATGGCGGCTACTAAAACGTGTACAGGGTGAGTGCGGAAAAAATTAAGTTGGTTTAGCACTATTTCGTGCTTTTGAGGAAGATTTTGCTGCTAAAACCATATCGATACTTTTCTTAAATGTTTATTACTATACTCAAAAATTGTCTTTGTAAAGTAAATTTTCTAAGTAAATTCTTGGAAACTGCATTGTATTTAATTAAATACTACCTGTTACCCGGGGAGCGTTGCCTCACCTTTGTACCGGTGTCTTTTACATATCGTCACCTCAATACTACAGCTGTGTAAGTCCCAAATTATGATTCAAAGATGATTAGGACATGGTCTGAAGACACATTGAAATTGAAATTTTATCTTATTTTATCCCGATCTTCTTATTTTGATACTTTTGAGTTTTTGAATTGTTCTTAAAACGTTAAATACAGGTACGTACTGAAATCCAATTTTCTTTGGAATCGGAATTAAATCAAACTTAAGGTATTCCGCATTTCGATAAATAAAATGAAATCAGATTTGTGTATCAACAAACCAAATTGGGTATCGATTCAAATCTGTTTTACTTAAAAGCGTTTTGGATTAGACACAGTGCAAAACATTGAGAAAAAAAATGTTGATTGAAATCTCGATAACTTCTCTGGGGGACTGGCGGAGACAAATTGCTTAAATAGTCCTATCTTTGGTCTAGTTATTTTGTAAGTAGACCAAAACGGACTACACCTAAAACTAGAATAAATTCACTTAAATTACACTAGTTTACAAATGATTAAAATTTTTTTTCCCAGCGAATGCCGTTACTCATTTTATATGGAAAATGGGCTGCTGATTCCGAAAATCGCATTTTTTTTTTTATTTCGTGTCGTTTTCGAGATATCGGTCATTTTCGGTTTTTGGACCAAAAAAAAAGATAGTTCCACTTAAATACAAATATCTCAAGAACCAATGTTTGTATTTAAACATATAATATGTCATATTAAAGGTAATTAAATTACCTACAAATGATACTCACGTCACTTTTTGGCTGATTTGTTAATTTCGATGAAATAAATTGATTTCTGAAAAAAAGAGTATATTTTTCCGAAAAAATTACAAAAATGTCTAAATCAACTGCAGATTTTTACAAGAAAAAAAAATTTTTAAAATCATTTTGTATTTTTATATCATAGTCTATAAATTTGTTAGGCAAATAAAATACTATTTAAGAAAATCGATGGAAAAATGCAAAAGTTGTATACAATTCATTGATAAGTTACCAAAATGCGTTTTTCCCTATTTTTCCGTTTTTTTGTAATAAACTGTTCGAAAATTTTAAACTTTTTGTAAAAGAAATTAGAAAATCGAAAAAATTCTTAAAGAAGGCATTAAAAGGCAATACCCGTGCCTTGCCGTTTTTCTCTAGTACGTCAGATTTTTTTTTAATCGATTTTTGAAGTTTTTTAATCCACTGTACATGAAAAAACAGAAATAACGCATTCTTGTGTTAAATCGATGAATTTAACTATATGATCCTTACATCTGAGGTGTATCATGTTTTCAGCAAACTTATGCAGGATACTACGCGGAATATTTTTGTAGACAATTTTAACCCTCTCAAACCCCCACATGTAGGTCAAAATGACCTTCATGTGGGGGTCCGTCATTTATATGAAAAATGGTCCGAATGTAATGCATAATCCGTCATTAGTACCAAAAGTGGTCCATTTATGTATCGATTGTGTCAGTGAAATTATGTTTCTGACTGCGTACTGTTTGGCAGTGCATCGATTGTGAAGAAGAGCAAACGGTAGTGTATCGGTCTAATAACTTGCGGTTCGTGAAGAGGCCCAGGTTCAAATCCTCCTTTCTAATTTTTAAATTTTTATGACTTCCTTGCAGTAAAAATATGAGAAAAAATACTAGTTCACGGTTAGTACTATCCCAAAACTAGTTAAAAAGGGATGTAGTGTGGGCCAGTTCGATATCAATTTAAATTAATGAATTAAGTTTTTTGTTATGTATGAAAACATAAACTCAATCAAAAAAAAAAAAAAAAAAATATTTCTATGGGTCGACTACACACGAAACCACTGGTTGACGACTAGTTATAAAACTACTTCATATCACAACTAGCATCGGACTGGTGTAAAAGTAATGCAAAAGGGGTGAACTAAAATTTCGTAGGACATCAATACACAAAAAAAAAAAGTTGCTCATATGTAAAAGGGATTGAACTAGAACTAGTACTGGTTGGTAGAGGACTAGTTATTGAACTACGCTTCAACTAGTCCGTTTGTCTTCAGGGTTTGTACACAATTTGTCTGAAGAGTCTTGGAGTGGAAAATGAAAGATGTGTCCAACATATTCGAGGTATAAAATAATAAAAAAAATTCATCCACACCGAGATTCGAACCCGGAACACAATGCTCAGAAATATATATAACAAGCTATTTAGCACATTCGTTTATGAAACCTTTTGACGTTTCTGTGTAAAATTTTTATATAAGAGTAAATTCTTTGAAACTTATATATAAAATAAAAAAAATTGGTCCAAGTGTAATGCATAAGGAGACGCCTAATGACAAACAATGTAAAAATAAAATAGAACTTTATATGTGAAGGGACGAGAATTTGTTTCTCCCATGGAATAGTTTGCAAACTACAGACATATGGCCCATATCCAGGGAGTAGTGTAATTCACTTTTGTCAACGTCACCAGATAGCCATGATCTTTAATATTAAACCTTACCTTTCAACTTTTCAAATTGGATCATTACTTTTCGATATATCATTCATTGATTAGGTGTCTTGATTCCATACAAATTTATTAAGTAATTAATATGAGCAAAATTAGTCTTGGTCTTGGTAATTTTTCGAGACCAAGATCAAGACGCTGATATAGTTTCAAGACCAATACCAAAGCTGCTATGGTCTTGGTCACGATGAACATCAAGATCAGAACTGCTTTTCAGTCTTGTTAAATAAAAGTTAACAGGAGTGCCACTCCCCACTCAAGCATAAAATCATCTCTCAGTTAAAAATTTTGATATATTAAGAACCAAACTGCTTTGTAAAGATAAGGTTTGAAAATTTTGAATGCTCAATAACCTTTAGATCTTAGTGTGCTCATCACTAATTAATATAGAGTTGCGATACATTTATTTCAATAGGAGATATCGCGGAAGGTTATGAAAGTTAAAAGGTAACTACACTACTGCCTGGATTAGCGTCAAATGCCTTTGCTTTTTACGATAACTCGAACCTCAGATCTGATAGAGAAAAATGTTTGCCAGATTATTGCATCAGTTCGAAGTGAATATCATTGTTCAAAAATATCAATGGAGTGGAAAATTTTGCTCATTCCTAGGAGCAATGTCGTACATACAAAGCGTAATGTGTTGCTACAGCATAATTTGCGGCAAAATGATATTACTGTTATTTATGTTGGTATTGTTGGTGCTTTATCCGCGTGATGATAGCATTTTCTAATTATTTCCTATTTTTTCGCTTGCTTTAAATTCTTTCTTTTTTCTTTTTCAGCACATTTATGTGCTTTTCTTTGAGCTGTTAATGCAGTTAGGAAATGTTCTTACTTAATGCTGCTACAAGTTTTTTCATACTTTTAGAATCTACGAGTTTGTCCTTTTTTTTCCTTTTTGCAGCGGCTCATCAACGGCCATTTCCTTTTCCGCTTCCGTTGGACACATTAGCGACTGTTGCGTTTTAACGCCATGACTCTGGTCTGCTTGTCTCTTGCGTGTGGAGTTTAGAGTAACACTTGATTCTTTACGGTATTTAATTTTGGTCACTTGCACTTCCGTAGCAGGATCCTGATCTATGCTCCTTAGGAAAGACAATTTTTATTGTCAAATCGAAAAATGAGTGTCTTGACTGTCAAAAAAAGAGAATTCCTTGTGTATTAAATATATAATTTTATTTAAAACATTTTGTAAAATAAAAATCGTTGGGTATTTTAGTTGCCTTAGGAATTTAAAAGGTCTATATTCTGGAAGAACCACAGCGATGTCATCGTTCAGAACAATAGCAAACAGCTTAAAGTGAAGAACAGTGATATTGCTGCCATAAAAGGTTTTGCAACAGTTGAACGGTTGCAAAAATCGGTGGTGCAAACAGAACATTCTTGTTGTTCATATGGAACCCCATAATAAAATGGCCACATTATATCAAGAATACAACCACGTCTTATATCGGTCACATCACCAAAGAAGCAAGAACGTACAGTTACTGGATCTCTACCATCTATTAGCAAATAATAAAAATAATTGAAATTTATTAAATCAAGTTTGTATATGCAAGAACATACCTTTTTTGACAATTTTTTTCAAACAACCAGTTGCATTGAAATTTTGAAAATAAGAACTCATCAATACGGGAATATCATGTGAACAATCCAATTGTTGAATGCCTGCGGAACTAAAAGAATCATAGCAGCCTGTGTCAATATCTGAATTGCACCTGAAGCATTTAATAGCGTTAACTGATGGGGAAAAGAGCATTTATCAAATAAATTATTAATAAAATATTATCAGTTATCTTATGTGAAATTGGTCCCCAAATGCTTTGCAGTATTAGCAATTGCAAAAGCAAGTCTGGAACATGTTCTTGATTAATCAAAAAAAAAAAAAAAGAAACATTTTAAACAATGTAATAACCGCTGATAATCTGATATATGGTTCTCATCTTGAAAGTGCATGGAGAAAAATGGGTGTTTTTACACCACTGGAATAGTAAAACAAGTAAGGGTGTAACATTTGGCCTGGCCAAACATTAAATACCCTACACTGCAGTATTTCGAAAATTTTGCTTATATTGAAGGTGCCACGCCCTTTTATCCGAGTTCACCCAGTTTTTGCTCAGAGCGTGAATTTATAGTTAGTTCTCAGTGTCTGAGTGAAATTCAGTTCGATTATCTCAAAAAACGTTTTAAGAATAGCGCTTTGAAGCTTTTGCTTAAAAGGGAGATGCCACGCCCTCTTGTCCGAGTTAGTCTGATTTAAGCTCGCACGTTCTGCATTTAGTCTTCAGTATTTGAGTGAAATTTAGTTAGATTATCCCAAAAAACTCTTTCAGTATGGCGTTTTGACGCTTTTGCTTATATGGGAGGTGCCACGCCCTCTTGTCCGATTTCACCCAGTTTATGTTGAGAGCTTGCATTTATAGTCCTTAGTGTCTGAGTAAAATTTAGTTAGATTATCTCAAAAAACGCTTTTAGTATAGCACTTTAAAGCATTTTCTTGTATAAAAGGTGCCACGCCCTCTTGTTTGAATCTGCCCAGTTTTTTCTCAGAGCTTGCGCTAATAAGTCGTAGTCATTAAGTGTATTTTGGTTGAATTGTTGTGAAAAATACTCCAAAGATTGCATTTTGAACATATTTTTTGTATGGGCGGTAGGCGTGTCCGTTAACCGATTTCGCTCATTTTCAATCCCACGAGCTATCTTTTACAACAAAGCCAATGTACCAAATTTCATTGAATTATCGTGGTTAGTTTTCCCGTAAAAAATATTTCCACTCACAGCCAGCCAGCCACCCAGCCAGCCAGCCTGCCAGCCAGACAGACGGACATGGCTATATCGACTCAGAAAGTGACGCTGATCAAGAATATATATACTTTTCTATATCTGCCACGCCTCTTTCTCTGCGTTACAAACGGAAGGACAAAGTGAATATACCCTGAGTGTAGGGTATAAAAATGAAAGGAATTAACACTTAATTTCAAACATAAAGTAACAAACGTAACTATGAACTATTTCTATAGTCATCGATGAACTACTAGGAATTCTCGATGATCACAAATTCGAAGTCCAAGGCTTTGCTGACGATCTGATTATTATGGTAAGAGGCAATTTTGACTCTACCGTAACTGAACGAATGCAACTAGCCCTCAACTCAGTTCTAGGCTGGTGCCGAGAGAAAGGACTCGAAAATAACCCTAGTAAAACCACACTGCCCTTTACTCGGAAGAGGAAGCTTAACCTAAAAGCTTTAAATCTGGGGGAAACGGTGCTAAAGGTTTCCGAGGAGATGAAGTAATCCTAGATAAAAGCCTTACTTGGAATAGCCATCTATCAAATAAAGCCTTAAGAATAACTTATGCTTGTCATAGGCTATATGGTAAAACATGGAGCCTACGGCCAAAAATGATGTCATGGTCGTATAAAACTATCTCCGTGACAATGATCACTTAAGCTGCATTAACATGGTGGCCAAAGGTAGACCAAGTAAAGGCTCAGAATGAACGAATCAGAATCTTCAGAATAGCCTGTTTGGTTGATACATGACGTGCCCGACAGTAGCTCTAGCCATGCTTACGGGACTCACTCCTCTTCACTTTATGGATAAGAAGGAAGCAGCCTGTGCGGCCCTCAGACTACCTCATTTACAACAACTTAAAAAAGGCAATCCAACAGAACATGTCAAAATCCTGGATGTATTCTGGGATACACCATGTCTTTCGGTCTCCGATAAGTTAGATAAAAAGTTTGTTTTCTCTAGAAAATTCAAAGTGGTAATCAATGACCACGCAGAATGGAGAAGGAAGGGCATAAAAGTAAAACAGGGCTCACAGCTATGGTTCACTGATGGGTCCAAAACGGAAGATGGCAGCGCAGGAGCTGAAGTTGTGGAACCAAGATTCCAAATAGCAGTTGCAATGGGAAAAACAGTTTCCATTTTTCAGGCGCAGGTCTACGCTCTAGAGGTGTGCACTAAAGAATGCCTAAGAAGAGGCACTTCCGGCACCGACATATACATTTATTCGGACAGCCAAGCGACTCTAAAATCACTAATGGCTTTTTCAATGCACTCAAAGCTTGTCTGGGAGTGTTTTGAAATTCTTCAAGCCCTTTCCAGGAGGAATGAAGTTACTCTAGTTTGGATACCAGGGCACGAGGTGCATGAAGAGCAGACTGCTTGGCAAAGAGGGGCATACTCAATTCTTTTATAGGCCCAGAACCTTTCTGCGGAGTAAACAACAGTTTTAAAAATAACTTAATACGGGAATGGAAAACGAAAAGCCTCTCCGATCACTGGAGAGCCCAAAAAGGTATGAGACAGACGAATAGGCTGATCGATCCAAGATTTATTAAGGTTGAAGCTGTTTTAAATCTCAGTAGGAAAGGTATAAAAACGAACAGTGAAATAATAACAGGTCACTGTAAACTCAATTATCACCTAAAAAATATGGGTTTGGTAGACGATGTTTCCTGTAGACTGTGCTTAGAGGACTCGGAAACAGCGGAGCATACTATGTACTTGCCCCGCTGCGGTGAGACGCAAATTAAGATACCTAGGTGCCGAGATTTTAAATCCAAATGACATAGGTAAAGTTTATCTCACGGCCGTGACAAGATTTATAGACAGTCTGGAACTGTTCTGATAGGGAAAGAGGCTGCACAAAAGATCTTTCAGGTCGCAGTACAGTCGAGCGCCTTTGAATAATAATAAAAATGAACTATTTGATAGTTCTGTAAAGTGACGTTTACTCTAAATTGTCTACATTTTCCTATACGCAGAGTAAATTACGGTTTTCGCCACAAAGATATATAACCATTTTTACTTCATTATTCTATTTAAAATATTTATGTTTCGACAGACATTTGCTTAATATACAAATTCTATACCACTTCATCATATAATCTAGAAGTTTAGAGGTCTAAAATTGTTAGCAAAAATAATATTTTCCGTCTTAATATGACACGGACGGATCCCGGTTTGAATCCTAGTGCGGTCAGTTCGTTCTGTTCTTTTTTATTTGTTTGTTTTTTTTTCGAACTTAACATTAAGGTAAATATCACTTAAATTATTTCAAAAAAATTACTGTACTGGAAGATAATTCGAAAATTGTGAATTAACTAAAACAGTTAGGTAAAATTTATTTTATTGTTGAGTTGTTACTATTTATAATGACTTGCAATACTAGTAAAATTAACTAGACATTTTTTTTTACATTTTTCGAAGTTCATTGAGATTTTCCGAGTCCATAAGTCGCATATGACCAGCATTTCTAAGCCGGTTGTACAAAAAAGCTGACCTGCCACAATATATAACATATTCGTGCTTAAGAGAACAAAATGCACTTAAATCACTTTTCAAATCCCTTGCGGATTTTTGAATGTTGCACAGTGTTATTAATATCAGGTGACTTTCGATTAAACACATTGTTTTTGCGTAAGCAGTAGTCAAAGCGAAATTTAAAAAATAAAAATTAATTAACACTTGCCAATGCTGATGGAATTTGCAATAACGAATAAAATATGCAAATATTTCACGGATATATGGGTCACCTTTGATGGTAGCATTTTAATATGAAAAGTTAATAAAACATTAAATTTAAATTCATTGATAAACTACTTAATTGACTGACTTAACTATAATTCCCGTCTACTATTCAACTGTTTAAGGTACTGAATGAATGAATTAATGGGTATGCTTAATGCTGCTATGATTTTTAATTTGTTTGAATTTTTATATTCGCGCATCATTAAGATAACCTCCAATGTCTAGTGTCAGGTTCACTGTCTAAATATTTTTATTTGAAAGCAAAAATAAATTTCCTCTAACATGCATTTATCTGTAAGATTAGAAATCTGATACTGACAGCGACAGATTAATTGTTTGTATTTTAACACAGGCACAGAAAATCACAACTGAGTGATTGAAGAAAGTGGGTCATTAAAGACCCCGTTTAGGAATTTTAGGCACACTTTAAAAAAAAAACTTACGGTACTAATGAGGGATGTCATTTCGGGATCCCGGCAATTTTTCCGTTTCGAAAATCCCGGGATTGGTTTAGTCTATTTGGGGCTTTTTTAGAAGACTCAAATTATATTTACAATATAAGTTATCCATTTTTTCAAGCACAGTGGTTTAATGTTATTTCGAATGGAATGGAAATCCATTTGCCCATATTATTAGAAGTAGAGTCTAATTCTGTAAGTGACAAAAATGCGAAAATGTCAAAAAGTTACATAAGAACCAAATAATTTCAAAAAAATTGCAAAGAGCTTTTAAAAATTTTACCCAAACTGCAAACAGAAAAACTTGTGCCATGTCTGAAGTTTTAATAAAAGAAATGGACTTTTTTTCTAATGGAGGAATTCGAGGCTGGTAGCTTTTAATTTTCTTATCACCTTTCAACATATAAGCGTTGAAACTTAAAGATAGATATGAGCTGCTTATTTTGAAAGTGGCCTAAGTCCATTCAAGTTTTTTCCGGCTCATGTCAATTTTTAACATAATACCATCAATTCTACGCAATGAGGTAAACTTCCCGTGAAAACACAGCCCAATTTTATTAATTTCTAGCAAAATGTCAGCAATTTTATATTATGACATTACTTTTGCTCTTGAAAGGCTGCAGCCACTTTCAAAATAATCGGCTTATTTATGTTATGAAATTTGATCAGAGACGAAATTTTAAGCGCGCTTATTTTTTAATATCTAATTTTAAGAAAAAATCTAAAAATGTTTGTTGCAATTACCTAATGTGTGGAACATAATTTATTTTGTGATAGAACTATACACAAAATTTGAACACTCAATCAGGCATGCTCTGAAATCCGATTCACTTCGGAATCGGAATGAAAGCAATTTTCAATAGCTCCGCATTTCGATAATTATGACCAAACCAGATTTATGTTTCGGTAAATCGAATAGGACCTATTAGCATATTTTATTTGTTGAAAGACAAATCCGATTCCATCTTATATGTCGCAATGCAGAGCTCTTGAAGATTGCTTTCATTCCGATTCCGAAGTAAAATGGATTTCAGAACATGCCTGAATGTTTTAAAAATGCATCCCTAAGTCCAATCAGTAGGGTAAGGCCCATGTAAAAATTTGGAAACCATCACTAGTCTCCCCAACCCTCTAGAGTCTTATGCCTATTGAACAAAAAAATTCTAAGAATCGTTAGGGAATCGGAAACCCACATTGGACCAAAAGGTGAGTATGTATTTTATATGAACATTTTTTGGGCGCTTATAAAAAGTTTTCAATGATGAGGGAAAAAACTAAAAAACCGTTTTTTTAAAAAATCTGCGTTTTTACCTCCGTTCCGAGGGAAAATTTACAAAACTTCATAACTCTAGAGCCATTTACCCGATTTCCATGATACTTTTAATGAGTAGGGGAACTTCGCGTATTGTGGTGTACCTATATGTCTTTTGGAATTTGCAAGTAAATCGTTGGATCTATTTCAGCTAAATTGCTGATGAGTGAAGTATTGGGTTTATAATATATTTCAATAAAAAGTGTACAATTTCATTAAAAAAATTATAGAGCAAAATCTGAAAGAAGTCAAAAGAGTTGACGGGTAACAGTGTTGCCAGTTTAGGGGATTTCCCCCTAGATTTAGGGGATTTTAAAAGGTCTAGGGGGCAATCTAGGGGATGCATTATTTAGGGGATTCGTTCAGGGGATTTTAAAAAGGTCTAGGGGAAATCTAGGGGATACTTTTATGTAAATGTTAAGAAAACCTTTTTTTAAAATATACAAAATTACATTATAGTACATGTTAACAAAAATATCTATATTTATAAAATATATTGCCGAGGAAAATAAGAATTTTTCTGCGAAATAATTCCAAGTGAATTTTTTCACCGGAATTATCTTTATGTATGCATGATAAATAAAGTGTGAAAAGTCCATTCCAAAGTCGTGTGCGCATAAAAAGTTATTAAGGCTCAAAGGTCGCTAAAATCAGTTTTTGCAAATATCTCGCTAATGCTAACTTTTACAGAAAAATGTTGGTCTTCAATTTTGTAGCACAGGAAATTTCCCACAAAAGTACGTTTAAAGTATTTGCGTACAACTTCTAGTTTAGAAGATCACTCAATTTAAAAAGTTGTTAACAGTTATGATATGAAATACTACCTATGAGTTCATATTAAAATATCTTACTTTTTAAATTGCAATAACTCTTCAATGAGAGGTTGCACCAACAAAATAGAAACACCGTTTAAAAGATAATTTGATTTTCTGTATAGCTTGCTAATTTTTTTTTCGAACAACTCATGGCCTTAAAGATATTCGTGAAAAACCGTTAAGACTTCAAAAATACTTTGTTTTGAAGGATATTTCAGAAACGAATGGTCATATGATAAAAAATTGAGCGCCAATTTTGTAAAAAATTGCAAGATCTACAAAAAATAAGCGATATGTGTACACATTGAAGTAACCGTTTAGAAGATATTCCAAAAAAACCCTTAAAATGCCAAAAAACCGGTTTCTATTGAATATCCCCTTACTTTTTATCGTAGTACTTACCAATTCGGAGATATCCTTAAAAAACCAGTAATTTCAAAGACTTAATGGTTATTCAAGAATATTTTTAAGGTCATGAGCCGTTCGAAAAAAAGATGTTGTACGGTATATAGAAAATTAAATTATCTTTCAAACGGCATTTTAATTTTGTTTCTAAAACTTCTCATTGAAGAGTTATTGCAATTTAAAAAGTAAGATATTTTAATATGAACTCATAGGTAGTATTTCATATCATAACTGTTAACAACTATTTAAATTGGGTGATCTCCTAAACTAGAATTCGTACGCAAATACTTTAAACGTACTTTTGTAGGAAATTTTCTGCAAAATTGAGGCCCAACATTTTTCTGTAAAAGTTAGCATTAGCGAGATATTTGCAAAAAACTGATTTCAGCGACCTTTGAGCCCGAATAACTTTTTATGCGCGACTTTGCAATAAACTTTTCACAGATTGTGTATCATACATAAATAAAGACAATTCCGGTGAAAAAAATCCACTTGGAATTATTCGCAGCTCTTTTTTCATCTTATTTTCCTGCACAGTAAAAAGTGATAGTTTACTTTTGATTCCATTCGGTATTGATTTTAAACTGCTTTGGTATTAAATTCAAAATTTATTCCAAAAAAGGTTGAAATTTATTCTGGTAGGTTTTAATTTTATCACAAAAAATATTTACTTTTAAACCAATTAGTTTTTTCAATTTTTTAATACCAAAGTGGCTTAAAAACAATCCTAAAATAACTTTAAATTCAAAAAACTAATAATTTTTAGTTTTAAAACAAGTCCAAGAAAAGTATTAAAATATTCTCTGCGCCAATTTTAATACTTTTGGTTTGAAACTAATGCCATCAAAGTTTTAATTTAGCTTGGAGAGACTTTTTAGTTTCAAAATTTGAAAAACTTTCCCAGCAGAAAGTTTGATCATCCAAACATAGCTGTTTGGCACATTCCTTTCGTTATTCGAATCATTCCATTGCCACATCAGAATACACTTTCCTTTTGTTCAGCGCTGGCCGCTCATCGTATCATTCCTTTGTTGCCTTCTACAAGAAGGTGCAATCGGAATAGTCGGGGATCGGGTTTCTTCCTTTTGGCTATGGAAAACGAATGTGTGTTTTTGAATTTCTTTGCGATAAAACATCATTTTATGCCTTCCATTGGTAGGCGCAATCTGAACAAAACATAATTTTGTGCCTTCAATAGGAAGGCGCAGTATGAACAGAACATCATTTTGTGCCTTCGATGGGAAGGCGCAATCCGAACAGAACATCATTTTGTGCCTTCGATTGGAAGGCGCAATCTGAACAGAACATCATTTTGTGCCTTCGATCGGAAGGCGCAATCCGAACAGAACATCATTTTGTGCCTTCGATTGGAAGGCGCAATCTGAACAGAATATCATTTTGTGCCTTCGATAGGAAGGCGCAGTATGAACAGAACATCATTTTGTGCCTTCGATGGGAAGGCGCAATCCGAACAGAACATCATTTTGTGCCTTCGATCGGAAGGCGCAATCTGAACAGAACATCATTTTGTGCCTTCGATTGGAAGGCGCAATCTGAACAGAACATCATTTTGTGCCTTCGATTGGAAGGCGCAATCTGAACAGAACATCATTTTATGCCTTCGATTGGAAGGCGCAATCTGAACAGAACATCATTTTGTTTCTACGACAGGAAGGCCCAATCTAACCAGCAGCAAATGAATAAAATACTGAAAATTAAATGTCTTTGTTGAAGACCAAAAGAAAAATTATATTAAATTCATTATACACGTAGCAAATTTAAATTAATTGTGTTTCACGTTGGATATACGTTGGATGTATGATTAGTTGTAGCCTTATTTTCTGAATTCTTCTGAAATGGGAAATGTTATTAATTGCATTGCTCTTCTATATTTCTTTGTTCTTTCTTACAAAAAAGCTCCGAATACTTTTTGATTGATTTTTTGCCGTTTACGCCGTCATAATTGTATTCAGAAATAATAAAATATTTTCTTATTATTTTTATTGAAATAAAATTTCCTTCGCTACAAAAAACAAACACGAAAATAAAATAAAATCCATGGAAACAATAAAATTTATGAAATGAAAATAAAAATACGAGCGCAGTCGGTTACTGAAATAAGCCCGAAATCAAACGAAAACATTGTGTACATCGTTTTTGAGCTTCTTAATTAATCCGAAAAGGAGTAGTTCGTTTTTTCACTACTGTTCGGAGCATCCAATGATTACTCCACTTCTGAAGGTGTTCGTTTTATTTTCTGCTGGGTTATTTATCAAAAGAGCATAAAAAAAGAACGAGAACAAAATAACAAAAAAAAAAATTTCTTTTTCAATTGTCTAAATAAAAATTTCACACAACTACGTCAATACGTTTGATAGCCGAGTGAGCTAAAGACTTCGTAATTTATATACACAAGATGTTGTACCCTTGGTTCGAATCTCAGTATGGATGGCTTGTTTTTTTTTTTCAATTAAATTTAAAATTTTTTTTTTTTTTAATTTTTCTCCCTCTCTTTATTTATTCCAAAATAGTTTAAAACTAAAACTTTTTTTGGCATTGTTCTATATAAATACTTTTTTTGGTTTTAAAATTAAACTAAAATTTTTACTGTGTGGGCTAATATTGAAACAACATTCACTTCATTTTGAAATTTGGAAAAATTTTTTTTTTTTTGTTACCAAAATATAAATTTTCTATATTTAGGGGAAATTTTGTTAAAAGTCCAGAATTTGGGGGAAATTTCGTTATGAAAAATATAAATTTCGTTTTGAAATTCGGAACTTTCGTTTTTTTTTTTTTTTTGGTCGCAAAATATAACATTTTCCATTTAGGGGAAATTTCGTCAGAAAACCAAAATTTAGGGGAAATCTCGTGCAATCTGGGGGAAAATAGGAGAACCTACCTGGCAACACTGACGGGTAATGTGGTATGCATGTTAGGGCAATGTGGTATACTATAAAATATTCTGATTAGTAAAGCATTGGCTACAGAATGTTTCTCCACAAAAAGTGAACAATAGTAAATGAGGAAATTATTGAGTACTGGCGTTGGCCTTGTGGCCGAAATTTGACCATTTCGATTTGACTATAAAGCAAAAAGTTTTTATACCTTACAGCTTTTAATTTTCTTCGTTAGGGTTCAGGTTATGTGCATTCAAAAAAATCGGTGCATCAGTTTAGTTGCAATAACGTGCTTTTTCGAAGTATGATAATTTTATATTGAACTAATTAAACAGTCATTTTTGCAATTTTTCAACAACAGACGAAAGCAAGTGTTAACATGGAAATTGATTACATATGTTTCGGCTACTTCCACATACATATTTATATATTTTCATATATAAACATGTATATAGCCTC
Source organism: Calliopum simillimum (assembly GCA_951812925.1). Taxonomy (NCBI): domain Eukaryota; kingdom Metazoa; phylum Arthropoda; class Insecta; order Diptera; family Lauxaniidae; genus Calliopum; species Calliopum simillimum. The sequence continues at coordinate 95,689,615 of OX638369.1, forward strand.
ATCAGATCAGTTTTAGTTAAATCTTGCCAGAAACCGTACTCGAACCCGTGACTCCGGTTTTCTAATGAAAGAGAACGCGGTGCTTAAGCGATTGTGCTATAGGCCACGAGTAAACTCTCTGAGCAGGATCGCCATTATGCATAACTCATAAGGCTCACTAGCGCCGTCTGTTGTGAAAAATTGCCAAATTGTTAGTTGGTAACACACTCTGGTTTTGAGACATGCTACGCTAGCTACAATTAAAACCTACAAGGGCGGATTTGTTTTCCACATACAATGCAGGCTCTCGAAATTACGAGAATTTTAATGATAGATAGGCAGGTTCCCCTAGATAAATTATGAAGTTAGTTTATTGACTGTTTTTTATTGCTTGTATAGTACTAATGAAAGTACCAACGCGCTTTTTCTAAATTGAAGTATGATAATTTTATATTGAACTAATTAAACAGTCATTTTTGCAATTTTTCAACAACAGACGAAAGCAAGTGTTAACATGGAAATTGATTACATATGTTTCGGCTACTTCCACATACATATTTATATATTTTCATATATAAACATGTATATAGCCTCATCAGATCAGTTTTAGTTAAATCTTGCCAGAAACCGTACTCGAACCCGTGACTCCGGTTTTCTAATGAAAGAGAACGCGGTGCTTAAGCGATTGTGCTATAGGCCACGAGTAAACTCTCTGAGCAGGATCGCCATTATGCATAACTCATAAGGCTCACTAGCGCCGTCTGTTGTGAAAAATTGCCAAATTGTTAGTTGGTAACACACTCTGGTTTTGAGACATGCTACGCTAGCTACAATTAAAACCTACAAGGGCGGATTTGTTTTCCACATACAATGCAGGCTCTCGAAATTACGAGAATTTTAATGATAGATAGGCAGGTTCCCCTAGATAAATTATGAAGTTAGTTTATTGACTGTTTTTTATTGCTTGTATAGTACTAATGAAAGTACCAACGCGCTTTTTCTAAATTGAAGTATGATAATTTTATATTGAACTAATTAAACAGTCATTTTTGCAATTTTTCAACAACAGACGAAAGCAAGTGTTAACATGGAAATTGATTACATATGTTTCGGCTACTTCCACATACATATTTATATATTTTCATATATAAACATGTATATAGCCTCATCAGATCAGTTTTAGTTAAATCTTGCCAGAAACCGTACTCGAACCCGTGACTCCGGTTTTCTAATGAAAGAGAACGCGGTGCTTAAGCGATTGTGCTATAGGCCACGAGTAAACTCTCTGAGCAGGATCGCCATTATGCATAACTCATAAGGCTCACTAGCGCCGTCTGTTGTGAAAAATTGCCAAATTGTTAGTTGGTAACACACTCTGGTTTTGAGACATGCTACGCTAGCTACAATTAAAACCTACAAGACCTGATTTGCATGAACGAAGCTTTTAATTTTGCTTTGCATTGTAGGTGGTTATCACCGATTTTTTGCTGCTGGACGACCCATTTTTGCAAAATACACTTTTGTACAAGATCAAACTAAAAATTGGCTGCAACTATCTGGTTGCGAATACCACACAAAGAACATAGAAAAATAAATTCCCGTTAAATAACGCGAACCACCGGCTACAAATGGGAAACAAGCATCTGCGCGAAATAAACTGTGACCTTAATTTTTCCTGCTCAATCGGTTTTTTTCGCCATGAGCGGCAGAATAGGCAAGCCTGTCTATATATATGTCTGATATTTGTATTAGTTTTAAAGATACAGTGTTTGGAAGTTAAAAAATATTACTGCACGAAATAACCAAATAAATTAGCAAACAACCCTTCGATTATTTCAGGGTTGCTGGTAAGCCCGTCACCAGTCTTGAGCTCAGATGAAAAAAAAAATCTGACTTTTTTTTTGAATTAATTAATCCCCAAAAATTCTTGTGGTCTTGAAGAATGTTCATCTTCATTTTATTTAAATGTTCAGAATAAAGAGAATCTGATTTTAGTTTAAATTTATCGAATAGTTTGTTGTAGTTTTCCAGGTCGTTTCGATTTAGGACATTATGCGCACCAAAGTGAAAATGAGCGCAACAACGGCAGCAATTGGTGTGACGAATGTTGAATTATTACACAAATCGTTGTCACACTTATAACACTTGATTTGTTCCAAACGACAACCGTCTTCCTCCCCAGGTAAATAACCACTGCATGTGCGTATGATGTTTGATCGTTCTAGAAAAAAGCAGAAAAACGAACAAGTTCCATTATAGTCAGTTTTTAAGACATTTAAAACAAATGTGTCAGCGTTTCAAAATCAGTGCGCCAAGCGCAGTCAGCGCAGTATTTTAGCATGTCTATAACAACTACATACAATATTTCAATATTTTACAAATTTCTTGGAACTACAACACTCACAAAAATATTATTTTTTTTTTAGTCGTCTACAAAACAACGTAACATTTCAATAAAAACAATTTTTTGTGATTGTTGTAGTTCCGAGAAATTTCAAATTATTAAAATATTGTTTTGTAGTAGGCGACCCAAAATTGGTTCACTTTTGTTCTACGCTGACACCCTTGATTTAGAATACAAACTCACCACCACCACCATTGATGACTACTTTCAAGCAACTTCCAGTGCTGTTCCATCCGCAATCATGAATTAAAGAATCCGATATGGAATTAAGATCAGAGCAGTTTGAATCGCCTTCGGATTCGCAACGATAGCACTTAATAGCAAACGCTTACCGATGAAAAAAGAAAATGGAAAATGAGTACATATGTATGTACATTTTATGTGTTTCTGTTGAAACAAAGTAAGCAATCTCCAAATTTTTTATGAACTTTTCTGATATTGGCTGATCACAAGCTTTTTTCAAGTACAATTAGATGGCACTATCAGAAACGTTCATGAAAGAAGCGGATATTGTCACCTTCTTTTGTTTCTATATGCCTCAAATATAAACAGATAAGATAAGAAGAACTACAGGGTGGCAGGAAAACTTTTACAAATATTTTAATATGCGATAGCTAATATCAAGCGTTGTGTTTTTATACTCTACAGGGTATATTCACTTTGTCCTTCCGTTTGTAAAGGAGAAGGAGACGTGGCAGTTATAGAAAAGAATATACATATGTATATTCTTGATCAGCGTCGCCTCCTGAGTCGATATAGCCATGTCCGTCTGTCTGGCTGGCTGGGTGGCTGTGTGTGGAAATACATTTTTTGGGAAAACTAAGCAAGATAATTCCATGAAATTTGGTACAGTGCCTCCGTCGCCAAAGTTAGCTCGTGAGATTGAAAATTAGCACAATCGGTCAACGGAAACGCCTACCGCTCATACAAAAATATATTCAAAATGCAACTTTAGGAGTATTTTTCACGTCAATGCAACCAAAATACACACAAAAACTATGAATTGTAAACGCAAGCCCTGAGAAAAAACTGGACGATATTGAACTAGAGTGAGTGGCACCTCCTAAATAAGCATTAAATTTAGTTTAAGTTCGAATGCTTTATTTATTTTGTTGTAATTTTTTAAAACTGGGCAATGGAATTCAAAGTTGCGCACACCTGCCAATTAGTCTAAGCTAAGTCCTTTTATCATTTAACTTCTCACAGGGCCTAGGATCTTCAAAAGACTTTTTTTTCTTAATTTTTCTATATTTTTCAATTTCGTTTTGATTTGTTTACACTTACCAGTCCTTGCAAAACATGCTATTAAGACTATTAAATAGAGACATCTAGTGTAAGAAAACATTTTAATTGCAACTATTTTTCTTTGAATAAATGATCTTATTAAACCAAAACTGCGTCTAATACAGAACTGAGTAAAGGGTTTAATGAACGTTTTACTTAATGTTGCGTCGTTTTTTTTTTTTTTAAGTTTCTTTCCAACTTATATCAGCGATAACCTCTCATATAAAAGGCCAGCAAATGTTGTCAAAATTTCAATTATGGTACTCGTGGTGAAATGATAAAGTACATACGTTACGTATTTTCGTATATGTAACACAGACATATCAACTGTATCAAAACGAATATGTACTTACGTTATTTTTATATATCAAATTAGCGATAAAGTTTCATGCAAAGCGCCAGAACAAATTGTCAAAATTTCAATTATAGTAGGGGAATGTGTCCGGGTATGAGACACTTTTTTTTCGAACCCAAATCGTGTGCAACTGTCAAATATCGACATGTATGTAATGATTCATGTGTTTACGTACGGTTATGTTATAGTGGCGTCTTAGCGATGCAAGCTAAACCCTAAGTAGCACTAAAAGTGCCATTTTAATACCACAAAAGTGATCCGACAGACTGGTATAAGTGGATGTGAAAATTTTAAAATTACCTAACTAACGATATCTATATCCAGTTAGTCCTATTAAGGTAACTGAGCAGCGAGCCAATTTCGATGTTGGCGAATTCGTTAAGTGTATTGAAGAAAGGCTTTTCTAATGATTTAAGTCTAGCTCTAGCCAGAGCTGGGCAGTCACAGAGAAAGTGTTCAAGAGATTCTTGCTCGTTTACATCTAAGCAACTCCGATAAAATGAGTTAAAAGGGATGCCTAGTTTTTCAGCATGCTTGAGCTATCTGAAAAGATGCCCGCTTTTTCTACCATTTGATCCACAAATAAGGGACAGAGGTCGAAATTTCATAAATTTTGAAAAAAACGGTTTTTCTGTTTAAAAATGTCAGTCGCATTAAATGCAGGAGTGATATATGAATATATTTATATGAATTCAATCAAATCAAGTAAGATGAAATCAACTCAAAGTGAAAATGAGTGGTGCCACGCCCCAAAAACAAATTCGTCATATCTCCGAAACTATTAGACACAGATAGATAAGACTCAGTATGTTTGTAACAGGCACAGAAAGAAATAAAATCCACTGAAATAGTGGGCGGTGCCATGCCCTACAAATATAAAACTTATCATATCTCCGAAACTGTTAAAGCTATTGGGCTGAGTTTTGGTATATATATAAAAAAAAGTGAGTAAAATAACATTTGCTGAAAAAAAGGGCGGTACCACACCCAAAAATGAACATATCCTTATTAATTGCCCCTCTGTTCTATAGGAAACAAGTTCATTCATATAGCTCTGCCTGTGGGCATGGCACCACATATTTTTTCAGCAGACATTATTTGCCTTGATGACTTTTATATACAAATCGAATTTCATCCACATGAGTCAAATAGTTTCGGAGATATGATGTGTTTTATATATTTGGGGCGTGGCACCGCCTACTTTTCTAGTAAATATTATTTCTCTCCGTGCCTGTTGCAAACATACCGAATATTATCTATCTGCGTCTATTAGTTTCGAAGATATGACGAATTTGTTTTTGGGGCGTGGCACCGCCCATTTTCACTTTGATTTCATTTCATCGTAATTGATTTGATTAAATACATATAAATTTATTTATATATCACTCCTGCATTTAATGCGACTAACATTTTTAAACAGAAAAACCGTTTTTTTTTAAATTTATGAGATTTCGACCTCTGTCCCTAATTTGTGGATCAAATGCTAGAAAAAAACGGGCATCTTTTCAGATAGCTCAATGTATAACTTTTAATTTTGCATTTGGTTTTTTTTAAAAAAAAGGGTCCTTGTTGTGAATTATTTTTGTGTGCACTTTTTAGTCCAAAAAAAAACCATAGTGCGACGCCCCAGTCTGACTAATTTTTCCTTGCAATCCACTACTAATTTAGATTTCATTATTGTTGAGTTGAGTGCTTTGATGGCAGCCTGACTATCCGAGAGGATTGTCCCCTTTCCGGAAAAGGTATTGATATTCTCTAAAAATATGCAGGTTTCGAGAATGGCAAAAACTTCTGCCTGAAAAACGCTGGCTGAATCAGGCAAGCGAAACGAGTGGGATAATTTCAGCTCTTTTGAAAACACTCCCGCACCTGCACCACACTCCATCTTGGAGCCATCTGTGTATATGGTAGTTTCAAAGTTTAAGTTAACGGTGCCATTTTTCCACTGAGCTCTCTCTGGGAGCCATACCCGAAAATTGTTATCAAAACTGAGTATGGGGCAGGTGTAGTCTGTAGAACAAGTAAGTTCGGTTTGCAGGTTTTTGGAGAATGGAAGAATGGCCATACTGCTTTGGCAACCAACAGCCAGTTTCCCTGAGTCTGACTGCACTGCATGAAGCAAAAGCTTTAATAAAAGAGGTAGGGGGCAACAGGTGTAAAATAACATTAAGTGCTGCGGTAGGGCATGATCTCAGTGCCCCCGTTACACCGACACAGGCGGTCCTTTGCACCCTCTCTAGTTTTGTCTGATTGTAGCCCTTGCTGGTAGCTGGCCACCAAACTAGGGAGCAATAAGTGAGGATTGGACGTACTACGGCTGTGTACATCCAAAGAACCATTCTTGGTTGAAGTCCCCATTTTTTGCTGAAAGTTTCTTGCAGTTCGATATTGTCTTTCCAGTTTAGCTTTGGATCCAGTATAACTCCTAGATATTTGGCTGTTTTGGCGAGTGACAGAGTCTGTCCATTTATTCGGGGAAGGTTGAAGTTTGAAATTTTGGTTCTTGTGGTAAAAAGCATAAGATCAGTTTTGGCTGGGTTAACCCCCAGGCCGCATGCTGTGGCCCCAGAGAATAACTTTGTCAAAGCTCCTTCCATGATATTACTGATCACGTCGGGAAACGGACCTGTTACCACATCATCCATGCGACAAGACACTCCTCTACCCCAAGCCCGATAAGACCATCCTTAATAGCTTCGATACGAACGTTATTAAAAGCACCTTCGATATCTAGAAAGGCTGCGAGTGCAAATTGGCGGAAATGGAGTGACCTCTCAGCCGTCCGTACGACTTCATGAAGAGCTGTTTCAGTAGATCTTCCCTTGAGGTATGCATGCTGTGAGGTGTAGGGAGTGGTGCTAACTAGCGATTCCCTAATATACTGTGTTTACGTACAGTTATGGTGTTTTTATTGCGTATTTTCCAATTTAAATTGCATTTTTCTAGGTGTCTCATACTCGGATACAAAATTTAAATTGCTAAAAATAAGTACTCAGAAAGTTGGCCATAACTTTTGAATGTGATGAAATAACTCTCTACTTCTTTCAGAAGAAAGTTGTGTGCAATTCTTACCTTTTGAACGATATATAAAACACCTGACCAGTAAAAAGTTATGGCTCAAAAACAAAACCCGTCTCATACCCGGATACATTCCTTTATGTACTCGTTAAGTAGATAGTGTTTTTTTTAGTTAATATTTTTCTGATAGTTTTGTAACGGTGGTAGCACACTGCTGAACCGACCGAATTGTCTTCTGGGTTAATTGCTACGTAGCGTTCAAAAATGTAAACGGACCCTATTCCATGTTCGAAAAATGCCATTCACTAACACACTCACAAAATGTACACGGAATTTCATTTTTTTATCACCATCTCCCTTGCGATCATAGGCTTGGGTTTGTGAGTGAGTACACACTAACATTTTTTTCTAATTTGAAGGCCAAAAATGAGGTGACATTTTGTGAGAGTGTTAGTGAATGCCAAAAAACGGGAACAAGGAACGGCGTTTAATTGCATCAGAAAGTTTTTGCAAAAATCAGTTGCGGTTAAATTACGAGACAAAAAGGTTGTGAAAAAAAATCAGTGCGTGCGGTCAGATATTTTGGTTGTTAAAAAAAGAAAGAAAAAGAACAATAAAAATGTAAAAAAAAAAAAACAGAAATTGTTAATTCGCCAGAAAAAATAAAACAAACGTAAAGCGAAGAACTCAAAACTTAAGGAAAATTGTAAATTTAAGTTTTAGTAATACAAATATATATATAAAAATAAAAATTGAACGTGATATTTAAAAGACTTCAATAAATAATATAAAAATATAATATAATTTAAAATTGTTACAAAATTATATAAAAAAAACTAAGCTAAATTGACTAAAATAAAACATAACATCAATAATTTATGTTAAAAATACTAAATTTGGACTTGAATTAGTAAAATTAATACAAATAAAATCACAGGTAACAATACAACACATAAAATAATAAAAGGAAAACCCAACACTGTGCGACGCAGAGGCGCAGCTTGAAAAAAACCCTAATAAAAAAATAAATAAAAAAACAACCAAACCAGAAACATTAACAGCAACGAAAATTTAATAAAAAAAATAACAACAGCAACGACGACGACGCAACAAGCAACATCATCGACAGCGACATTCGATGCAGCGAACATCAGCGTCAACATGCAGCATGAAGACAGCCCAGTAGACATCGCACCGTAAAAACCTTAAGTATTTTTATTTACTTTATTTACTTTAATACTATTATATTTGTTTTCATTTTATTTTATAATATCATTATTATCATTTCATATTTGTTAAGGGGGTAGTACGCGTACATAAAATTTAAGGAAATTTAATTTTGTCAAATTGAAAGTTAAGTAATATTAAAAAAAAAGAACAAAATATTTAATTTAAACAAAAGATACGAAATATGAATTAAACTAAAACTTTAAACTTAAACAAAAAAAGCAATGTGTATCTAAATTTTTGCATTAAAGGAATGCTGAGGAAGGACAAATGGGGTAAACGTTAGGGTATACATGGATTTTAGATTAGGGGCAATTCCATAAAGAATGAGTGCTGGATTTGCCATAGGTGGGGAGGGAAAAATGCACTCCAAGTGACAAAAACAACACCAAGTCACTAGATTACGATTTAGTTGCCGATTTAGTAGCGAAATGCTTAGTTTGTTTGATATTTTTGACAGCTACCAAAATGGCATGATTACTATGATTACGCGTCAAGTTATATTAGGGAGAAGCACGACCATGGGGTAGCCTAGCCGGAGTTTAAAAATTTTTCATGCCGCTTTATACCTGATTGCACTGTAATAGAAATTTTATTTTTTTTGCTTTGATTTGAATTTGACATTTCTAAAGACGCACGCGTAACATAGATGGCGCCCAACGAAGAGCAAACAAAGTTATTTTTTTAATTGATTAATTTTTTTTTGAATTTCACTTAACAAATTTTAGGGTAAATAAAATTTGGGTTAAGTTTTTATTTAAATTTAAAATATTTTCATTTTTTTCAATTTATCGGAAACTAAAGTAGTCATGGATCGGATTTTTTTTCGCTGCGTGTAAAGCATTTTAGAAGTTTAAAAAAAAAGAGAAATATTGTTCTAACGTCTAGTTTTTAAACAATATCAACTTAGTCCTGGTCAATTTGAAATTAAATTTCTGAGCCACGTTGCAGGTTGAATGTTTAAATACTCAGCAGTTATTCTTCTAAGGTGTTTCCTACGGATACATAACATTTTAAAAGATAGTTTTTTCTAAATAATTTTTGAATTTTTTCAAGTGCGGTTGAGCCCGAAGTTAATGAACCGATAGTTCGTTGCTTGCGCTGCCAATCGTGAATTGTAATAAAGTTTAACAGGCATGAAATTTTTAAGTCCAGGATTATCTGTTCAAGGTACCTGTTGCTAAAGATTCTTACGCTTAAAATTTGTGTAGTATTCAGTAGTACACAGAGAAAAAATTTTTGATTTGAATTTTGAGTCATCGTTTAATTTTGAACGATTTGCCATATTTTTTTTTATATTGATACAGTAGTCAGTACATTTAATTATATAGGTACTTGTGCACTGTTAGTCCCATGTACCCTTTTTAGCTATACCACATTGTCACAACTCAGCATTCCTTTTTAATATTTTGATTGCATCACTGATTTGATTTTGAAACGATTTTTTTTTTCGTTAAAATCTAATTATTACGGAAAACTGATATAATTTAAAATTTTTTACTACGAAGAAAAACTCGATTATTCTGAAGCAATTCTTCGTTCTTTGTTCTCGGACATTACGCGAACTGAATTTAATTATTGACGTGTTTTATGGATACTCGCAAAACAGTGCGAAATAATAACAGAGATCGAAATTCTCTCGGTAGGGGTAGAGGTAACAATTCGTTCGGTAGCAGTAGAGGTAGCGACAACCTTCCTTCAGGTTCACGCGGATCAAACCTTTTATCTTTTTCACCCGTTAACAACGTAAGACGAGTTGTACACTCACCTCCATCAAATTCATTAAACCAACCTAACCCAAACGTGTCAAATTATTCGGTTCAATCAGCCAGTAGTACGGTTGATCAGTCAAACGATAATAGTGCTGAGATTCATAATCATTCCGTTCAAAATTCAATTGTCGACCAAGAGTGTGTTTTGTTTCGGTTTCTAAACCCGAACTTAGTAAACAACATGCCTAATAATAATGAACCTCCAGAGGCACCACCAGCCAACATGGATGTGACGTCAGTAGCTGCCTTGGTAAGCCTTGTAGAAAATACCATACGCAACACTCAAGAAGGGTTTAGACAGGAATTAAGAGCCATAACTGAAAATGTTTCAGCTTTAAATATTGCCATGTCAGAACTTGCACCAAGCGTTAGTGATCAGGCTCCACAAAATTTACAATTACCAGGAGTTGCTAGTCAAGTTCCACAAAATCTACATTTGTTAAGCACTGTAGCTCAGTCTTCGCAGATGTCACAGCCAAGTGCAGGATTGAACGAAAATTCGTCAGGCAGCTATACTGTGCACCTTAAAGATTGGAAAGTATCCTATGATGGATTAGGCAGCGTGGCTGATTTTTTATTTAAAATTGAGACTTTATGTCAACGTTCGCGATGCTCTTATGATCATTTAATGGCAAATTTTCATATTTTCCTAACGGGTAAGGCAGAGTCTTGGTATTGGCTATTTTCTCAGCAAAATAGAAACGCAACATTTGCAGTGTTGAAAGATGCGTTGCAGAAAGAGTTTGGTTCATTGGAAACGGACCAAGATGTAATTTTGAAAATTTATTCACGGAAACAATGGGCTAAAGAATCGTATGAAGATTTTCATACAGCCATTGTTACTATGAATTCCAAATTGAGCGAACCTCTTTCTGAAACAGCCTTGATGGACGTTATCAAGAAAAATGTCAATGCTAATTTAAAATTAATGCTTTTCAATTCACGAGCAACCACTTTAGGAAATTTGAGAGAGTTGGCTCGAAAAGGTGAGAAATTGCTTACTGAAAATAGGTTTTCTTCAACGGTAAGTACTGGTCGGCATGTCAATGAGCTTGATGTCAGTACAAATTTGAATAGTGACGAAACTGAAGCGGAATCAGATCCGCAAGTAGAGGCTTTACAGTTTCCACGTCGCGCTGATTATTCCAAAATCCAGTGCTGGAACTGTTTGTTATTCGGACATTCGTATATTTATTGTCCTAGCGAAACAAGAAACATTTTTTGTTTCAAATGTGGGCAAAAAGGAGTCACAACTCCAAACTGCACTAATTTGCACCAGGGAAATTTCAGACGGAGCGAGTTGGCAACCGGGGACACTCGTTCTTCCCGCAACACCCCGAGTTTTCAATAAAAACCGAAGTAGACTTGTCAAACCAAAGGTTTGCAGTCGAAAAAGACAATAAAATCCCAGACATTCAAATTTTAAAACCCACTAATCGCGACTTTTCTTGTCAGACAAATTTACAATTTTTAAGTCTTCATGAACGTAAGTTACGGTATGAAAAAGCAAAAGCAGAGATTTTTAAAAAACGTTTTGTTCCTTCTAAAGCAATTTTAAAATGTCGATTAAGATTTCAGAAGCGTAAACATTGTAGAAAAGTTTTAGCAGCAACAAAATTATTTGATCGCGCAGACGATCGTCCTTTTGCGCAAATAACTATTCTTAATGATACTTTCTTTGGATTATTAGACTCAGGAGCTAATGTGTCTGTGCTCGGTAAAAATAGTATAGAGTTTTTAGAAAATAATAATCTACACCTTAAATCATTAAAATTGTTTTTGTCCACTGCTGATGGAGCTAAGCAAAAAGTAGTTGGTTTTTGCTGCTTGCCTGTTACTTACAAAGGAGTTACGAAAAATATAGACTTTTACATTGTACCTTCACTTACTCAGTCTGCATATCTCGGCGTAAATTTCTGGCGCGAGTTTGCTCTTGCACCTGATATTATACCTGAAGTTAATTCTTTAGAACTTGATTCCACGGATTTATTAAATTTTCACGATTTGAACGCTGTTCAAAAACTTGACTTAGATAAAGTCATTATGCAATTTCCTTCGTACGAAAAATATGGTTTAGGCTGTACACAATTGCTTGAGCATCATATAGATACAGGCGACGCTGTGCCAGTTAAATCAAAGCATTTTCCACTTTCGCCACCTAGGCAAGAAGAAGCATATAAAGAGTTGGATAGGTTACTCAAGATGGGGGTAATAGAGGAATCCAATTCTCCTTGGTGTAGTCCTGTTGTTATCGTCCGTAAGCCTGGTAAGGTAAGAATGTGCCTCGATTCGAGGAAATTAAACACTCTTACAAAGAAGGATTCATATCCGCTTCCACATATCAACGGCTTGCTCAGCCGCTTAAAAGATACACATTTCATAAGTGGAATAGACTTAAAGGACGCATTTTTCCAAATTAAACTTACGGAATCATCCAAGGAGAAGACCGCTTTCGCTGTCCCAGGTAGACCTCTCTACCATTTCAAGGTCATGCCTTTTGGCCTATGTAATGGTCCACAAGCCATGAGTAGGCTAATGGACAAAGTTATTCCGTCCAAGTTTCGTGAAAATGTCTTTGTGTATCTGGACGATTTACTCGTCTGTAGTTCAGATTTTGATGCTCATTTAAAACTCTTATCCGAGGTTGCAAAATGCCTTAAAAATGCTGGCTTGACAATAAATGTAAGCAAAAGTAAGTTTTGCCAAAAAGAGATAAAATATCTAGGATACCGGATAGGTTTCGGTTGTTTAAAGGTTGACCCCGACAAAGTTCGGGCAATCACTGAATTCCCTTTACCAAAGTCTATTCGACAAACACGTCGCTTCATTGGCATGGCCAATTGGTATCGCTCTTTTGTTAACAATTTTGCAAGCATTGCTGGCCCTTTAACTGATTGCACAGCCAAATCGTCAAAACCTTTTCATTTAACCCCTGAAGCTGTCGAAGCTTTTGAAAAGTTAAAAGAAGCATTGTCATCCGCTCCAGTTCTGGCACAACCAGACTTTTCGCGTGAATTTATCGTGCAATGTGATGCCTCGACAGTTGGTGTTGGTGGAGTATTGTATCAGCTCGATGATGAGGGTAGAGAAAGGCCTATTGCTTATGTTTCCAAAAAACTGAATAAGGCTCAACGTAACTATACAGTTACAGAGCTAGAATGCTTAGCAGCTATAATTAGCGTTGACCGTTTCAGACCATATGTGGAGGGTGTTCCTTTCCGTATTATCACGGATCATTCCAGCCTTAAATGGCTTATGACCCAAAAAGAACTGCATGGTCGTATGGCGCGCTGGTGTTTAAAATTGCAAGGCTTCGATTTTACTATGGAGCATAGAAAAGGATCACTTAACGTGGTTCCTGATACCTTATCACGATTTGACGTTGATGAATTAGTTGCGAGTGAGATTTCGTTTGAAGTAGACTTAGAGTCGCCAGAATTTGAAAGTGCAGAATATGAAGATTTGCGAAGGACCGTCAATGTAAACAAAGATATGTTGCCTGATGTTTGCGTGTCTGACAATTTTGTGTACAAACGAGTACAATTTCGACAAGGCATTGAGGATGAAGAGGATAACCTCTGGCGTTTGTGGGTTCCTAAGACTTTAACTGAATCTATTATTAAAAATGCGCATGATTCAGAAGTTAGTTGTCACGGCGGTTATGCGAAAACTTTGGCGCGAATAAAACAAAAATATTTCTGGCCTACTTTAGCTCGTGATGTGTATAATTTTGTCAAAGCTTGCGACATGTGTAAGTCAATGAAAGCAGTGAATCAAACCTTAAGACCCCCTATGGGCAATGCTTTTGTCACAGAGCGTCCTTTCCAGCGCCTATACTGTGATTTTTTAGGACCGTATCCGTGTTCTAAAACGAAAAATTCACATCTTTTCATTGCAATCGATCATTTTACAAAGTTTTTGTTTTTAAAGCCAATGCGTGCTGCGACGTCTTCCAATGTAATTTCTTATTTTCAAACCGAGATTTTTCCGACATTTGGTGTACCACAATTTATCCATAGTGATAATGGAAAACAGTTCGTTTCCAAGGAAATGCAAGATTTTTTCTCTAGTTATGGTGTTACCCATATTAAAACTGGTTTGTATTCACCGCAGGCCAATGCCTCCGAGAGAGCAAACAGAGAAATCATTTCCAAAATTCGTTGCTATTTGATAAATGATAAAGACCACACCAATTGGGATAAACATATTCCTCAAATTTTATCAATACTACGAAGTGACTTTCATTCAGCCATAAAAGGTTCACCATACTATGCATTATTTGGCCAAAATATGTGTCAGCACGGGTCTGCATACAAGATTCTCAAAAAACTTGACAGTCTGAGACATGACCAAATAAGCATAGAACAAAAAGGTGAAGTATTGCATCGAATTAGGGATAAAATTGAGAGAAATTTAGTGATCGCACATGAAAAGGCTGCAAAAACATACAATACTCGGTCGAAAGAAATTAGTTACAGGGAAGGTCAGGAAGTTTTTCGTAAAAATCATGCACTTAGTAAATTTTCGCAAGGTATAAATGCGAAATTTTTACCGAAGTTTTTAAAATGTCGAGTTCGTAAGAAATTAGGCAATGCCCTATATGAAATTGAGGATCTTCAAGGTAAACTTGAAGGTACCTTCCATGCGTCGGATTTGCGTCCAAATTGATATTCTTACCTAGCTTTTCTGTATTCGACTTATGTCGAATTACAAGCCTTGCCCGCAAGGGCATCTTTCATAAAAGAGAAAGATGACGGGATTAACGACCCTGCGTACCCTAGTGAACCCAAAAAGCGTCTGTTCCCATAGTGGGCGGCTTATTGGTCAGCGTCTGTACCCAGATTGGGCGGCTGTGTACCTAAAGTCCAAAATAGCGTCTGTTCCCAGATTGGGCGGCTATTTGGCCAGCGTCTGTTATACATTGGACTGCTGTAAACTTTTGTAGGTAACCCTGAGACTGGGGTTGCATTGGGTGCGACTTCGTGCGGGAATTTGGTCGTACGACCAAACTTTGTTCCGATGGTCGCGTGAGTTCGCACTTTCCGGCATTCAGCTCCTTGTATTTTCGTATGACTTCGGTTGATACGACCAAAATTTATTTTGTTTTTGTCAAGCATTAGTACTGGGCGATAAATGTTTGGAAAGTATCTATACTTATTTCATTGGAGCAAGCGTTTTTTTCGTGCGGCTTGGTTTTCGTACGTGGGTGCATCCAATGCAATCTTAGCCTGGGGTAACTGAGCTATGCTCGAGACCAATCGGCATACAGTTATGTCAAGGCATGCTGGTAATTAATATTTAAATTTTTATATTTGCTTAAAAAACCGTTCCAGACAACGGAGTCATAAAGATATGACTGCGTTTGCGCTTGGCCGACCGTTGGTGGATTAAAATCACTGAAGGTTCGACCGAGGGCAAACGGAGTTTACATCCCTAGGTCCTCTTTTGGACTAAACGGTGGAGGTTTCACCGGGGGGTCTTCATTATGGTGATGTTGGACCCATGGACATTTATGTAATCTGTCTGATCAGTCAAACCGATGCTTTATTTTGCCCGGCTATTCGTGGGTCGTGCCACACGTTTCTGCCAAGAAATTAAAAAATAAAATTTATCGCTGATACCTGCAAATTGACATGTTTGACCAGCTTCGAACCGTTAAGATCCAATTACACCTGTTTTCCTGTTTGTTTTAGGCTGGAATGCCTTCCCAAAACAAAGCAGGTTTGTAACGGTGGTAGCACACTGCTGAACCGACCGAATTGTCTTCTGGGTTAATTGCTACGTAGCGTTCAAAAATGTAAACGGACCCTATTCCATGTTCGAAAAATGCCATTCACTAACACACTCACAAAATGTACACGGAATTTCATTTTTTTATCACCATCTCCCTTGCGATCATAGGCTTGGGTTTGTGAGTGAGTACACACTAACATTTTTTTCTAATTTGAAGGCCAAAAATGAGGTGACATTTTGTGAGAGTGTTAGTGAATGCCAAAAAACGGGAACAAGGAACGGCGTTTAATTGCATCAGAAAGTTTTGCAAAAATCAGTTGCGGTTAAATTACGAGACAAAAAGGTTGTGAAAAAAAATCAGTGCGTGCGGTCAGATATTTTGGTTGTTAAAAAAAGAAAGAAAAAGAACAATAAAAATGTAAAAAAAAAAAACAGAAATTGTTAATTCGCCAGAAAAAATAAAACAAACGTAAAGCGAAGAACTCAAAACTTAAGGAAAATTGTAAATTTAAGTTTTAGTAATACAAATATATATATAAAAATAAAAATTGAACGTGATATTTAAAAGACTTCAATAAATAATATAAAAATATAATATAATTTAAAATTGTTACAAAATTATATAAAAAAAACTAAGCTAAATTGACTAAAATAAAACATAACATCAATAATTTATGTTAAAAATACTAAATTTGGACTTGAATTAGTAAAATTAATACAAATAAAATCACAGGTAACAATACAACACATAAAATAATAAAAGGAAAACCCAACACTGTGCGACGCAGAGGCGCAGCTTGAAAAAAACCCTAATAAAAAAATAAATAAAAAAACAACCAAACCAGAAACATTAACAGCAACGAAAATTTAATAAAAAAAATAACAACAGCAACGACGACGACGCAACAAGCAACATCATCGACAGCGACATTCGATGCAGCGAACATCAGCGTCAACATGCAGCATGAAGACAGCCCAGTAGACATCGCACCGTAAAAACCTTAAGTATTTTTATTTACTTTATTTACTTTAATACTATTATATTTGTTTTCATTTTATTTTATAATATCATTATTATCATTTCATATTTGTTAAGGGGGTAGTACGCGTACATAAAATTTAAGGAAATTTAATTTTGTCAAATTGAAAGTTAAGTAATATTAAAAAAAAAGAACAAAATATTTAATTTAAACAAAAGATACGAAATATGAATTAAACTAAAACTTTAAACTTAAACAAAAAAAGCAATGTGTATCTAAATTTTTGCATTAAAGGAATGCTGAGGAAGGACAAATGGGGTAAACGTTAGGGTATACATGGATTTTAGATTAGGGGCAATTCCATAAAGAATGAGTGCTGGATTTGCCATAGGTGGGGAGGGAAAAATGCACTCCAAGTGACAAAAACAACACCAAGTCACTAGATTACGATTTAGTTGCCGATTTAGTAGCGAAATGCTTAGTTTGTTTGATATTTTTGACAGCTACCAAAATGGCATGATTACTATGATTACGCGTCAAGTTATATTAGGGAGAAGCACGACCATGGGGTAGCCTAGCCGGAGTTTAAAAATTTTTCATGCCGCTTTATACCTGATTGCACTGTAATAGAAATTTTATTTTTTTTGCTTTGATTTGAATTTGACATTTCTAAAGACGCACGCGTAACAGTTTACACAGGCAATTTTTGACGTAGATTCCGAATTCAGGGCCAGATTTGTTCAAACACCTGCAGTGCTTCGAGATATCCTTGCTAAAAATTGTTTCTGGCAGAATTTATTTTGACGGCACTAAGGTCACAGTAATGCTTCTATAGTTTCAGCACATACTAAGGGCAACCTTCTGTGGCAACTTCACAAGTATACCATGCAACCAATTTTCCTACAATCGCTCCAGATTCTGGAAAACAGAAGATAAAAAATGTCGATTTCGACTACGGCGAGTCTATGTTTGAATTAATTGGTGATTCTTGTGAAGGGATGTGGTAAACATAGAATTCAGTATTTCAACTCCAAAATTAGTCGTAGTCTTGAGTCTTGGTAATTTTTCGAGACCAAGTTGCTGGTATAAAAATAGGCTTTTTGACCGATATCATTTTTTTAACCTAATGCCATAAATCTAAAATTACAAAACAAAACCAAGACCATAGCAGTCTGGGTTTGTAATGATGTAAAATTAATGGCATTAGGCTGAAAAAAATTATATCGGCTAAAAACCTATTATTCTGACACATTATGTTTATGACAGTACTTCTGCCTTGAATTATAATGAAACTTATGTGATGAAGTTATACAGAATTTTATTTTATTTGTACATTTTGAAAAATGTATAATTTTTGGCTAGAACAAAATGAATCTAAGCTTATTTTCAATTTTATGAATTTAGCTTAGATAACCGATTACACCCATAGCAAAGAATATCGCAGTCATGACAGAAATTAATCTTGTCACATTAGAACTGCCTGTCAAAGATTCGCTCTCGAAAAAAATGTTGTCGTTGCATTCACTATAGCCACATACTTTACACGACAATGTTTTAAAATTCAACCATGGTGGATTTCTACAACCTTTTTCTTGGTCATAGATATCACCCCAATAGCAAGAGCGGAACACTACCAAAACACCATCAGCTAAAAGAGAAATTATCAAGTAAATATGGATTTCAATTATTTAGCTATTTAATAGTTATAAATCGTCTGAATTCGCTAATACCTTTTTTAACAGTTTTTTCCATACATTCAGTTGCTGAAGGATAATTATATTCATAATCATCGCGTAAATAACTTGGGGCCGATGCATAATCGCAGTCGGTCATAAACTCGCTGCTGTGCTCAAAAGGCTCTTTACACCTCGAATCAATGTCAGACTCGCAATTATAGCAACGAATAGCATAGGCTAAATGATAGAAATATAAGTATTAATAGGAATTGAACTCATAAAGTCGGTAAGTAAGTAATTTATGTTTGGAAAACTTGTCAAAGGTTGAATTTCAGTGGAAACTTTTAGTGCAACGCAATTTATTCATGTCTTTGAATTCCTGGAACCAAGGAACATGCCGTTAATCTATAGAGAAAAATGTGATCGCTCTGCATTTTCCTTTGCAATAATTGGGTAAATATTAATCGAATCCATTGAATGCATGATTAATTTTTTTTGGATATATTTAATAAACTCATTTCAAAGTGTATAATTACGAAATCATAAGACAACTTAGTTATTATAACATAATCAAGGACGATAAAAAAAGCCATAATTCATGGAGCCCATGGCTTTAGTTTTACTTCCTAAAGTGCCTAGAGTTTACATTGAAAATTCCTGACGAGCCTGAAGGATATGTGGATCTTGGTACTCCCGAAAATTCCATTAAGGTTGAGAATATCCGACTATACAGCAGGAAAGGAATAAAATTCGTTATTTCATTTCGATCAAGAATTCTTTAAGATTTTGAAGCTAATTTATAAAAGTTTGAATATTCGATGATCTAAAAACAATTGGGTGAACCATTTACAAAAATTTTCTGAAAGAAGTAAATATAAATAAGTCAATAAATTTATTACTTCTAGATTATATTTTATTTCGAGGAAAATTCTTTTGGGAAAAACCCATTCCCTGACAAAGGTCCCCATATTTCTTATTATTGATTTCTTCCAAACTATCAAAGCATTTCCATCTGGATAATTGATGCTGTGTATTTCAAAATATTATCATCACTGATTTTAAGTATACATGTTAAAGCACATGGGTGTTAAGAGCAGAGGGGAAAAAAAAACATTTAAACAAAAGTTATGTAAAGGTTAAAAAAAACTGTCTCAATCCCCAATCCAAATTTTCCCTCAAAAAAGCCAGAACCAGTCCGAAGAACAATGCTTAAAAAAGCAACACTGCCTCTGGCATCTATATATTAATACGTGAACAGTTTTTTTAGCGCCCCTTTTGCGAGCTAACCATTTAACCGATTTTCGATATTTTTGTTTTATATGATAGGTACTGTGGTGTAGAATGCACGAATTCAAAAATTATCCTCATAAGTTGCCATTAAGGCATTTAAAAACAGGATCAAAGTTTCCCATATAATTACAACAACAACAGCATTCACAATGTTATGCTGTGTTGTTAAGAAAGTGAATGGAGTGAGAGAAATTTTGTTGTTGTTGTTTTATCTTGCTTGCACGAAACCTGTTTCGTTGCACTCTGTCCACGTTCTGCATCGATATTTTGGATGTTTTTCGATATTTTGGAGCTTTGCCGATATTTTAGATGTTTTTGTATACTGTTGGACTTTTATCGATATTTTTGATGTTTCTCATACTTTGGGAATTTTATCGATACTTTGGATGTTTTTCGATACTTTTGGACTTTTACCGATATTTTGGATGTTTTTCGATACTCGGGACTTTTACCGATATTTTGGATGTTTTTCGATACTTTGGGACTTTTACCGATATTTTGGATGTTTCTCGATACTTTTGTACTTTTACCGATATTCTGGAAGATTTTCGATACTTTTGGACTATTACCGATATTTTGGATGTTTCTCGATACTTTTACCGATATTTTGGATGATTTTCGATACTTTTGGACTTTTACCGATATTTTGGATGTTTTTCGGTACTTTCGGATTTTTACCGATATTTTGGATGTTTTCGATACTTTTGGACTATTACCGATATTTTGAATGTTTCTCGATACTTTTGTACTTTTACCGATATTTTGGATGTTTTTCGATACTTTTGGACTCTTACCGATATTTTGGATGTTTTTCGATACTTTGGGACTTTTACCGATATTTTGGATCTTTTCGATACTTTGGTACTTCTACCGATATTTTGGATGTTTCTGGATACTTTTGTACTTTTACCGATATTTTGGATGTTTTTCGACACTTTTGGACTCTTACCGATACTTTGTATGTTTTTCGATACTTTTAGACTTTTACCGATATTTTGGATGTTTCTCGATACTTTTGTACTTTCAATTTCAATTTCAACTTCAATTTATTTTAAATGTTAGCACATAAGATTGAATATACCTTTTGAGTGCAACAAGGCTCACCTTTATTTTGGATGTTTTTCGATACTTTTGGAATTTTACTGATATTTTAGATGTTTTTCGATACTTTGGGAGTTTTACCGATATTTTGGATGTTTCTCGATACTTTTGGACTTTTACCGATAATCTGGATGATTTTCGATACTTTGGGACTTTTACCGATATTTTGGAAGTTTTTCGATACTTTTGGACTTTTACCGATATTTTGGATGTTTCTCGATACTTTGGATGTTTCTCGATTCTTTGGGACTTAAACCGATATTTAGGATGTTTTTCGATACTTTTGGACTTTTACCGATATTTTGAATGATTTTTGAACTTTTACCGATATTTTGGATGTTTCTCGATACTTTTGGACTTTTACCGATATTTTGGATGTTTTTCGATAATTATTTACATATGCCGATATATTGGGTATTTCTCGATACTTTTGACTTTTTCCAATATTTTGGACATTTTCAATACTTTTGGACTTTCGTTGTTTTCTTCGAATTGTTTAATATTTTCGATCTTTATGGACTGTAGTGAGGTTCTTATGCCTTAATATGCTAAGCGTTGAGAAAGAAAGCTTAACAAAAATTTATATGCGAGTAGTGTCATGCGCCTAAAGAGAAAATAGTTTATCTAGGCTAATTTGGAATGGAGATAAACGGATTTTTGAGAAAGAATATTCATCTTTTTTTTAGTAAAAGGTGCCTCTCTCCCAAAATGAAATACGGCTAAGCCACTACACCAATTTTTATGTAATACGCTAAGCCTTCTGCATCTAAAAAAGGTTACTACGAGTATTGAACTCTGTCAGTACTTAATATTCTGGCTTTCTTTTATACAAAACAGTACTCGAAAAAATTGTATCTATCTTTAGGAGAATGGTCAAAATTTGGCAACTGGCGATACTAGTACATATTACTTTATGAGTAATTGGGAATCAAGTAATCGGACCTAAACACTTCTACAAATAAAATAAGCTATATCTCAAGCAACACAAGATTGTTAGATAAAGGAAGCTGATTCCAATTACTTATGTATGTTGACTTCCTGGTACTTAACTAATAATTTCCACCAGTTTTCATTCTTGGATTCATTTTTGAAATTGTTTTTATCTGGCTAGTATCTTTTATAGAAACTCACCCGAAGCAACTAAACTTGCTATCAAAACTGTTGTATAAATGAACTTAATATTTTTGGCCATTTTGTTTGAAGTGAATTGAAATCATTAAAAATCTTAAGTTTTAATCAAATCACTGTCTATGCTTGTACTACGGAAATAATTTTTGTTAATGGCACTATTACATTTATTTTTTTTTTTTTAATTAGCAATATTAATTAATAGTCAATATTAATAAAACTTAATATTTTACGCTGCGATAACCTCCGACTATCGGTAAGTCATATGTATGTTATATGCTGTACTGAAAAAAAAAAAAAAAAAATGTACATAAGAACGACTGGCATTATCTTTGGCGTGGCCTTAAATAAAATTCTATTATAGGGTAGACAGACGACAGCAAAAATTCGCATTAACAACAAAGTTGAAGACAGGTAATTGTATCAATAAAATAAAACCAAAATATAAAGGCGAAAAACTCAATTTAGCCACGCTGTGACACTTCAAAGTTGAGATATTTTTCAAAAAAAAAATCATGTTTTGTTCAATTCGTTTTGGATTCTCTTAAACAAATAATTATCAAAAATTTGTGTTTTGATTAAACTAACCGAAGTAAAGTTTTTTATTATAAATAATATTTAAGTAAATAAATAGAATTGAAAAATATTCGAAAATATATACATAATTTGATATATCTGTGGCAATAAGGAAAAACTGCTTAAGTCGATATTCGACAACAAAGCAAAGCAACATAAATTCTATTCAAATGGATTAAATTTAAACTGCTTTGCTTTTCTATCAAAAATCGACTTTAGTAGTTTTTCCTTCCTTTTTTTTTTAATGCTTAAAATGAAAAATTTGCATGAAATATAAAATTTATTTTGAAATTTTTTTTTTGTTTTTATTAACACAAATGGTCTCAAAAGTACAAAAAACATTATTTCTACAACGTAAATTTCAAAAACGTATAAAACTACAAAGTAAAGTAAAGTAAAGATTTATTAAGACTTCTTTTGGTGCAGTATTGTAATAATATACATAGATATGGATGAATATAATTTCGTTGAAAAAACTTAGAACTATTTGTATTATTCTAATATTTTAAATAGGAAATCGCGACTTGCTAAATTTATAAAATGATTGATAAGATAATTTAAATTATTTGAATTGAACAGTGTTTGCTTCCGACACATAGACTATAACATGAGATAAAGTTATCTCTTAAAAAACTTAAATTACTTAAAAATATCTTATGCTAAGCCTTAAATTAATATTTACAAATTTATATACAGGTTTTTAGTTTTAAAGTTTACAAAACTAGTAGCAAACAATAAGTTTTCATTTTTTTAGCCTCTGTGGGTACCAGGCGTAATTTTTTTATAAAATTCGGGTAAAAGTTGGGAAGGCAAAAAGCTTACGTTTGTTGAAGTTGGTACATCTTCAGATTGCACCCCAAATGGCGAAAGATAATAGACGTTTGACCAACTAAATGCATTTTGTTGTGCAATTAAATTTCTCATAAAAATGTTATTATGAAACTGTAATTTAACCCTATAGCGATTGAGCATTGTTAATGCATAAATCAAAAGAGGTAATACGAGTGCTTTTAAATAAATAAAGTGATTGGAATATCTTTTAGTAAACGATTCATAGTTGCGATCAATACAAAGTCTTAAAACGCTTCTTTCAAGTATTTCTAAATCCTTTGCCACAGATGGTGACAAACTAAACCATACTGGAAAGCCGTATAATAATGCTGAACGAATGCATACTTTGTAGATTAGTAATTTTGTCTTTGGACTTAGATGTTTGTTAATAAAAAGTTTTGTGAACATGGCCTTTATACGGTTGCATTTAGACTTTACTTGACGTGCATGATCATTAAATTTTAGCAGTTTATCAAAAGTGATGCCAAGATATCTAATTTTATTTTTAAAAGGTATTTCTATATTACCCAAAGAGAGTTTCAGGCTTTTGCTTTCAGGTACAACATAATAAGGACACTTACCAGAAGCATTTCTAATGCAAATTGCTTCAGATTTGCTTACATTTATTTTTATACCCCACTTTTTATAAAAACAATTTAGGATTTTTAAGTGGTTAGACACTTTTTCTTGAGCTACCTTAGGGGAAACATCATGAGCATAAATAAGTGAATCATCTGCATATAAAATACTATTAGATCCATTAAACTCGTGAGGAAAGTCATAAATTAAAGTATTATATAGAAGAGGGGCCAAAATAGCTCCTTG
This sequence comes from Calliopum simillimum, assembly GCA_951812925.1. Taxonomy (NCBI): domain Eukaryota; kingdom Metazoa; phylum Arthropoda; class Insecta; order Diptera; family Lauxaniidae; genus Calliopum; species Calliopum simillimum. Next base: position 95,713,794 of record OX638369.1, read on the forward strand.
CGGTACACCACTTTTAATTGGGCTTGGAACTGATTGACAGTTATTTATATCTATTATAAATTGTCGGTTTTCAAAGAAGCTTTTGAACAATTTAATAAAAAAGCTATTGAAGCCTACTTCAATTAATTTGAATAAAATTCCATTATGGTATGCACGATCGAAAGCTTTTTCTATATCAAGAGAAACAGCTACTGTACAGTTTTGCATGCGAAGATTACAGATGACATCATTCTGGAATTTTACTAAAGCATCAACTGAGGAGTGACCTTTTCTGAAACCAAATTGATGATCCGGTAAGTAATTAAGTACTGAACTTGATTCCAGTTTTTCCTTAATTAGACTTTCAAACAGTTTTCCTAAATTCGATAGCATCGAAATTGGCCTAGAGTTACTTAAGTTAAAGTCGTTACATTTTTTTTGCAAAGGAAGAATTTTTGCTATTTTCCAGGACTTTGGAAAATATCCATTGTTTAAACAGTTGTTGAAAATTATAGTCAAATATTCAATTGCCGATAAAGGAAACTTTTTTATGAGAAAATTGGAAATATTGTCTAATCCAGAAGATTTTTTCGAGTTTAAAGATTTATAGCCTTATCATGTATGACGAACGAATAAAGTGACTGATTTTCACTCATTAATATCAACTTATTAAAACTTTTTATTAAGAACTTACTATGACCTAAGCGTTCATTTTAGTCCAAAGAATAAAGTTTGTAAGCATAAACTTCAAATCATGTTTTAACTTGGAGGATATAAGCAGTTGAAAATCAGTAAAACGATTCGTTCGTCATACATGATAAGGCTATTAATAAGAATTTGAAGATCGGAAGGAATAATAAATTGAGATGAATTTGAGCTATTTAAGGAGTTAGAATTCAACGTAAAATTTTGAATAAATTCCGGACACTGAGATATGCAATTGTTAATAGAAAAATTTATATTTGAGACATCTGGTCTATTTGGAATATTTTCGATATACAGTGTGTCACAGAAGTATTTTGCATACGAAAAATATTCGAAAATTCGAATTAATACTCAATTTTTAGCCGTTCCATTCTTAGAAAAGTAATATTTTTTTTATAAACTTCGAGTCAATGGAACGTTAACTATGTACCACATCATAAAAAAATTAAAATGATGCGTTCTAATCACTTAAAAAGCAAAGAAATGATTTATTCATCTTTTTTATAAGGTCACAAAAGTATTTTGCTTTTTAGTAAACTTTTGCTTTGAGATTATTTATCAAGTAAAAGAAGCTTTTTTAATAATATCCATGGTAGCTATTATTTGAGGAGACATCATCTAAACCTCTTTGCGAGGATTCTATCCCTTTACGACATTTTCGGTCGGTGTTTTTTCCCATTTTTCTTACAGTACTTGTTTGAGCACATTTTTTTGATAAAATATGGTATTTTTTGACCCTTCCACTTGATAAGACCAAAAAAATTCTATTGAATTCGAAAAAGGATATCGCGGTGGTGTTTTAATCCCTTTGGTGTTGTACAGAAGTGTCCCAGGATGTTTATTTAGGGTCATTGTCTTTTGAAAATAAGAAGTCATCTTGTGGTAAACCCATTTTTTAATTACTAGGTGGAAATTTTTTTTGTGGAATTGGACTGATGTTCATGTCTATCCATATTGCCACCGTTAAGTTTAAGTTTCCCCATTCCATGAGCCAAGAACAGCTTACGACACACCATCATGTAAAATTGTTGCTTTTAAGTTATAAAAGTTTAGGGTTTTATTTGCCTTGTGCCAGACCATACGGCGTCTATCGATCCGATGGAAAGCAAATATTATATTATTGGATCCAATAGAAAGCAAAAATAATATTTTCGGATCCGATGGACGCCGCATTATCTGGCATAAAGCAATAAAACCCTTAACTTTTATAACTTAAAGGCAACAATTTTAAATGATGGTGTGTCGTGGGCTGTTCTTGGCTGATGGAATGGGGAAACTTAAACTTAACGGTGGCAATATGGATAGACATGAACATCAGTCTAGTTCCACAAAAAAAATTTGCACCTAGTAATTAAAAAATGGGTTTACCTGAAGATGACTTCTTATTTTCAAAAGACAATGACCCTAAATACACATCCTAGGACACTTCTGTACAACACCAAAGAGATTAAAACACCACCGCGATATTCTTTTTCGAATCCAATAGAATTTTTTTGGTCTTATCAAGTGGAAAGGTCTAAAAATACCATATATTATCAAAAAAATGTGCTCAAATAAGTACTGCAAGAAAAATGGGAAAATACATCTACCGAAAATGTCGTAAAGGGATAGAATCCTCGCAAAGAGGTTTAGATGATGTCTCCTCAAATAATAGCTACCATGGATATTATTAAAAAAGCCTCTTTTACTTGATAAATAATCTCAAAGCAAAAGTTTACTAAAAAGCAAAATACTTTTGTGACCTTACAAAAAAGATGAATAAATCATTTCTTTGCTTTTTAAGTGATTAGAACGCATCATTTTAATTTTTTCATGATGTGGTATCATAGTTAACGTTCCATTGACTCGAAGTTTATAAAAAAAATATTACTTTTCTAAGAATGGAACGGTTAAAAATTGAGTATTAATTCGAATTTTCGAATATTTTTCGTATGCAAAATACTTCTGTGACACACTGTATATATTTTCGAAATGCTTTTGGAAGTGATCGACTTTGTCCTTATCATCAGTATAAGTGTGTCCGTTAACTATAATTTTTTGAAAATGTTTGCTTTTCTTACTGCCAACACAACTATAAATTTGCTTGAAAGCTGAGGGGCCTGGCTTAATGTTATTAAGTCGATTATTAAATTGTTGAGCCTGATGAATTTCAACTTGTTCTTTAATTATTGTTTTTAATAGTTTAATTTGTGTGGACAATAAATTATATTCATCAGTTCTCCTATTAAAATTCCTGTGGTAAATTCTTTTTAAATTCCTCTGCCAATTATATTTAATTCGGAAAAGATTGCGAATATTCTCAGGCACTACAAATTTTTTGATTTTAGTTTCAATTTTTTCCGAATGTAATTCAGTAACTGAATGAACAGAGTTTGTAAAAGTTACAATAAAAGAATCTATTTCGTTATTAGACAAATTTCTATCGATTGGCAATTCTACGTCAAATAGCATTAGGTCTAAATCAGATTGAAATTCTTCCCATTGTGTATTTTCATATGAGGTATAGAAACGAGGTGGAACAAAAAGAAGGTCAAAGTCGGCTAGATTAAATTTTAATTTTAACGGAAAGTGATCAGAAAATGTGGGAATACTTGAAATAGAAAAATTTTGATTGGTAAAATTGATAAGATTTGTGCTGATAAGAAAATGATCTAAAAAAGAATTGCCATTAGGGAAGGTAGGTGATGTATCACAAAATCTGGAGAATTCCAAAGCAGAATTTTGAAGCCATTCGTAGAAAAATTTTCCATTTAAGTTATCAATTGTATCTCCCCATGATCTGTTTTTTGAGTTAAAATCGCCTCCAATAAAAATACCGTCATAGTTCCTAGACAGAAGTGTAATTTTGTCAAGGCCAAAAGTAAAATCGTTGGAATTAAAATTGCAGGGTATATAAATACTTCCTAGAAGAAATTTTTTAATTTGACCAGAAAATGATAAAGAAATTTCAACAAGGCAATTTGGAAACAATATTTCGGGCAGAGAAAGTATTGAATGATTCATATTCTTTTTAATTAGTACCGCTGTTCCTTGTGGTGATTGATCCCTTATAACACAATAGTTTTCAGACATAAATACAGAATTGGTGGAAAGATGGCTTTCTTGAACAAAACACACATCAATATCATGACAATTCAGAATTTTTAGGAGTTCAATTCGTCTACTCATCTCAATCAAAGATCTGACATTGAAAGAAAGAAAATTTAAAAATCTACGGACCATATGCAACTAAGACTTCTTGAAGTAGATTATTGTATTCAATTTTAGCCTGTTCCTTAGGAATAGACTTGAATTTTCGCAGAAATGAAGTTATTTTGTTATTGAGAACGTTTTCTTCAGAATTTTCGAAATAACTACCAATTTTCAAAAATTCTTCAATAAACGAAGGCAATTGTTTATTATTTGAAAAAGTAGTATTAATGTTAGCCTGTGAATCCGGGTAGAAGTTACTTGCGTAAGACTTATCCGCATTTATAAAAGAAGTCTTATTTATTGCTATGTTAACATTATTATTTGCTTTTTGTTTTCTGACCTTAGATAAATTTAGAAGGTCAGTTTTTCTTTTAATGTAATCTTTATAAGCACTACACCCTTTATAATTTGCAGTGTGTCCTACTTCATTTCTATTAACACAAGTTGGTTTTACACCCTCCAACTTTTTAATAGTACATTCGCCTTGGGCGTGTTGACTATTACACTTTACGCAGGCTGGTTTTCTATTGCAATTTCGAGAAGTGTGCCCCCACTGCTGACACCGAAAGCACTGAACCTCTCTTTGGGTAGATTTTGGAGCCTCCCAGGAAATGACTTGGTTAAGGATGTAACGAAGTCCATTAATATCGTTAATTTTCTTACCGGGTACAAGAGTTACCACAAATAAGCCCGTGTCTTGATTTTTTTTAATTGAATTAGGTGTTACCAGCTTGGATACTTTATCAATAGTTCCTGGGAGCTCTTTATTAAGAGCTTCTTTAATTTCATTTAATTCAGTTGCCCAGAAAAGACCTCTTAAAATTACACTAACCTGCTTAAGTTGCGACGGAGTAAATGAGTGCGAGTCGATTTCTTGCGTGCGGAGAATTTCCATCATTTTAAGATGGACAGATAAATCTTCAAAATAGATTTTACTCTTATTTTTTGATTTGTTGCCTATTTTATAAGAAACTTTAGGAGATTTTGCATTTAATTGGTCAATTAATTTTTTAATGTTTACGTTAAACAGCAATATAGGTGGACAATATTTTGACTTATTGCTCTTACCCGAATTTTTTACAGGATTTATAGCAGTGGAATTGGTAACCGGTAAAGGCTGGTCACAAGCTTCAACGTTAAGATCTCCTAATATGGCATATCTATTTTCTGAAACTCCTAGAAGCCCGAGGGGAGACATATCTATCTGCGTAGCTGCTGTATTGCCTTGCAAACTATTTCTTGGATTTTTTCTTTTACGGTCAGAAGAATCTTGAGAGAATTCAGAACTGCTGCTCGTTTCGTCATTCGAGCACTCCATTATAACATTTTCACCGTTTCTGGAAGCATTCAACTTAAAATTTTTTATATTGGAGCCAGCAAAATTTCCCTTTTGAAGAGCTTTTCCGAGGTCTTTAGAAGATTTTTGATAAATTTTCTTTTTCTTCTTATTCGGTGCAATCTTCTTCATTGCCATACAAATTGTAGCTTAGAAAACCCAATTGTATTCGTGCAAATTGATAAATTGTTTTAATGATTTTTAAAATTTTAAGTTTAAAAAATTAAAAATTTTAAAATTTTTTGAAAAATTTTTATAATAATTTTCGTGCGTACTGATTGAAAACTCAAGGCAGACTCTAAAACTACAAAGTTTACAACAAATCTGAGATAATTTTTGAACCAAATTTCATTGATATCCAACCACTCCTTCTATTTTTGACCAATGCTTGTATGGGCTCAACGCACTGTGCGGCGTTAAGAAATGCTATGCTTGTCAACATTTTGTAGCTCGGCGTTTAGGCATGAATGACTTTTAGGAAGTCGCCAAAAAGTTAAGCAGCAGTATATCGATTTTTATAATAAGCTAGCTGGCCCGGTAGCGACTTCTTTCGCCCGTTCCCGATGCCCTTTACATGTGTTACAAGTCCCATTCATCTCCGTCGTCCTTCTCTTCCAACCCCTCAGATTTTTCTATGTATATATAGTTTCCGCGTACATAAGCTTCATACGAGCACCATTTCTTTTTTATAAAGGCCAAGTGTAGGGACCAGCTGAAAATTTTGTTGCCTCCGATTTCGCTTAAATTTGATAATATGGTAGTTTCGGTGTTGTTAAAATACAGGTTGTTAAAGTTGCCGTTATTTGTCATTTTCATAAAAAGGGTGTTTTTCAAAAATTTGTAGTTTAAACCAAAGTTTGTAAATTAATATACGTAAGTAACTAGCCCTATCAATTTTTAAGTGTTCTTTTTATAAAAAAATATAACTTAAAAAAAATTTTTTTTCACCAAAATTTTTTTAACTTAAAAATACTTTTAATAATTTAAAAAAAAAAATCCCCCTAAAATTTTTTTTTGAAGCACTGTTAATTAAAGCATAGTTTGTAAGCTTTAAACTGATGTGTGATTCAAGATGGGATTCGGTCGCTAGATGAGAGTTTTTGGATTTGGAACGCCCGCGGCAGGCTAAACAATTTGTTTACTCAAGAGGAAGGCATCTTATGAAAAAAGTGTACTTGGCATAAAATGCTTAGAATCGTTCAAGAAATACGTGTGAATTTTTTTGGATTTTTTTTAAACTTTGAATTTTAAATTTTTTCAATTCACAAACTTTGGTGTAAGCTATAAATTTTTGGAAAAACACCCATTTCATGAAAATGACTAAAACGCCAACTTCAACACCCTGTATTTTAACAACAAATGGTACTGGGACCAAATTTTATTGTTTTTGCACACCGGAGCTATCATATTGCTAAATTTGAGCGAAATCCTGGACAACGAAATTTTCAGCAGGTACACTTGGCGTGTTTTGCTTCATATATAATAAACCAACTCAACTTAATTGACTACTCGTCAACGTTCATCAATAATTAAGTTTCAAAATTATTTTTTATTGTTATTTTTAATTCTTTCCAATTTATAACACATAAAAAGATTCTAAGCTACTATAGCATGCACTTAAATCGCCTAGGAGTATATTACTTGAACTTTAGTTTATGTCAGATCAGCGATTATGCCCAATGCATCATTGCGAAGAAAAGTGTGAAAATGACAAAAATTGAACCTGTGACGGGAGAACCGCTTGACCTACTGTAGTACGGATAGTTCTCGCTGAAGCTGTTGCCGTTGCATTTACTGTTGTCGCATACAAAACATGACAACGTTTTATAACTCTCCCATGGTGGATTTTGACAACCCCTGTCTTGATCAGAGATTTCACCAAAATAGCAGGAGCGTACGATTGATGTTCCACCACCATCTAAATGGGAAATTATCAAGTTAATATGAATCTCGATAGCCTACATACATATACACTCGAAAATGATAGTTTACTTTTCTTAGTTTTGATTTCCTTTAGTATTGATTTTAAACTGTTTTGGTATTAAATTTAGATTTTCCAGTAAAGTATGAAATTTATTCTAAAACAGTTTAAAATTAATACTTTTTTTGGAGTTGTTCTATATAAATACTTTTTGGTTTTAAAATTAAACTAAAATTTTTACTATGTGGCTATTGAAAAGTTTTAAATCGTGTAATGACATACTTTTTTTTACAGTTTTTTCCATACAACCAGTTGCTGGTGGATCATATCCATAATCTTCGCGAATATAACTTGGCGCCGATAAATAATCACAAGTATACACAAATTCCATGCTTCCATTTCGGCCAGGATTTTTACAATCCGAATCATAGTCGGACTCGCATTGATAGCAACTAAGAGCATTCGCTAAATACAGAAATATGAGAGAAAATAAGGGAGCTGAACTCACAATTTCAGTAAATATATTTATAAAAAAATTTATGTTTGGAAAAATTGTTCCAGAGTGGAAATTTGTATCACTAATTACTTAGTTCTTTCCTTTGCACATTCTGAGTAAATAGTTTCTTTTAAGAACTCTGCATTCAGTTATGTTAATGTGTAACTACATCCGATTTTACTACCTCGCACTATATGTACTAATAATTTCCACCACTTTTCATTCTTGGATTAGTTTTTGGCATTTAAGTATCTGCGTTATATCTATTATTCCAACCTACCTAAAGCAGCTAAACTTGCAACAATAACTATTGTATAAATATGTTTAATATTTTTAGTCATTTCGTTTGAAGTGATTTCAATTTATTAAAAATCTTTAGCTAAAATGAAATCAACACTGTGTCTAAGCTCGAACTACTGAAAAAATGTTGGTTTGTGGCAATCTTTTTGTTTTCTTAATAATTATCAATATTTTTTTTCCAAAAAAATAAATTTATTATACCGCGATAACCCCTGAATATCGCAAAGTGATGCGTATATGTTGTAATTAAAAAAAAAAAACTGTAACAACGAACGAAGAGTGCTATTTCTTAGTACATAGTAGTACCCTATAGGGTAAGGGAGGGAAATATGGACTACGCGGATAATATGCACCAGACGGATATTTTCGATTGCGTGCATAAGATTTACCGTTATTCATGTTCAAACTTTACGCCAATACCTAAAGTCGCATGTTTCTGTAAAGTTGTTTTTTCTAAAAAAAAGTTCAGTGATAATTTTTTTCTAGGGAGTAAATTTCATTATTTCACTTCAAAGACATCGTGTTTTTAAATAAATGGTTAATTATAGAAAGTCAGTAAATACAATTTATAAGTTATTAGCACAAAATAGTTAATTAACCACAAGAGATTTTGAATAAAAACAATTTAATTTGCCAACATGTGCTGCGAGCAATATGGACCACCAAGGAAAAAAGTCTCAAAAACAAATGTATTTATCATCTTCTTCAGATAGAGAATCTAGTTTCAGTTTTCATGACGAGTCTGATGGTGATGATTCGGAATTCGCAAACCCCTAAGGAAAGGAAAATGAAAAATGCATATATCGTAATACGCTTTACTTAGAAGATCGCCGAGGAGATGTTTGGATTGAATGTGTAATCTGGCATTCTTGGAGTCATGGAGAATGCGCCCGATGTGGAAGTGACATTTTTATATGCAACTTCTGTACCAAATAAATATGTGGGCAAATATGGACCACATAGTCCATATAACACTACACTTTTTTTTAAATCTTCATTTTGAGTATTTTCAGTTTTATAAATTTTTTTTTTTGCATCTAAAAGTAGTGATGAACAAAATTAGTCTTGGTCTTGCTAAATTTGCGAGACCAAGACCAAGATGCTGATATTTTTGCAAGACGAAGACCAAGACTGCTATGGTCTTGGTATTGCTCACGATAATTGTCAAGACCAAGACTGCTTTTCAGTCTTGCTTATTTATAGTTAAAAGCTGTTTCACGCCCGTTTTGAAGATAAAATCATCTCTCGATTTGAATTTTGGCATCTTAAAAACCTAACTGCTTTGGAAAAATATGGTTTTGAATACTCAATATCTCTGAATTGTTGCAAGACCAAGACCAAGACTTAATGAGCAAGACCAAGACCAAGGCCAAGACTCAATATCAAAACCAAGACTCAATGTGCAAGAACAAGACCAAGACTGCTATGGTCTTGGTCTTGGACTGCTATGGTCTTGGTCTTGGTCTTGGTTTGCTCATCACTATCTAAAAGTGAATTGTTTCCTTTTAATGAATGAAATAAAATTAATTGCTTTGTTTTATGTATTTTGAGTTTAATTTAAAAAAAAAAATGATTGGTGTTCCATGTTTCCCTCCCTTACCCTATTTATAATAACAGTGCGTGCTTAAGCATTCATGTTTGTTTAACATCTCATTTTTAGTTATAGAGGCATATCCGAAAATAATCTCCTCTTAAGGGCCGTTCTCACGTACAGTTTTACCTCAAGACTTACCTGCGCAAGCCGTTTTGTCAAGTTCGCACAGTCGAAAAATGCGGACTGTGCTCTCTTTGAATTTTCAAAGTTTGGAACGTGTGGATGACGTACAGGCCGTGCCTTCAATCTGTCGCTTAAATTTTACTCTTCAATGCATTTATGAAAGTACATTGCATGTCATAAAAATGTTCACCATTTTTAATTAATCTATTGTGGAAAATATGCAAAACAAAAAACAATTCAAATGAAAAAAAAAATTTTGCTAGACGTCATGTTGCTATGAAAATTAAGCATACTGAAAACTGCACAGACTTGCCTGTGTTGTATGGACGCGATAAAAAAGTATGCGCAAACTCTCTAGTTTCCACGAACTAGGTTTGCGCAGGTAAGAATGTACGTGTGGATGGCCCATTGTATGACCCAGATTTAAGAAATTTTTTTTTCTGTTCAACAACCAAACCCGAGAAGGTGTCAGGAGGTCGTTTTATAAAAATTTTGGGAAAATCGAGATTTCCGATAATAAACGGGAGAGCACATATTTCAGAAGTGGTGGATATGTTACGGGGCACCTTTTCAAATATTATGGAGTAAAGTTCAGAAAAATTGTGTGCAGGTCGTGGTGACAGAATGGGTTAAAATGTCTAAATCGCTCATTACGGCCACATTACAGATCCTTAAATTCTGAAAAAAATCAAACAAATTCCTGGATGAAAAATAAATTGATGTTAGTTCGTGATATTTTTCAATTTAAGCGCCCCTACCGAGTAAAAAACGAAAAACCCTAGAAAAAACCCAAAAAACCTTGCAAACGAAGCGCAATGCAAAAATAGTATAATGTTATATAAATTGGATAGGATTCCCTAGGGGTTTCATTAGCCAGCATAGAATGCCACAAGCAAATTACTTCCCAGTTGACCTATTTCCGTTTAATTGAAAATGCCAAATTTAGTTTTGGCTGCTTAAACAGAAGTGATCTTCTTTATTTTAAAATTTGTCTTATACTTATATTATTTTCTTAACATTAGATACAAATACAACTATACAAAAATATGTTCATTGTTTTTACCTCCCTTTCTCTTGTTTTAAGCTTTGCTTGTGGAACGCATGTTCAACATGATCCACACTCACTTCTTTGTTTACGTTTGCAACATTTTTCCAACGCATGAGCAGTGACAATTGTTTTTGTTATTGATTTCGCTGATCTTATTTGATGTATTGTGCGACCTTGCAAGTGTCGTTGAACTTTGTAAATTTGCAGCATTTGTTATGTGCGTGGATTCTACCAATTGTAAACTCAATGCAGGTACATAGATACATAGTGTGATAACCCATTGGGAAAGATAAGAACAATGATTACATGCATAATATAGATACGTATATATGTGTTGCAACACTACAATAATATCGATGACTCACAACGGCAGGGCAATGCATATAAAGGGGAAAATCAAAGAAATTTGAATTTTTGCATGTGCTGTGTTTTTCTTGTAGCTTCTCTTCTAATCTAAAAGTTAAATAAAGTATGCTTGCAGAATTCTATAAGATGTCGGCAATGCGTCTGATGAGGAATTGACTTTTATAGTCAATTTTGACCTGTGGTGGGTCCCGAAACTAGTAACGCAAACCGGTCTTCCGATACATTTTTTTGCCTTTTTTTATTTATGTGTATTTTTGCCTTGTTTTTTGTGTTTTTATTGTTGTTTTACTCAAAAACACTGAACAGTAAGCTTCAACCTCAATGTATTTTCATTGTTGGTAGCCAATAATGAAAACCCTAGATTTTGGGGAAAAAAGTTGATTTTTATCGATATGCGATAGAGCACACCATAGCGACACCATAAGGCAAGATAGTGGGATATCTAGCAAATATTCCGGAGTAAAATTTAGAAACATCGTATGCGGGTCGTGGCGAAAGAATGGGTTAAAATGTCCAAATCGCTCTTCACGCCCACATAACACGTCCTAAAAATCTGAAAAAATTCAAGCGAATTCCTTGACAAAAAATAAATCTCGGCATGGGAGGCTTATATAAAAAAAAAAAACATCATGAACAAAGTCGATTTATTTTTCGTCAAGGAATTCGCTTGATTTTTTCCAGAACGTAAAGAACGATTTAGAATTTTTAACTCATTCTGTCGCCACGACCCACATACGATTTTTCTGAATTTTACTCTGGAATATGTGTTAAATATCCCACTATATTGTCTTATGTGTCACTATGGTGTGATCGATCGCATATTGCCAATAATCTCATTTTTTACCGAAAATTTAGGGTTTTTTGTTTTTTACTCGGCAGGGGGCGCTTAAATTAAAAAAACATCATAACCAAAATCGATTTATTTCTTATCAAGGAACTTGCCTGCATTTTTTCAGGATTTTAGGACCTGTTATGTGGCCGTAATGGGTGATTTAGACTTTTTAACCCATTCTGTCGCCACGACTTACATACGATTTTCCTGAATTAGACTTGAGCATATTTGGAAGTTTCCCCGTAACATATCTACTACTTCTGAAATATGTACTCTCCCGTACATTTATAATATCAGAAATCTCGATTTTCTCAGAATTTTTAGATAAAACGACCTCCTGTCGCCCTCTCGGGCCGAAATTTTTTTTGTTCATATATTCCGCCACATTTGGAAACTGAACATACATTAGACGTACTTATGTATGTGATGCGTCACGATGCCAAAGTAAAATTTTCAGTACAGCAGAAAACATGAGCTTAGATCAAAATTTCATGTTTTGTTTTGGGCTTGTAGCACCAAACATTGCCTACATACCTTAAGATCGGCTTACAAGTGAAAAAATTTTAAATTTAAGCCACTAGATGGCATAAATTTTTTTTTTTTCCAAACCTCTACCCAGGGAACAAAATTGTCCAGAACTAGCCAATGTAAATCTTATGTCTCACATAGTATCTCGCAAACCATAAAAGCTATTTTGACAAAATTCCGTAGGTAGTTGAAGACCTTGAATACCGTTGATTGGTATTCTTCTTGGACACCCGAAGATTACCCGAAGGATTCATAGTCAAAACGAAGAATATCTAGGCATGCTAGAGGAAAAAAATATCGATGTAGGATTATCAACTAGCCTTAACTGATATTTTTCAGGGACACTCGAAGGTTCCCAAAGGTCACCCGAAGACTTCATAGTCAAAAAGAACAATGCATATCAACAAGCTTTATTTGATTCATTTTCTGCGACACCCGAAGGTTCCCGAAGATCATCCGATGACTTCATAGTCAAAAAGAAGAATATGTATGCAGATATATATAAAGCCTACGGGAGATCTGCGGGCGTACAAGGGAATGAATTAATTAAAGCTCGTTGACAGTCCGCCATAGATGTTTTTCCTGTGTATCTGGATATTTTTCGTTTTGACTATGAAGCCTTCGAATGATCTTCGGGTGTCCAACGAAATGGGTCAATTAATAAAGCTTGTTAATAGTCCGTCATAGAAGAGCTAATATTCTTCGGAGAGATTTGGGAGGGGAGAGATTATCATAACGTGCTGGAGAAAAATTACGAGACACGGGTATTTTTTTTAACGTCTATTTTAAGGATTTTTTTTGGATTTTCTCATGTGTACTACAAAAAGTTTGAAATTGTCGGACAGTGTTATCACAAAATTGTTACTTAACATGTTTTTCGATGCAGCTCCTCAATTGTGCTTTGAAATGCCGACCACTGTATTAAGTATAATGTGTAAGGCTTTCTTATAGCGGAGTGAACAAAGCCTTTAAATGGAAGTCCCTCAAGAACAGCTCCCATTTTGATGATTTTTTTTTTTAAATTTTGTTTTTTTTTTTTATTTCAAATCAGAAACATTTTGGAGCGCATTCGGAATTAGGGTAGAAGGGGGAGGTTTCGACACGTGGGAGGCTTCATCAGTGCCAAATTTTGCGATTTCTATTCGCACTTACTCCCGCGTGTAAACCAAAAAGTCTTACTCCTAATGGTACGCAGCTATCATAAAAATATCTCTGCGCAATTCGGCCAGGGTGCGTAGTTAGTCGTGATTTTGTATTTTTATAGCATGTTGATGTAATATTTGCTTGTGGCTTTTTGTGTGATACTCGGTTAATAAACCATAAAATTTCCGTTTTTTTTTAGCAGATACTTAAATATATTATTACTGTTAATACTATATTTAAGGTTTGCAAAATAAATAAACAAACAAAACAACAAAATAATGGAAACAAGTGGATAAGGGAGGATTCGTCAAGTGTAAATGGGAGGATTCGACAACTGAAATTTATACATATAATACAATTATTTTCCATGAATCTGATTTTTCACAAGATATGGAGTTCGGTACTAATGCCGATGTACAAATGGATATAGAATCAGCCTGAATCATGTCTCGAACTCGTTCAAGGCTCTGACCTTCCTGGTCCCAATGATTTGCTGGATATGGCCCCGATTGAAGACGACATCCCTGATTTTCGTTCTCCCATTGTATCACCGGAAGCAATTCGTCTTTTACCATCTACATTCAAAAGGTTGAAGGTTTCAAAAAATCAAGGGAATCAAGAATTTATATGACTGACGAAGCCTCTTCAAAACTGGGAGGTTTCGTCATTTATTTTAACTTTGGTTTATTGGTCACATTTCCGAAAATAGGAAACATATCGATTTTTTTGTAATTTATAAAAGAAGCACACATATTCATGCATAGTGTATGTGTATTCAAAATAACATGCACAATTGCATTTGGAAGATATAAGGACTTTTTTGTTAGGGTGTCGAAACCTCCCCCTTCTCCCATATGTAAATTTTTAAACAATATTTAAGAAACTTATATTTTAATAAAAACAATTGGAAAAAAAAATACAACAATCCAAAAATCAAAATAGTCATTTTATGTATCTGGCAATTCAAATCCGAATCCAGCATTAGAATTGCTAAGATATCTTCTCTTTTTATAGGGAATAAAATTGTGGAAGTATATAAAAATTGTTACCATGTTTTTCTCAAGAACGACTAAAGCGCTTTTAATGAAGCTTTGGAAAATGGTGCGCATTAGCATATACTAAAGAATGAAATAAACTTTGACTTGGTATATACTTATGAAGAGGCAAGGCACCGCCCCAAATTTTTAATTTGAACCGTATATGATATTTCGATAAAAATTGGTACTCAACTACTGATTACACTATTCGACAATTTTGAACTTTTTTAAAAACACATTAGAAAATCCAAAAAATTCTTAAAGAAGACGTTAAACAAAAATACCTGTTTCTCGTGGTTTTTCTCCAGCACGTCACATTTTTTTTTTTATCGATTTTTTAAGTTTTTTTATCCAATGTACATGAAAAAACCTAAAATACCGCATTCTTGTGTTTAATCGATGAATTTAACTATATGATCTTTACATCTGAGGTGTATCATGTGTTCAGCAAACTTATGCAGGATATTGCGGGAAATATTTTTGTATAAAATTTTAGCCCTGTTTAACCCCCACATTTGGGTAATTTTTGCCCATTCCTTAAAATGGTACAAAAATGACACCCAAAACAGGGAAATATTGAGTCAGTATTCGCTATAAAATTCCACTACTAGTTTCTAAACATGTAAAGGTCGAAATTTGAGCCCGAAACCGAAAAAATCGTTAAAATCAATTAGGTCTTTTCACAATGCATATTAATTACATCCCTGACTCGCTTACCTTCAGTTTAAAGAAATTTTCGTCTTCGGTTTTTTTGTAGGATATTTTTGCAAATTTTTTTAACCCATTGTGGCTCAGTGTCATAAAAAAGAGTCCAAGAGACCCATAAAAACATGATATAATGGGTTAATGTGTTCTAGGAAAATGATCCTTGTGTGATTTCGTTATGATCTTGTGAACGAGTTTTGTCCAAATTTTAGTTTTAGAGTTTTACAGTGGGGTGAAATTTGGAAAATATTTATTGTTAGAACTGCTTACTGATTTTAAACGATTTTTTTGCTTTCAGGATGAACTTTTGCTTGTTTAGTGTTCAGCAACTAGCACTGAAATTGTATAGCAAATATTTCTGTGGTACATACTGACTCAATATTCCCCTGTTTGAGTTGTCATTTTTGTAGCTTTTTAAGAAAAGGGCAAAAATGTCCCACATGTGGGGGTTGTACAGAGATAAGTTTGCTGAACACATGATACACCTCAAATGTAAGGATCACATAGTTAAATTCATCGATCTAACACAAGAATGCGGTATTTTTGTTTTTTCATGTACAGTGAATAAAAAAACTTCAAAAATCGATTAAAAAAAAATGTGATGTACTGGGGAAAAACCACGAGACATGGGTATTAACTTCTATTTTAAGAATTTTTGGGATTTTCTCATGTGTTTTTTTTTGTGTCGAACAGTGTTATCTGTTGATCTCTTGACATCTTTTTTTTTTAAGAAAAAAAATACTTCTAAAATGATAATTTGGAACTTTAAAGTTATGTCGTTCAAATCATTTTTCTTATTTAGTTATATTTCAGCTTCAGTAAAATAAACAAAACTAAAAGAAATGAAGAAATATCTTACATTATTTAATGAAAATTATTATGAAGTTAGATTCAATATAATACTTTTAAACAAAAACCATTAGAAATCTCTGGGTGACACTGAATTCATTATACCATTGAATGAATTGACCCCTTATGGACAAGCTTTTCGCATCGCAACTATAGCAAAACTTGTAATTTAAACCGAAGAACCATTTAAATTGGGAGAAAAACTATATAGAGACACAATTGCTGATAAATCAAACACTGAGATTGTTGACCGTTTTTTAACAAAACAATTTGAGAGTTTAAAGCGGATTGATCTGAATGATCCAGCAGGTAGACTTGAAATATTTTTATCGTTCAATTTTATATTTGATGTTACGAGAGGTCGTGTAAACATCACTGGTGAAGAAATAAGAGAACAAATCCAAGAAGTTAAAGAAGCATTTGAAAAATATGATTTAATGAGTGTGGCGAATGAATTTCAGCAAAAATTTGATGAATTTATGGAATGGCTGACACTTGAGTTACAAGCGAAGAGAGCAAAATTGACTTTGGAGGAGCAGCTAAGGTGGAAGGCGTTCACGGAACAGTGTCTAGAATTTAAAAATGAAACTAATATGACAAAGAAAAATTATGCCTTAAGGGCTTTAAGCCGCAAAGTTGCATTATATGAACAGAAAAAATAAACTGGTTCTAAAATTAAGTGGGAATGTATTTGATTTTAAATCGAATGTTAAATGTTTTTGAATTAAAAGAAAATTTCATAAATTTAACAACCTTGTATTTGATTTAAAAGAATTCGTTGTACAGTTAAAATCATTTTTGTAACAAAACAAAATAAATTATTAATAAAACTAAAAAAGTACTTAGTAATGGTGTTACCCTTGCCCTGGCCAAACATTATGAACCCTACACTGCAGTATTTTGAAAATTTTGCATAGCTTTTGCTCAGATCTTGCACTTACTATACTATTCTCAGTGAACTTTGGTTTGATTATCTCATAAAACTCTTTCTGCATAGCAGATATGCCACGTCCTCTTGTTCGAGTTTGCATAATTTTTGATCAGAGCTTGTATTTACTGTTCTTAAGCGTCTGAAAGAAATTATGTTGGTTTATCTCAAAAAACGTTTTCAGCATAGCATTTTTGATCTTTTGTTGATAAGATATGATCGTTTTCAATAAATTGAGCCAGAAATATCAAAATGATTTCAACAGACAGACAGAGGAACATTGCGCTATCAACTTAGGAAGTGACGCTGATCAAGAATATATATAATTTTCTATGCCTACCACGGCTCCTTCTCCGCGTTGCAAATAAAAGGACGAAATGAAGTGTATGGGAGGTGCCACGCCCTCATGTCCAAGATCCTTGGTATTGCAGTGAAATTTAGTTCGATTATCTCAAAATACGCTTTCAGTATAGCGTTTGCTTATATGGTATGTGCCACATCCTTTTGCATTTTGAATATATTTTTATTTCGCTCAGTTTCAATCCCACGAGCTAACTTTTACGAAGGCAGTGTACAAAATTTCATTGAATTATCTTGCTCAGTTTTCCCAAAAAATTTATTTCAACGCCCAGACACCCAGCCCACCAGCCAGCCAGACAGACGGACATGGCAATATCATCTCAAGAGGTGACAGAAAAATACACTTTTCCATACCTGCCACGCCTCCTTTGCGTTACAAACGGAAGGACAAAGTGAATATGCCCTGGATGTAGGGTATAAAAAATATTGATACTGAGAGCTAAATTTTGTGAAGTAACTTTGGCTCTTGTTTTTAACAATCTTTCTTTGACGAAATGCAACTTGAGAGCTTGCTGTATCGCACACTAAGTAAGAGTTTTGAGCGTAAGCCAAAGTAAACAAAATTACATTTCTATATCGCTAAAAAGACTCCAAATTTGCTTCGTGCGTGTGAGCTGTTGTTCTCGAGAATTCTGCTTCGTTCGATGCAGCTGGAGTTGCAATATCTGAAACGTGGGTGCTTATTTTATACATGTTATGATAAGAAGTACTTGTAAAGATAGTGTTGTTGGATGGTGATAATGATGTCTGACAGTTATTTGTGTTCTTTTTGAACATTTGTATGTTCTGATGGTCTTGTAATTTCTGTTTGTTTTTTTTTTTACAATTGTAGAGTACTGATGAGGAAGCTCATCGGAAAAGGGAAGATGATTTGTTACTGTTTGTGAACTTCCACTGCTTCAAGCATTTAGCATTCGTGTTTTGTTTGTTTGCATTTTTCTGGTACATTCATTAGGATAATGAGGAAAGAGACAACAAGTTCTGCAGTCAGGTGGACATTGTGAGATTTTGCCAATCTAGGACGTCAAAATTCAATTTTAGCCAAAGTTTAAGAGATATCAACTTAAAACTTGGCATGATTTTTAAGAAGAATATAGGCTTCAATATGATTATGAATAACCAGTGCCAACTAACGTCAAATGGGACTAGTTCTTAACCATCACTAAAAAGACTAGTTGGAGACAATTTATTTTTATCGATTTATGTTTCAGATTTCTTCCATTTTTTTGTAACAAGTAAAACTTTTTGGTATGTTACTCGTAGATATCACAACAAGCCATTTCATATACAAGCGCTCTCAGACAGCTACTTCTATAAAATCCATTTCTAACTCCAGGTCTGTGATGAATAAGCATGCCATACTGAATTAGAGTCTTGTCCAAAAATTTTTTGGTTCGACAATAGTACAATTACTTTTGCTTGGTTTTTGGAGGCAAACGTAAACTGACTCTGTATGGGTCGGATGAAATGAGAAGCCTGTGCAATAAGTACGTATTGTCAACTCGTGAAGTTTTCCTGGTGAACATTTCACGGTGATTTCTTGCAACTTTCGCTTCTTTGGAGAATGTGTGAGGACTCAAATCATATCCCTCATTTGCGCCCACATCCTATTACCACAGTATTTAAGCAAGTATTAATATAATTAATATAACTTACTTTTAAAGAATAAAACCTGAATTATTAGCTAAATAAGACAAGAATTAATTTAAAAAACTAAGGATTTTTTAGTAAGTAGATAGTTTTAGGACAATCGCATCAAACGGTCTTGACGGGTTTGATAAACAGTTGGGCGAGAATTGTAGGATTATCGCTTGCAGCAGCAACCCTGGTCCCAAAACAGTGAGTGCCAACTGTCAAATGATATCGATGAAAAAGAAACAGCTGATCGAGGATGTAAATGGAATGGTGGAATGTAAGTTCCGGTGATGGATGGTATCGTTCTTTGGTTACTTAGCCGGCAACGAGGTAAGACCTGTTCTAAGAATACTTCACCATCCTTGGAAAAAACGAAGACTTTCAAGGAAAATCCGATACAGACGTATCAGTGGACAGTGACTGGGACCGTAGGCTTTGTTTTTCTTAAAAATTCCAGACCTGACGCGAGAAAATAGTGGTGTCACGGTTTTTCGCGAGACTAACTTGACAGACGAGTACGTGTTAGCAGAGGATAACGGGAAGCAGCGGTGTTGCGACTCTCTTGTATCCTGACATCTGGACGGAGCATGGACCGGCGACACGACAAGTCCACGGGGAGGCAGTGGTGGCACGACTCCTGGATTGGTTAATTTATTCATCTATTTCTTCTAGTCACTTTCTAGCCTTATTTTCGTCACCTAAAACGTACCATTTTTTTATTTCTAGTCTGTACGAAATGTGCAGCAAGTATTCCATAAATTTTATGTATGCATGTAAAGGTGAAAGACCAAAAGCCAGCATATTTTCGTCGATTTCGATGGTGGCCCACTAAGCTTGTGTGAGTTCCTATTAATTCTTCCTTTGAATTATTGCGCTAGGATCTGCAGGACTTCTTACATTGCAGCTGGACTTCTCCTTAATTTTTTCTTGGCCAGGACCTCTTAATTTTTGCCACAAAGACAAAAAAAAAAAAAAAAAAACAAAACACACATGTGTATACTCATATTTGTTCAGATTTAACATTTTCCACCTTAGAACTTTCATCATTTAATTTCGCGTAAAATTGCAAAAAAAAAATTCTTTAAATCCTGGACTCTTCTGTTGCCACACATTCGCACTCTTTCCGGAATATTCTATCAAACACAAAATTACTTTAGCACTGACCGTATTTTACACACAAATAAAATTTAAAAAAAAAAATAAGGAAGAAAAACTCTTACCTATTCGAAACTATCGCTAATCGTATTCAAATCATTCGTCCTTGGACATCCTTCTTAATATAAACCTTCAGGAAACTCCCAGACACTGATTCGTTTTCCAATTCGCGCACTCACAAAATTAAATTTTTTTACTTTGAAAACAAAAGACTGCTTAAAACTCCAGACGTTTGATTTCATACGTCTTTTCACCGCGTCAGTTTCTATGCCCCAAAAATCAGCACTTAGCAACAGAAAAACCATTTGAACAAACATATACCGCCCTGTTCCCAATTCCACTTTCACGTGAAAGTGCGTATAAAGTGGAATGCAAAACTTTTTGAAAAGTCGGCATTATGCTACGACTTTTCAATTAATTTTGCTTTTTAAAGCTGTTTTTTCGATCAAATTAAGAAAAAAAAATACACACGTATAAACTCCAAAGTTTTTCCCTTTTTTAGCGAGTAATTCTAATTTTTATTGCATATGTAATATTATTAATATTGCAGAAATAAAAAACTCTAACTAAAAAAATATTTTTTCCTATGACAAGTAAAAAGTCGGCAAATTGGCATTTTCGAAGTCAGTATTTGTGTGAATTATTTGACATTTCATTATATCATGGTGTTAGTAAGAATAGTTCGAAAACAGGATGCCACCTGATTTTATTTCTTAAATTGCAATAGAACACCTAATTAACCCAATAAAATGCACTGAGCATGAAAAAAAAGTTTCTGAAATTCCCTCAAATCAGAGGAAACCCCTATAATTGGGCATCTCGCCTAATACATTATTTTGACAGACAAAATTGCGAGCAGTTATAATTTCAAGTACATTGCAGCAGCCGTTGTTAACGTGAAACTCAATTAAAGTTTATAAATTTAATAAAAAGCATTTTGATTCATAAATCTTGTTTACTTGTGTGCATTTTTTAACTGACAGCGAAAAAGTTTGCATTTCTACTGTGAAAAGTTAAACGTCTTGAACAGTCGTTGAATAGGCTTCACATCCACATCGAAAATAAAAAGTAATCAACATGTCTTCCAAATTAAAAGTAATTGAAATTACACGGATTACGGAACAGGCCGGATAGTGTAATATTTACCTAACACATTCATACCATACATATAACCACATACAAAAGATTTTCTCCCACTAACACTACAAAATACCTTTCATCCAGTTCTACCTATGACCTTTCCACACAACCTTTGCACCCGACAACATTCAGTGGCAAGATACACATTACGCAACCTTTCTAAGCCACACGGCAATCGTTGGATACATTTCCCTATAAAAAACTACAGTTTCAAAAGCTCTGCAACCTTAGTACTAAGTACTAAAAAGAGTAAAAGCTCTTTTTAGCCTTTAAAATTCATCTCTGGCATTACCCCTTGACATTTGCCTGAACTTCATGCATATCGCGTGGCTTTTTACAGCATTTTTTTTTTCTTTCCCCTTATTACTGCAAATTAAATTTAATTTAAGCTTTATAATGGATTAGAAGAAAAAATTTTGCCACACCAAAAATTAGAAACGTCGATCGGAACAACAATTTTCACCTGCAGCTCGGATATAAGGTACATCACCTGGTGATGCTATACACAGGTTAGTTTTCAAGAATTGTATTAATATTTGCAAATGTATTTATTTTTGTTATTACAAATTTCAGTTCTGATAAGGATTTCACCAGCATTTACATATACGATGGTCCAGGAAGTGGTGGAATATTGCATCCTCTTGATACATTATATTCTGCACCAATTATTGCCCTACGTTTCAATGTTGGTAAAAACAGATAATAAACGTCCATTGCAAGTTTTAGAAAACCGTCTTTTGTAAGAAGTACAAAAAAAAAACCACATAATTAGATTTCAGGTATTGACCGTCTTTGCGAAAATGCCGTCATACACATAACTATGGGCGATAATACATATCTGTGGGCTTCCGATAAAACACCCTAAGTCAGAACAAGACAATTCTCCATGATTTAAGTCCTAAATATAAAATTTAAATACTCTGCTATTTGTATAATCGCCATGTCTCTATGACTTCATGTTCCAGGGATATAAGGGTGTCCCATAGTTCACGCAAGAACTGATTTTGTCGCCATTCGCGCAGTGGAGTGTTATGAATCAAAAGAAAAAAATAATTTGACAGCTGACACCTTAAGATTAGTAAAAAAAATGTATGGAAAGAAAAGATTCAACGCTGCATCAACGAAATTGAGCCACATTATTGAAAAGTGGTTAGTCAGATTTTAGGCTCTCCTGAAAAGTTGTCAATCTCGAGTCAGGCCGTTCCGTCGAATGTCCACAGATATGAAATCTTTTACACAGAATCCCCCAAAGAGTTTTCTAAATTTTTTTCTGTGCATGCGAAAAATGGGTAACTAACGTCTGAAACCTAACCCTGCTTTTGACGTCTTCGATGTTCATGGTCATAAACAGCCCACATCCAACAAGGTACATTAAAAACAAACTTTTTTTAGGTACATCAAAGGTGGAAAAATAAGTATGTAATAAAAATGCTTATAATATTATAAAATTGATACGTAGATAATTTAAATTATAACTTAAAAAACATTGAGACTATCTTAAAAAATAAAAAAAGATTTCAAAAAGAAAAATAATAATAACAATCTTTAGAAATTACAATAATATAATAATAGTGACAGAAGATACAATACATACTAAGAGAAAAGGTTGCTTTTTCATTCACAAAATAATCACGAGCGAAAAGTCTAAATCTTTCTATACCCACAACAGTGCTACAACGATTTGGCAATGAGTTCCACAACCTAACAGCGTTGATGAAAAACATCCTTGAAGAGTTGAGATAGTTGTATTTTGGAACAATAAGCACATGACTTCTTTGGGATATACTAAATGGCAGTTTATCATAAAGATATAGAAGTGTTTTTGAGCAAATAAGTTTTTATAAGAAAATGCAATTCCTGTAGTTGAGATAGCTTATTATGTTACATCCGAGGATTGAATTGGGATATATGGTCATATTTACGCCAGCCATATACATATCGTGTAGCATGATTAAATGCAAGTTTAAGTTTAAGTTGAGAACTTGAATCCAGCTTACTATAAACTATTTCCGCATACGTAATAATTGGAATTTTTGTCTATTAACATGGCCAATTCTTCATCTGTTGAAAGACGTTAAGATTCGGCAACGCTTAATATAAATTTTTTAATAGCTGTTTCACTCGAAGGGTATGCGGCAAACAACTTTTTGGCAGTAGAAGCGCAGTCTCCGTTTCCACAAGATCACAGATGCATTTCAGTAGCCATAGTTAAATGATCTGCAGATATAGTTTGCATCAGCTCTCTACACTTCCGTTGTTTTGTTGTCAAAGCACTTACGGAAAACTTTTTTTCTCGCCTTCCGTAATGGAATATTTGTGTGGAGGTGGATGCTGCGACATCAGGGGTGAATTCAACAGCATTAATGGTTGAACTCAGATAAAAAGCATTTTCATGCATGAATCGTGCCTTATCTCTCCGGGATCTATTCCACCTTGATCGAAATTCAAAGCGTAGCCTTTTCAAATGATTTTTATGCTTTCCATAGTCGACATCTCTTATCATCTCTCATGCTGAAAATTTATGCCTTTAAGCAAAATTAATACAAAGTTTTATTAATTGAGAAGAGAACTGCGCAAAAACCATTTATTTCAGCTAAGAATCGACGAGCAAGGATTGAACTTGGCTGATTGGAACACTACAAAAAGGAAGACAGTCCTCTTTTCTGATTACTTCAAATATAATTTCAGCGGATCAGACAGTTCTTGCCGAGTACGTAAGCCAAAAGAAAAACGGGTTGATCCACGATACACAAAAAAAAACATAAGGTGTGTCTTTTAGCACGGCAACGATCCCAAACACACCTCCAAGCTTCTAAAAGAATGGATAGTGAATAACAAGATCAAAGTTTTGGATTGGCCTGCACAATCCCTGGATCTCAATCCTATTAAGGACCTAAAGGAAATTGTTGAGAGTAATAATAAATAAAGAAAATTGTAAAAATTTAGATTCCTTATTTAGTACAATCGTTTGGGAGAATAAAATGATGTTACCTGGAAAGTTTTGCGGGATTTTTGCAAACGAGTTATTTTATAGATTTCGATGTGCTCTTTCAGAATTTCAACTTTGCTACCTCGAATCGTGTTCGCTCGCGCCGCCATATTGGAAAAATGGCGCTCAAAATCAGTTTTTTACAAATTTCTCGTTAACGGTTACATTTAGAGAAAAATATTGTGGAACAATATTTTAGCTTATGAAATTTTCTATAAAAGTGACCCTTCAATTGTTTTCGTACGACTTATAACTCAGGAGATATCCTAATTCAAAATTTGAAAAAAATTAGTAAATTGTGCATGCCGCATATGAATCGGTACAGTGATGTGTTGAGCTTAAAATTACGATATCTCATGAACGCTGAGTCACACGTTTAAAGTAAAAATATTTGTTTATAAGGAATTTCTTGCACTACAATATACATATGTGGTTTTTTTTCAGATGACCTATAATTAGGGAGATATTTTTTAAACAAATCTAAAATTTAGAAAAAAACCGTTTTTTCAAAATAGCTCCAAAAAGGTTCGTCCTAGAAAAAAAATTGTTCATGCATTTTGTAGAACGTTTAATTCCCTATAAGAACATTGTACTATGCACAGATTAATTAATTAAATAATTAACTCATTAGCATAACATAAGCATAATGTACGTAGTCATTACTCCGTGCTTATGTTTTGTCCGAAATTTCACAGGGTGTATTTCCTCCAATAATTGACTCCCTATTTTCTCATTAAAATACGATAATTTCAGCATCATTATTTTAGAAGAATCCAAATATTTTGAAATAAAAAAACTTGCGAACGCGTACACAGAGCGAAAGATGACTCCTAAAAACAAGAAGATTGTCGTTTTAAAAGTAGAAAATAATTAAAATTTTCCATATAGAAATCTCTATGACTTAACTTAAAAAATCTCCTTAAAAATTCGAAAAGATTTCGATATGGAATATAACATAGAATGATGAAAGACACGCAAGAAACTTTTTAATTTCAAATTTTAAGAGGAAAATCGTATTAATAGATTTTTTTTAAGTGTAATTTGTTGCACCTAACACAACCTCTAACAAAAAACAAATCATAAGCCTGATATTCGATGTGCCTATTCTTCATATCTAAGTGTAGCATTTTTTTTTTTTTATGAAACAAATGTAAAACTGAGGAAGTAAGCAATTAACAATGCCTACATGAATTTTGCTTTCTCGGCTAAAGACAACATGATATGTCCCGATAATTTTGAGAGCATTCTAATGTTTTTAGGTTAATGCATACAGCACACTCTTTAAGAAAAAAAATATTAAATTAAAAGAATTCTTACTGCATTGTTGCTTTCTTTAAGTGCACTTAAGATAAAGATAATTTAATTATTTTACTACAATTTATGTAAAACATTTTACCAATTTACTTAACGGAAATTGTAAAAAGTTTGGTACCCCATCCTACAATAAATAGCTGGAAATTTAGCAGACCATTTGCATTAGCATTGGAATTTCTTCAATAGACAGACAGCCGTGCTATAAATATGCTGATGTGTAAGTAACAAAGAACTTGAAGTAAATTCGCATATTAACTGCTCTTTTTTCCTTTCTGCAGTTTATGCTTTTGTGGTTAGCATCCTTGTGGTACCACAAGTTATTGCACTCAATGCTTGTACTGGACGCCAGCTGGGCTATAAGGTCCAAGATCCTGATGATTGCCAAGGATATTACATTTGCTTAGGCTCTCTTGGTGCATACATCGAAAATTGCGGATTCGGTTTTAGATTTCATGAACAACAGCAGCGTTGCGTTATTGGCAGGTGTCCACCTTGTCAATGCTCATCCAATTCACAGCTTGAACCATCCGAAGATTCAAATTCACTTTCTCCTTTTCTACCATTCCTGCCTTCAAAACCATGCTCATGTGGTAGCAGTCAAACAAATCCACCGTCAAACCGGCCACGGCCTCCATATCGTCCAGATCTTCCAGGCAATCATAAGCCATCTAGACCAGAAGTACCAGAAAAGCCTGGACATGAACATAAACCACAACCACCACCGCAACGACCGGAAAATCCAGATCAACCCTGCGATGAAGAACCTCCTCTAAAGCCTACTCGACCACCACCACCAGCCACATCAAGACCAGAAGTAACAGAAAGGCCTGGTGATTTACCTACACCACGCCCACCACCAAATACACCAAGACCAGAATTACCAGAAAGGCCTGGTCATGAACACACACCCAGACCACCACCGCAACGACCGGAAAATCCAGGTCAACCTTGCGATGAAGAACCTCCTCTAAAGCCTTCTCGACCACCACCACCAGCCACATCAAGACCAGAAGTAACAGAAAAGCCTGGTGATTTACCTACACCACGCCCACCACCAAATACACCAAGACCAGAAGTACCAGAAAGGCCTGGTCATGAACATACACCACGACCACCACCAAACACATCAAGACCAGAAGTACCAGAAAGGCCTGGTCATGAACATACACCACGACCACCACCACAACGACCGGAAAATCCAGATCAACCCTGCGATGAAGAACCTCCTCTAAAGCCTACTCGACCACCACCACCAGCCACATCAAGACCAGAAGTAACAGAAACGCCTGGTGATTTACCTACACCACGCCCACCACCGAATACACCAAGACCAGAAGTACCAGAAAGGCCTGGTCATGAACACTCACCACGACCACCACCACAACGACCAGAAAATCCAGATCAACCCTGCGATGAAGAACCTCCTCTAAAGCCTACACGACCACCACCACCAACAACATCAAGACCATCACAACCACCTCCTACGACATCACGACCTTCTTCACCAACAGCAGGTACTACTGAAACACCCTCTCAAAATACCGAAGCCAGTACAATACCGTCTCAAAGTACTGAAGCTTCAACAACACCCTGTGAAAGTACCGAGGCCACCACAATACCCTCTGAGATTACTGAAGCCACCACAACACAGTCTGAAAGTACTGCAGCATCAACAACACCCTGTGAAAGTACCGAAGCTACCACAGCACCATCTGAAACTTCAACTGCACCCTGTGATAGCACTGAAGCCACCACAATACCCTCTGAAATTACTGAAGCCACCACAACACCCTGTGTTAGTCCAAGTGATTCCACAACCACGACTAGTTCAACCACAACAACAACTACCACAACACCAACAGCATCAACAACAACTACTACTACAACCACTTCAAC
Source organism: Calliopum simillimum (assembly GCA_951812925.1). NCBI lineage: Eukaryota > Metazoa > Arthropoda > Insecta > Diptera > Lauxaniidae > Calliopum > Calliopum simillimum. The sequence goes on from OX638369.1 coordinate 95,741,365, forward strand.
AACAACTACAACAACATCTACCACAACAACGACTTGTTCTACTACAACAACAAGCACCACAACTACAACAACTACTACCACAACAACTACTACCACAACAACTACTACCACAACAACTACTACCACAACAACTACTACCACAACAACTACTACCACAACATCAACTACAACAACGACTTGTTCTACTACAACAACTACTACCACAACAACAACTTCCACATCAACTACAACAACGACTTGTTCTACCACAACAACAAGTACCACAACTTCAACAACGTCTACCACAACATCAACTACAACAACGACATGTTCTACTACAACAAGTACCACAACTACAACAACGACTACCACAACATCAACTACCACTACAACTTCAACAACATCTACTACCACAACGACTTGTTCTACTACAACCACAACCACTACTACAACGACTACCACAACTTCTACAACTACAACCTCTTCTACAACGACAACAACAACTACAACAACCACTACAACAACAACTTCCACAACACCCTGTGCTCCAGAATCAACATCGACAACTTCTTGCGTCCCGAAAACAACAGCAACAACACCTTGTCAAGGAAATCCAACAACGACAACTCCTTGCACACCCTGTAGCTGCATAAATAAAGCGGAAAATACAGGAAGTGAGACCACCGATGATTCAAAAAATCAAGCCGACCAACCAAATCAATCCCATCCATCGAATAACTGTCGCTCTCAACCACCAAATTGTGAAGAGTACAAAACGGGTTCGTTCATACGTGACACTGCCGATTGTAGTAAATACTACATCTGCTTGCATGGACGAGCCATTACGCAGCATTGTCCGAACGGACAGTTTTTCGACACCAGAAAACTTGTTTGCAATTTCGAACGTTTGGTAAAGTGCACAAATTGTTCACCAATCTCTAATTCAGAAAAACAAGAATCCAACGAATCATCCATGGAAGCAGATGAACAGGAAAATCAAAAGGATCAAGAATCTGCCGGATCTGAAGTTTGTAAAAATGCACCAAATGGTACATACATTTGTGATTCCAAGCGATGTAACAAGTACTACGTATGCTCCAATGGTAAAGGCATTACAAATTATTGTGCACCAGGAAAATGGTTTGATAGTGAACTTTTAGAATGCAAACCAAGGCGTTTGGTTAAAAATTGCCCAGCATCTCTACGAAATCGTATAAAAAATAAATTTGGAAAACACATTACCAAATTAATATAATAATGGTTAAAGAAATTATGATGTTTCACAAAAAAGAAAAGAAACCAAAAAAAAAAAAAACTAAACCAACAATTAGAAATAAACTAAGTACATATTTATCGGAAGCAATGAAACTTTGTTGATTTTTATTTTTTATTTTATACTACATATTTATTGGATGAACCAGACAGACCACAATTACGCTAATGGCCGTTTTTTATGCTCCATACTACCCTACAAGCATGTGAAAAATGTCATTGTTGGTTTGAGCTTACTATTTCATGTTTTGTTAGTAAAAACACCGACTAAGTATTGCAAAAACAGAGCAAAATGCATTAAGGAAAAACAAAAAAATGTTTATTGGAAGGCTGGTTTTCGTTACTGGTTTCATTGATCACCACTATCAAATCATCAGACAATTTTGCCGACATCCAAAAGAGCTATTCTGCTATGCAAAAAAAGTTTAAATATCGACGATTTACAACAGCATAGCGATACATAACAAGGAAAAAACAATAAAATTGGAACTTTTACGTATGCTGCATTAAATTTTTTGCTGTGATTCTCGACAATTCTATGCAAAGGACTCGATATACATAGTATGCTTGTCGAGTTCTTTTAGATGTCGGCAAATTCGTCTGATGAGGAGTGGCAGGTATAGAAAAGTATATATATTTTTGATCAGCGTCACCTCCTGAGTCGATATAGCCATGTCCGTCGGTCTGGCTGGCTGCCTGGAAATCAGGCCTGACGAGAAGGGGGGTAAGGGGGGATTCCCCCCTTCAATAAACTCCGGGTTCGGATTCAAGCAGAAACAAAATCTTCATTAATAAAACTTATAGTAGTTTTTTGCATGCTCGCGAAATGATATTAACGCTCAATTAGAAAAACGAGCCCAACCGACGAACACGAAACAAGCTCTTGAGAAAAAGCCCGTGCCCGCCTAATTATTATTATTTTTTTTTTTCAAACAAGAAAAACATAGATTATACATTGTCTGCTCACTTAAGCTTTTTGGACATATCTAATAAGTTTTTTTGTATGACTTAACTTACTCCATTTTCATTCTTAACACTTCACTTATAAATTATTTTCCATATTTTTATTTAAGAACAGAATTTTTTCAAGTTCGTGCTGCTAAACCTTCGTGTGACTTACGGGTAATCACGGTCCTCTAAATTAAGGTCTTTTGTGGTTAGGTACGGGCTCGCATGAAAATCGATTTCAAAGCCCGAGCCCATCGCTGGTAAGTAGAGTCCCACGGGCCATGAATGAAACTCGAGCCAACGCCCATTTTTACTCTCAACTATAAAAAAATGAAACTAATAATATATCCTTTTACAAAGCACATAACTTAAAAATTTTAAGGTACTGAATCCTGCCTTAAGGAAAATATTATTTGTTGAAAGGAAAATTATACAAGACCATTTAATAGCTCATTTTGAAGACAAAAATCAATACTTTGAGACAGTGCTGGATTACCTATTAGGCCGGACTCGGCCATGGCCTAGGGCCCCCGATTAGCAAGGGCCCACACGAAAATGTAAGTCCAAGCATGCTTTGAAAAAAAATTAAAACATAAAAATTGAAAATTCGAGGGACGCAATGACAACAACAAATCAATGACAAAATTAGAATTCCCAATGCTCGACGAAAGCAACGAAAAATGCTTCAACGAACTTTTCAAAGTTGAAACGCATAAAAAACGAGCAAAAAAGTTTTATGGGTCAAGAACGATTCGACATGATAAGTCTGATGTCCATTGAATCGGATGTTCTTCGTCAAATTGATTTTGAAGATGTCATGAATGATTTTAGTGATCTGAAATGTAGGAGAAAAGTTTTTTAAAGATGAACGTCGTTTTAATATTTAAAAGAGATGTCCAAAGATTATTCTATAAATTACTATACTGTAAACCCCCAGTGTTCATATCTCCGCTTTTTTATCCGATACGGATCCGTTACTGATCCGTTTGCGGGAGAAATTCCCAAAAAGAAGCGAATCGAAAGATATGAACCGCTTGGCACACTGGGTTATGTAAAATAAAAAAAATATAAAAAATATTTCAGAAAAAAAAAACTATTTTGATGGCTTTATTTTGTTAACAACCTTTTAATGATCCCAGTGTGCCAGGCGGTTCACCGTTTTTTTTTTTAGAATTTCTCCCGCAAACAGATCAGTAACGGATCCGTAACGGATAAAAAAGCGGAGATATGAACCATCTGGCACACTGGGATATGAATCAGCTGTTTAAATTCTATAAATGTATAAATAGAGATTAATTTTACAATTATTAAAAAAAGAGGGCCCCAAAATGTGAATGGCCTAGGGCCTTCATTTGGCTTAATCCGACACTGCTTTGAGACCAGATCCATACCTTAAAAATTAGTATTATTAAACACGTTTTTCTTTTTAATTAATTCAAATTTAATTTCCTACAACATAGGGCTTCCAGAACAAATATTTCGCCATTTGAAATTAACAAAAAAATCAATTTCTAGTCATAAAAATTTTCTTAAAAAATTGCTATTTTTGTTCCAAAATAACAAAAAGTTTAATATTTGGACCGAAATCTCCTAAGAATATAATGCTAGCCTAGTTATTCTCTACAAAAGTTGATTAAATGACATCTCCGAGAAAAACCAGTTGTCTCGAAGTTACGGGCAGTTTAAATGATTTGCCTTTTTTTAGTATATTTTTCAAACATTGATCGAAGACCGGCCAAAATCTTATTTTTGATTTTTTTTTTATCTTCTCTTCTTATACGAGATAAAATTGTGTTTTTTTAGAAGTATAGAACTTCGAATTGAAATAAAACACAAGAAAATCGTTTTAATGTCCATCAATTTAGCTTTATTGGAAGGATAATTTTATGCCATTAATGTTTAAATATGATTTCGGGCATGTGGCCGCCGCGGCTGGCTCGAATAAAGCCAATTCTACAGGTCCAATTTTCAACCACTTTTTCGAGCATATGGGGCCGTATGTCGGCAATAACGCCACGAATGTTGGCTTCCAAGTCCCCTAACGTTTCTGGTTTGTTGGCGTAGACGAGCGACTTCACATATCCCCAAAGAAAATAATCCAATGGTGTCAAATCACACGATCTTGGTCGCCAATTGACAGGTCCATTCCGCGAAATTATGCGCTCATCGAATGTTTCCTTCAATAAATCGATTGTGACGTGCGCTGTGTGGCATGTAGCGCCGTCTTGTTGGAACCACAACTCATCCACATTCATGCCATCCAATTCGGGAACAAAATAGTCGGTTATCATGGCTCTATACCGGTCTCCATTAACGGTAACTGACTCTCCAGCATTATTTCGGAAGAAGTATGGCCCAATGACTCCACCAGCCCATAGAGCACACCCAACAGTCAGTTTTTGTGGATGTAATGGCGTCTCAAGGGTCTCATGTGGTTTTTCTTCACTCCAAATGCGGCAATTTTGCTTGTTGATGTAGCCATTCAACCAAAAATGAGCCTCATCACTGAACAAAATTTTGCGATGAAAATCAGCATCGAGATCAATCTCATTTTCGGCCCATACACCAAAATCACGACGCATTGCATGGTCTCGCGGCTTTAATTCTTGCACAAGCTGGATCTTGTAAGGTCGCAAGCCAAGATCTTTGCGCAAAATCTTCCATAAAGTTGATGGACAAAGCTCCAATTGCTGTGCACGGTGGCGAATCGATTCATTCGGGTCCTCTTCAACATTTTGTTCTACAGCGGCAATTGTTTCTTCGGTGCGCACTGTTCGACGTCTCTGCGGATGCGTATTATCACATAGAGTAAACGTAGTGCGAAAACGATCCATGGTTAACCGAATTAATTGCTGTGATGGACGATTATGTCGACCATAAAATGGACGGAGCTTGCGGTAAGCTTCGCGAACTGAACCATTATTTTCGAAATAAATTTGCACGATTTGCAAGCGTTGTTCTTTTGTCAACCTGTTCATGATGAAATGGCAAACCAAACTGAACATAAATGACATTAGAGTTGCCAGATTTGACCACAAAATGCCAAATTTATCTCTATTCGAAAAACAAACCTCTAAAAAAAAACACCCTTTACTTATGTACTTATGTATGTTTGTTTGGAACGGGCAAAACTTTTTCTCGAAACGGGTACAGCGATTTTAATAAAACTTGGAACAGTGTTAGATATTAACATACAATGAAGAATGAGCTAGGTTTGCACTTTGTAAATGCTCGCCAGGGGGCGTGGCACAGCCCTAAATTTTAAATTTGATTTGATCATAACTCGCAAACCATACAAGGTATTTGAATGAAGTTTGGTAGGCAGGTACTGCTTAATAATACCTTGTGATAAACAAAAAGTGGGCGGGATCCATGCCATGCCCACTTTTTAACGCTTGAAAATTTTGATTCAATATTACTCGAAAACGACTCCAACGATTTTAATGAAAATTTAGGAGATTTTACCTCTGCAAACAAGAATTAATATGTAATATGCCATTATGTTGAGAAAACTCGTTGAAGGGCGTGGCACCGCCCACAAAAATATAATACGGTATGAAAAGAAAACTAATAAAGTAATCATTCTAAAATTAACTGTGGGGAGCATACTTGCTATAAGGCATCTCTGATCTGAAAGCGGGCAAAATATCGCCGTTGCGCGTGGAACCTCCCATACAAGCAAAATACGTTAAATGATATTTCTCGCAAATGTTACAAGGTATTTTAATGAAATTTGGTATGTAAGTACTGCTTAATAATATCTTGTAACAAACGAAAAGTGGGCGGGATCGAATAAGTGCCACGCCCACTTTTAACCCTTGAAAATTTTGATTCAATATTACTCGAAAACGACTCCGACAATTTTGATGAAAATTTAGGATCTGTTACCTCTTCAAACAAGTATTAATATGTCATATGTCATTATATTGGGAAAACTCGTTAAAGGGCGTGGCACCGCCCACAAAAATATAATGCGCTGTAAAAAGAAAACTACTAAAGCAATCTTTCTGAATTTAACTGTAGGGTACTTGCTATTAGGCACCTACGACCTGAAAGTAGGCAAAATATCGAAAGTGCGCGTGGAACCCCCCATACAAGTAAAACACATTAAATGCTGTTTCTCGCAAATGACACAACATATTTTGATAAAATTTGGTATGCGAATATGGATCAAGAGTATCTAAAGTACAACAAAAAGAAGGCTTTGTTTATTAATTGCGACGCCCACTTTTTTATCAAAATAAAAATTTTTGTTAATAACTCAGCCACAAAAAAAAAATGGAATGAACTGTTTAATGCTTATATGCAGTCTTATGTACTTTTTGACGCTAAATCCGTCTTCATCAGCAGAACTGTCATTATACCTGCAGGATTTTGAAATATCCTTGCTTGAAGTTAAAGAAAACGCTGTGTTCAGTCTTACAGCGTAACTACAAGAAAAGGTGAAATTCTTTTTTATTAATAGCATCGGATAGTTACACTCTTCCTTATCCAAATAACCTTTCAGATTTTTCCAATAGGATCCTCATTTTCCGAGTTATGATCCTTTGAAGATAAGATTTTTCAGCCGCCATACAAAAGACAAAATATTTTAGGTGCGTGGCATATCCCATTTATTTCTTTTAGGGCACTCTATTTCACCAAAAAAATTTGGAGTTCTTGATATTTTTCTATACCTTGCGATACTTTCCGAGTTTTTTTATTATTATTCTCATCGGTTAATTTATCATTTTGAAAGCGTGTCCAATTGGAGGTGAAAAGGTATGAATTTCATAACAAAAAATAGCTATGAATAAAAACATCGACTAAAATAATAAGATTAGATTGTTGACCGAGCAGGGATCGGTCTCCAGGTACTTAATATTAAACGGGAAACAAACAAAACCACAACTTGGCACATTTCATATATCTCTTAGGCATCCTGTGGGTTAGTACCGAATAAAAAAAAAACTACTAGTGGAGGGGCCCCAGTATATAACTACCCACGGGACCAGATTTTCTCTCCACGCCCTTGGTTGAAATAAATTTTTTGGGAAAACTGAGCAAGAAAATTCAATGAAATTCAAGGGATTGAAAATGAGCAAAATCTGTTAACGGACAAGCCTACCGCCCATAAAAAAAATATATTCAAAACGCAATATTAGGAGCATTATTTGCGATAACGCAAGCAAAATACACACAAAAATACTACGAATTGTAAGCGCAAGCTCTGATAAGAAACTGGGCGAATTCGGACAAGAGGGCGTGGCACCTCCCATATCAGTAAAAGTTTCTAAATGCTATACTAAAAGGGTTTTTTGAGATAATCCAACCAAATTTCACCCAAACACTTAGAACATTAACATTCAAACATTAAAAACCATAAATGCAAGCTCTGAGCCAAAACTTGGCGACCTCGGACAAGGAGGCGTTGTACCTCCCATATTAGCAAAAGCTTCAAAATGCTGTACTGAAAACGTTTTTTGAGTTAATCAAACCAAATTTTACTCAGACACTAAGAACTATAAACGCAAGCTCTGAGCAAAAGCTGGATGAACTCGGACAAGATGGCATGGCACCTCCCGTACAAGCAAAATTTTTTACTTTGCATAGGAAATTTCCTGTGTTACAAAATTGTGGAGAAAAATTTTTCTGTAAATGTTTGCGTTAGCGAGATATTTACAAAAAACTGATTTTAGCGACCTTTGAGCCTGAATAACTTTTTATGCGCACAATCTACTTCAATGGACTTTTACACATTATTCATTATGCTTTAATAAAGACGATTCCGGTGAAAAAATTCACTTGGAATTATTTCGCACAGCAGCTCTTTTTTCGTCTTATTTTCCTGGCCTAAAAATCGTATAAATTAAATAAACTTTTTAATTTTTATTAATAAAAGCCAATAAAAGTTTAAAAAAAACTTTTAGATTTTTGAAATAAAAGCATGAGTTGAATCAGAACTTTTTCTTTAGGAAATACAAGTATAAAATTTTTTTTGACTTATTTTTGCAAAAAATTAAAAAGAACTTATTTATTTTGTACTGTTAGACTAAGAGCCAGCAGGTGGCTGACCTATGTCACAGTATCAAGGTTGAATTTTTTTGTTGGCGTTTTTCTAATACTTAGTAGTTACTAGGGCTGTGCAACGAGCCGAACTAGTTCGATCAAACTCAAAACTCATGAGCTTTTCACACAATTTCAGTACCGAACTGAGTTCGTTTAGCTCAGCTCAACTCAGTTCGTAAGTTCGTGAGTTTTGAGCTGATCGTTTGATCGATCATCGAATTCGTTGTGAGCTGATCGTTTGTTTGTTGAGCTAGTAAGTTATGAGTTTTCTCGTTTGTTTGGTTACGTTCAGCGTGTTCGTTATGCGATGTATATGATTGCAATCAGCGTTGTAAGAATTGCGTAGAAATAATACGTAAGGTTTAATATTATACACGAATATAAAACAAATATTTCGCATAGTTTGTTTTTTTGCTCTTAATTTGAAATTGTGAACTTAATAAAATTGAAAATAAAACTAAGACGTTTTGACAAATGATTTTGAATGAAAAAGTTAATTTTTTTAGGGTTGCCACTGTTTTTTGTAATAAAATCAAAATTTTCTATCAATAAATTGCTAAAATCATTATTTTCTCTCTATAAATTGACATCGAAAGACGTTTTTTTTGGAAAATTGCATTTCTTTGTCAACTTTCTTTATTGATAGTTATAGAATCGACCCAAAAACCCATAGTAAATTTTTTGGGACTGCCACCTGGTTTTTTTAATAACATCAAAATTTTCTTTCAATAAATTGCTAAAATCATCATTTTCTCTCTATAAATTGACATATTGGGTCCAAAAACGACGAAACAAAAATTTAGGGTTGCCATATAAGGGTTGCCATATCAGAGTTGCCAGACGTTTTTTTGGAAAATAGCATTTCTTTTTCAACTTCCTTGGGCGTTATTTCCTAACGGTAATTTTTTGGGGTTGCCACCTCGTTTTTTTAATAAAATCAAAATTTCTTTTCAATAAATTGCTAAAATCATAATTGTTTTCTCTATAAATTGACATCTTGGGTCCAAAAACAATAAAAAAGTTAACAATTAAATGCAATTTTGCGAAAAAAAGTCAGGCAACCTTAATATGGCAACCTTAAATTTTTCTTTCGTTATTTTTAGACCCAAGATGTCAATTTATAGAGAGCAAATGATGATTTTTGCAGTTTATTTCAAGAAAATTTTGATTTTATTAAAAAAACCAGGTGGCAACCCCAAAAAATTTACTATGGGTTTTTGGGTCGATTCTATAACTTTCAATAAAGAATGTTGACAATGAAATGCAATTTTCCAAAAAAACGTCTGGCAACCCTAAATTTTTGTTTCGTCGTTTTTGAACCCAAGACGTCAATTTATAGAGAGAAAATGATGATTTAAGCAATTTATTGATAGAAAATTTTGATTTTATTAAAAGAAACAGGTGGCAACCCTAAAAAAATATGTTGGATTTTTTTAAAGTTTATCTAAGCGGTTAAAGGCTAAAATTAAATTTTTTTTTTTTGAAATGTATGGTTTAAGCAAATTTTACAAAAAAAAAAAAAAAAAAACATGTGGCAATAATGAAAGTTGCTTCTGCTGTGTACAGCGAAGAGCCGAAGTTCAAACAAAAAACAACTATGCAAAATATTTGTTTAATATTCGTGTATAATATTAAACCTTAAACTTATCCCAATTCTTACACATTTTTTGCAACGCTGATCATATTCAACGCATATCGAACACGCTGAACGTAACCAAACAAACGAGAAAACTCATAACTAACGAGCTCAACAAACAAACGATCAGCTCACAACGAATTCGCTGATCGATCAAACGATCAGCTCAAAACTCACGAACTTACGAACTGAGTTGAGCTGAGTTGAGCTGAGCTGATCGATCTTGTTCGTTGTGTATGGCGAAAACTCGAACAGGTTCGATCAGCTCATTGCACAGCCCTAGTAGTTACATATTAACTTTTGTTCCAGTCAAATCTTGAGAGATGTTGTCTAGATATCAGGTGCTTAATGTCGAGAAAATTAGTCTTTTACCAATAACTTTCTAAAGGATATTTCTATAAAAAAAATGTTGTTCCAAAATTTTGTTGCTCAGACAAGTTCCTTTGGAAAAGTTGGGCAAGATGTTTTCTTACCACTTGCTGTTCATTATTTATAGTTATTTCAAAATCTGTATTCATATTACTTAAAAGAGGATATCTCCTTAACTATATTTTAATCGTATGAATTAACTTTTCTAAAGGAAATCTTTTGAGCTATAAATTGTAGACTATAATTTGTCTGTAAAAGTTACTGTCAGCAAGAGACTGATTTTCCCGGCCGTTTAATGTGTTGTGATCTAGTTCTCGAATTTTATTATCTATCTTAAAACTACAAAATAAACTGTTAGAAAAAAAACACTAATGTCTGAAAGTCAAATTTTACTGGGGAACACCTCCTAAGCTGTAGTTATAGCAATTTTTCAGAGATACAAAATTGTAAACCAATATTTTTTTTTTTTTTTTTGTAAAAACATCCCTTAGCGAGATATTTGCAAAAAAAAGATTTGCATCACTTAAGTTTTGACTAGAACAAAATATCATACCTACTTTTGGAAGAATGCCCACAAAAATATGCATTCTTAAAAGCTTTTTGTTACGGTTTTTTTGAACTTTTTGGGATAGAAATTGTTAAGTGGAGGGTCGGAGTACTAAATTAGAATGCAAATAAAAAGATTAGTTGGGTTTTTTCATAAACGTTATAACAATTTAATGAAAAGGTTTTTCACTACAAAAAAAGCACAAAATGTCACGATACAAATCTATGATTTTAGAGGTAGCAATTCCAACGTTGCTGTCCAACGATGACACTATGCTGCAGAACTAGAAGGAGATGGGGCTGCTGCATTGATGTCCTTTAGGTCAAATTATATCCGTCCAACGTTGCTGGTGTTTCGCTTGTTGAATGTATATTTTGTGTTAAAAGTTTTCCCGTTGAATCGTTGCGTAAATTGTTGACTGTGGTATAGCTCAATGTGTGTGGTATCGTTAAAAGATGTTCGGTGTGTTTTACTGTGGTTTTAAATTATACTTTTTCGTGAATTTATGTTAAAAATAAACTTTTGTGCAAATTTAGGTTGTGTTCGTGTGGCTTGTTGTAAAATCAATGACGATGGCGGCGATCGAACGAAAACCCCACTTCGGGTTTTCGTTCAATGCGACAGCAGCGCTTTCAGTGTTGGCGGCCATTAGCAAAAACGATTTGCTTGTGCCGTACACAAACGGTTTACGTTCTACGTAAACAGAAATTAAAAAACCTTTTTAAAAAATTGTCCTTGCTATAAGCAGTATGCTGTTGCTAAATTATGACTTTGAATGATGATAGTACGGTAAATCGTTAGTCTCTCAATTTAATGTTTTGTTTTAGACCATTCCTTAAATCACATCACAAGAAATATTTTTTAGAGATCTTATTAACTCAAAATCAGAGCACTAGATGACCTAAGCCATATACATTTGATCATATCGTCGGGTAAAACTACAACTACATATCTTCATTTCTGATGTTTTGAGAAAAACGCTTTTAAGTTTTTTGAAATTCAATTTTTGTATGAGATTTTGCAATTTTCAATATTTGCTTTTTGTATAAATAATCGGATGAGGACTACATTTTAAAAAACCGATCAGATAGGAAAGGAGCTCTGTTTTTTCATCATGTTGCTGTATATTGAACTCAAAACGCCAAAAAAGTAAATATCTAGTTGTAGTCTTTACCGATGGGATCCCTTCTAAATCTTGAAAATCAATATCTTGAAAAAAATAATCTTGAAAAAAAAAATCTTGAAAGATTTTGATTTTCAAGATTTTGATTTCAAGATTTTGGTTTTCTAGATTTTGAAATTCTGTCAAACGACCCCAACCCTTTGCCGATATAATCAAAATATCGGTAAGTATATCCCATATTAATAACACAGGCCCACAAAAACAAAAAAGTACCCTGCGCGAAAGATCAGACCATCTGAACTTTAAGTTTTCGGAGCCGCTGAATCCGAATATGGTGCCAGAATAGCGAAGTTGTTTCGCGTTTTTTCAGAAATCAACAATAATGCTGAAAACTACAGATGTATGTTAAGTGATCGGGTTGTCTAGTAGATGAGAAGTTGTCAGGGAACAGGGAATGGATTAGTTATCTTTTAAAGAAACTGTAAAGGATATTTGTATTCAATTTGTTCTATTGAGTTAATTGAGCAGGTAGCCAATATCAACATTGGTGAATTCGCTTAGATCATTGCAAAAGAGTTCTCTTGCAGCCCTTTGCTCGGCTCTAGATAAAACAGGACAGTGTCATAGAAAGTTTTCGAGAGATATCTTCTCGTAAGCATCCATGCAAACTCCTGATGGTCCGATGTTTTCAAGTTGTTAAATGATGGCCAGATTGCTGTGAATATCGTGCAAGTTTTTAAGGTTCTCCGTTAGGCAATCGCCGCCTTGAGAAAATACTTTTCTTCAATAGAAGAAATTTACGTGTGCTCATATTAGATGAAAATTATATTATTTTTTTGTTTATGTCCTTAAAATATTTTTATTTTAATCGCAATTATTCGCTTTTACGAAAATTAAATGGAGTTAGGGATGGTAATGGGCTTCCGTTCCAGTTCCGAAGGTTCGGAACTTCCGATTGAAAAAAAAGAGACAAGCAATAAAAGTTCCAATTATATATATGTTTTTTATCCACGACTCCGGTTCCTAATTTGGTTCAGGCTCCGACTCCGAAAAATCAAATGAAAATATTCGGTTCCAACTCCAGTTTCGATGAAACTACCTCCGTAATATTTTTGGCTTAAATATAATCAGCAGAAAAAAATTTGTTTTTTGGAACTTTATTTATAATGTTCCGCATTGACAGTTCAAAAGCCTGTTACATTCTATATTTTGTCGTTTTTAGGCAATTATTTAATAGCGTCTCGCATTGCTATTTCAAAAATTTGGTCACAATGTATTAAAGACTTCGTTGGCCTTAAAACCAAAAGGTAACAAATTTTTCGCTGTAGAATTTCACTTTGTCTCTTCCTAATAGCTGCTCCAATTATAATGCAAAAATGACAAGTAATATGAATCCACATTCTTCAACATAAAAATGGTTCTGTCCTTAAACATTAAGTCTTATTTTTAAGTTTAATTCTGCAAGAGTTGAGTTTATGTGTAAACACCTACATCTATCGCGAATATTAAAATTTTCAGGTTTTTAAGCGAAATTTTATTCACTTCAAGATGGTACGAATATTTTAATTTTTGCGATTGAGTTAAAAATATCCAAGAAATGTCGAGCTAAAAGTAATCAGGCACAATTTTAGATAGTTTCTAATTGATTACAAATCACGCACCCATAATTGACTTCAAACAAATTAGTATGTTTAACACGGAACCATAAGCTATCATTTGTTGAGAACTCGATATGCACAATCTAAATTGACTGTACTCAAATTACCAATTACAACTTCTGCATACCATAACTTTGTATTTGCTCACTGTAATAACATAAAACTATTTGCATACATACATTTATCTGGAGTACCCATATCCAATTAGAAGAGTACATTTTTATGTAGATTGCAAACTTGTGCTGATGATGACAATTTATTTATTTGTTTAAGACAAAACAAACTCAAGTGCTCACAAATATTTTACCCTTGGTCCAAACTGCACTTAATTGGTATAAAAGCCAAGGTAAAACTTCAATGTCAGCACAGCAGTGACAAATTTAGTTAACTAACCTTCAGTCTAAAGTGTTGCTACCGTATTGAAAACGCCATGAAAGCTGGTACTTATATAAGCATTTAGAATATAGAGCAATTAAAAAAACTTAATATTTTTTGATTTTTCAGTGTATTTTTTGCTTATCACCTTATTGGCGATAACCGATTTGAGTTTTGCTGCCAGGCGTAACTCACCCGATTGCACATCGTATAAAAATGGCGACCTGATACCAGATCCCAGTGATTGCTCACACTTTTACAAGTGCCATAGAGGACGTTCCATTCGAAAAATTTGTGCTCGCGGTTACTTTTTTGATGATAACCTTAAAGCATGTAATCTTGCAAGACTAGTCGACTGCACAGGAAATGGCCAAAGGATAACATCGGCTCCCATTGTTTGGAATTCGGAAGTAGAAGCAGCTACAACAGAATGTCCTCCAACAACAACACCATGCGCTACAACAACAAAGCCACCTTGTCCTACAACAAACCCACCTTGTTCTAAAACAGCATCAACATCATCTTGCTCCACTACAACAACTACGACCCCTTGTTCGACTTCAACTACGACAACTAGTTCGACAACCACAACTACTACAACAACTACGACCACAACAACATCTACTACCACTAAGACAACAACTTCTACCACAACACCTTGTTCGACCTCAACAACAACAACTAGCAAAACAACAACTACCACTACTACTACAACAACGACAACAACAACCACTTCCACCACAACACCTTGTTCGACCTCCACAACAACTACGACAACAACAACCACTTCCACCACAACACCTTGTTCGACCTCCACAACAACAACTAGCACAACAACAACTACCACTACTACTACAACAACGACAACAACAACCACTTCCACCACAACACCTTGTTCGACCTCCACACCAACTACTACAACGACAACAACTACGACAACCACAACACCTTGTTCGACCTCCACAACAACAACTAGCACAACAACAACTACCACTACTACTACAACAACGACAACAACAACCACTTCCACCACAACACCTTGTTCGACCTCCACAACAACAACTAGCACAACAACAACTACCACTACTACTACAACAACGACAACAACAACCACTTCCAGCACAACACCTTGTTCGACCTCCACAACATCAACCACTACTACAACCACAACACCTTGCTCAACCTCCACAACAACAACTAGCACAACAACAACTACCACTACTACTACAACAACAACCACTTCCACCACAACACCTTGTTCGACCTCCACAACAACTACTACCACAACAACTACTACAACGACAACCACAACACCGTGTTCGACCTCCACAACAACAACCACTACTACAACAACAACTACTACTACAACAACAACAACCACTACCACAACTACTACAACGACAACAACTACGACAACCACAACACCTTGTTCGACCTCCACAACAACGACCACTTCTACAACAACAACTACTACAACCACAACACCTTGTTCGACCTCAACAACAACCACTACTACAACTACTTCCACAACAACAACAACTACTACAACGACAACAACTACGACAACCACAACACCTTGTTCGACCTCCACAACAACAACTACTACAACAACAACTACCACAACATCCACTACTACAACTACTACCACAACAACAACTACTACAACGACAACAACTACGACAACCACAACACCTTGTTCGACCTCCACAACAACAACAACTACCACAACATCCACTACTACAACTACTACCACAACAACAACTACTACCACAACCACAACTACTACAACGACAACAACTACGACATCAACAACACCTTGTTCGACCTCAACAACAACCACTACTACAACTACTTCCACAACAACAACAACTACTACAACGACAACAACTACGACAACCACAACACCTTGTTCGACCTCCACAACAACAACTACTACAACAACAACTACCACAACATCCACTACTACAACTACTACCACAACAACAACTACTACAACGACAACAACTACGACAACCACAACACCTTGTTCGACCTCCACAACAACAACAACTACCACAACATCCACTACTACAACTACTACCACAACAACAACTACTACCACAACCACAACTACTACAACGACAACACCTTGTTCGACCTCCACAACAACAACCACTACCACAACAACAACTACTACAACAACAACACCTTGTTCGAGCTCCACAACAACAACAACTACTACTACAACATCTACTACTCCAACAACTACTACTACAACAACAACTACAACCACAACACCTTGTTCGACCTCCACAACAACAACCACTACTACAACAACAACTACTACTACAACAACAACAACCACAACAACTACGACAACAACCACCACCACAACAACAACAACAACAACAACAACAACTACTACTACTACAACAACAACAACTTGTTCGACCTCCACAACAACATGTTCCAGTTCAGCAACAACCAAGTGCTCCACAACAAAAACACCATGCACGATAACAACCACATGCTCAACACCCACCACAACACCATGTACCGCTGCAACAACACCATTATCGACTCAAGTCCCAGTTGAAATACCAAATCCTGCATCTCCACTAATTGACAGAAGCGATTGTTCTTTACTCGCCGATGGTACACGTCTTTATGATGCCAAACATTGCCGCCGATTTTATGTTTGCTATCAAGGTAAACCAAAGCGTTTGAAGTGTCGTCCAGGCATGTGGTTTGACATGGAAAAATCAGCTTGCAGAAATCGTCGTTTAGTTACCAATTGTAAAGCAAAGTGTAACTAAATATGAATTTCTCTATTAATTCATTCTCTGAATTACACTAAGTGTACCCATCTAAATATTTTTGTTCACCGAATTATTTTATGTAATCGTCTTTATCTATAAAAGTTTATTGACGAAACTCAGCGTTGACTGAAATTTTTCTAAGTCGTATTACGGCAAAGTTTAGGTACCAGCAGTTTTCGTAATAAAATTTTATAAGTAAATACAAATATATTTGGTATTAAAATATACGACATATATATCTATAATAATGTCAGGAGCATTTAAATTTTGAGTTTTATTTCCTTTAAGCAAAACAATAGCTCTGTCGGAGGTGAAATTCAATGCAAACTTGTGAGGTGAAATGCGGCTCGTTTCTTACTTTCAAGTGCCGATCAAGAAAAAGATATCAAAATGATATCAATATGATATCCAAAATTTGTGAGTGACATACTTAAATGTGATATCACACTGATATACGTATTGTAATGCTTGGCGTATATCAAAATGATATCAAAATTATATCAAAAAATGATGACAGAATGATATCAAAAAATTATGTCAAGATGATATCAAAAAAGTATATATAAATTACATAAAAGAATGATATCAAAATGATATCACAAATTTTTTTAATAATGGATAAAATATCTATTAAAGTAATTAGTGTTATTAAAATCTAAGTTAAACTTTAAATTAAAAACGAAATTGAATATTATTTTTCGGCTTTATCATCCGGAAGGTTGCCCTTATTTTCCGAAGTTGTTGAAGGGTAAGAGGTGGACTTGGTTGCCGTTCACGCCCTACCCATTGCCTTTGTGATGTCCACAACAGAGCACTTCTCAAACCCTTTCACCTTTGTGATTGCAGCAAAAAATATTTATTTATAAATGAGTAATGAAATGTCATTATTGTTGTCGAACATTAAAACTTACTTTTCAACAATGTATCCGTCATGATCCCTTTGAAAAGGAGCTTGCCAGTTTTCCACTGTTGCCACACATATTTAGCAGTGACTCTATTCGAAATAATAGCGGTGATGATACGTATTGCTCACGCATTGTTGTAAATTCCATTTACAATTTTCTGTAATTTGATGCAACATTTGTCCCATCGTCGTCATTTCTTTCTTGGTTTTCTTCTTGATCTTCGAAAATACCTGCGAGTTGTTCTTCGAGGTGCATTAGTGCCTCGTCGTTTGCCACGGCTTGTCCACCATCTTCAAGTAAATCTAGAAAATTATCTGAAAAGTATAGGCACATTTGGAAATTCATATATAAAAATAAAGTTGCGAAAACGGCAAATCTAGGCAACAAATTATAATCCATTTCATTTTCATTTAAAGAAATTCGTTTCTGTATTGTTTGAAATATTTTTGTTTTTCAGCCGAACAACTGTTATAACAAGTAGAGATAGTTTGAAGTTCGGTTCTTACGGAACTACACGTCTCGTCACAATGTCAGTTACGTACGTTAATTTTGATTGTGAAGGTTGGTTTCCATATGCTCGGATTTACTCTTTACGACTCGTCACGTCTATATTGGTTGGCCCTTAAGACACAGCTAGTAAGAAGAAATGGAAAAACTACTTTAAGTTTACTGCTTATGACATTTATTGTCAAAAATAAATCTCTTTTTTGCTTGAATTACGCTGCCGTTCAACTTCTAAATTCGTCAGACCTACCGTCTGCGGACAACACCAAAAATTGCTCCAGTGCTTCTTTCTTTGCATCTCTTGGGTATATATCTCTTCGTCATCATTTCTCAAAAAGTGACAACACTTCATGTGTCATTTTTCTTAGAATTTTCAATCAAATACCATGCAGCAAAAAAATCCAAAGCTGGAAATAATTCTTGATAAATACAATCTCAAAATGTTACAATTATTTTTAATTCAGTGTTTTTAGCTTTTTATAGTTAACTATTATCGCCGGTGGCCAAATTTTGGCCTTTTACTTATAGATAGATACACTTTTTCCGAGTACCGTTTGATAAAAAAGAAAGCAAGAACATTGATTACACAGGCCTGCAAATTCGACACTTTTTTTTCCTCTCTTAAATTTTGAAGCCAATTATGGTGGTTTGGGACCTCCTGATCACGAATTTGAACTTGGTTTCTTGGCATCACGTCAGAATTTTGAGATATTCCAGTTTTCATAACCTCAAAAATAGTAGAAAATCGTGTGTTTTTCACTATTTTTTTAAATTTTCTCAAAATTTGGACGTGATTTAGGCTCAGCATCAAAAAATACATTAAAAAGCACTCTCGTAATTTTAAGAGGGGTACCCTTGTTCGTCTGTGCAGCATTTGAAAACTTATTAATTCAATCGTTTGTGCTTACGTACTCTTCAATATCACGCCTAAAATACTCAACATATTTAAGCCATTCTTGCACCATATATTTTGTTGGTGCTTCCCGTACGATCTTGATAGTTGCTATCCATAATATTCATCCAGATATCAAGTTTCATAATGCAGGTAAAGTGAGTAGAAATGAGTTTTATTTTTTTTTTTTTTTTGTTTAGGTATGTTTTCTTTATGTACCGAGCGCACCGTACTTTCATTTAATTACCCCTATTATCAAGGAAAATCTGTCGGAATATCAGGCGGATATATGGTGTTAATATGGTTTCAATATACCTACTGGTGCGGGCGTAGGAGCGACTCAAATAAAATTTTCAATTATATAGAGATTTTTTTTGTATGAGGGGTATAACACCCCCTTGTCCAATCGATTCCATATTTCTTATAAATGTGTTGGATCACCAAAAAAACATCTGGTGCAAATATGGTTTTGATACGTCCAGTAGTATAGGCGTGGTAGTCTTGTATATACAAAAAAGGCACTTAAGTAAAACTTAAATCACTGAAAATTGTGACGTGCTGGAATTTTTTCACTATTTTTCTCGTAATCAGCACACTTAAATCTATAGAAATCGCTTTTTAAAACTTAGAGAGAAAAACCCATGCAGGACTGTGTTATTAATAGTAAGTATTGGATGCAGCAGGCTCGGTGTATCTCCAAACCGAATAACATTAAAATTGGTGAAGTGCTTGTGCCGAAAAACTTCCCATATATCGGTAAGACTCAAAAAGTATCGAAAAACATATAAAATGTCGCTAAAAGTCTTAAAGTATCAAAAAAAATACAAACAAAATATCGAAAAGAGCTCAAAAGTATCGACAAAAATCGGTATGTGTATCAAAAAATCTAAAAGTATCGAAAAACATCCAAAATATCGGTTAAAGTCTAAAAGTATTGAAAATCATCCAAAATAACGCTAAAAATCCAAAAGTATCAAGAAACATCCAATGCATCGGTAAAAGTCCCAAAGTATCGAGAAACATCCAAAATATCGATAAAAGACCAAAAGTATCGAAAAACATCAAAAATATCTGTAAAAGTCCAAAAGTATCGAGAAACTTCAAAAGTATCGATAAAAGACTAACAGTATGCAAAAACATCTTAAATACCGGCAAAGCTCCAAAATGTCGATAAACACCCAAAATATCGATGCAGAACGTGGACAGAGTGCAACAAAACAGGTTTTTGCAAGCAAGAGAAAAACAACAACAACAAAATTTCTTTCACTCCAATTCACTTCACTTCACTTCACTTCACTTCACTTCCCTTCACTTCACTTCACTTCACTTCACTTCACTTCACTTTACTTTACTTTACTTTACTTTACTTTACTTTACTTTACTTTACTTTAATTCACTTCACTTCACTTCACTTCACTTCACTTCACTTCACTTCACTTCACTTCACTTCACTTCACTTCACTTCACTTCACTTCACTTCACTTCACTTCACTTCACTTCAGTTCACTTCACTTCACTTCACTTCACTTCACTTCACTTCACTTCACTTCACTTCACTTCACTTCACTTCACTTCACTTCACTTCACTTCACTTCACTTCACTTCACTTCACTTCACTTCACTTCACTTCACTTCACTTCACTTCACTTCACTTCACTTCACTTCACTTCACTTCACTTCACTTCACTTCACTTCACTTCACTTCACTTCACTTCACTTCACTTCACTTCACTTCACTTCACTTCACTTCACTTCACTTCACTTCACTTCACTTCACTTCACTTCACTTCACTTCACTTCACTTCACTTCACTTCACTTCACTTCACTTCACTTCACTTCACTTCACTTCACTTCACTTCACTTCACTTCACTTCACTTCACTTCACTTCACTTCACTTCACTTCACTTCACTTCACTTCACTTCACTTCACTTCACTTCACTTCACTTCACTTCACTTCACTTCACTTCACTTCACTTCACTTCACTTCACTTCACTTCACTTCACTTCACTTCACTTCACTTCACTTCACTTCACTTCACTTCACTTCACTTCACTTCACTTCACTTCACTTCACTTCACTTCACTTCACTTCACTTCACTTCACTTCACTTCACTTCACTTCACTTCACTTCACTTCACTTCACTTCACTTCACTTCACTTCACTTCACTTCACTTCACTTCACTTCACTTCACTTCACTTCACTTCACTTCACTTCACTTCACTTCACTTCACTTCACTTCACTTCACTTCACTTCACTTCACTTCACTTCACTTCACTTCACTTCACTTCACTTCACTTCACTTCACTTCACTTCACTTCACTTCACTTCACTTCACTTCACTTCACTTCACTTCACTTCACTTCACTTCACTTCACTTCACTTCACTTCACTTCACTTCACTTCACTTCACTTCACTTCACTTCACTTCACTTCACTTCACTTCACTTCACTTCACTTCACTTCACTTCACTTCACTTCACTTCACTTCACTTCACTTCACTTCACTTCACTTCACTTCACTTCACTTCACTTCACTTCACTTCACTTCACTTCACTTCACTTCACTTCACTTCACTTCACTTCACTTCACTTCACTTCACTTCACTTCACTTCACTTCACTTCACTTCACTTCACTTCACTTCACTTCACTTCACTTCACTTCACTTCACTTCACTTCACTTCACTTCACTTCACTTCACTTCACTTCACTTCACTTCACTTCACTTCACTTCACTTCACTTCACTTCACTTCACATTTCCTTTTCTTAAGAACACACAGCATAACATTATGGGTGCTGTTGTTGTTGTAATTATATGGGAAACTTTGATCCTGTTTTTAAATGTCTTAATGGCAACTTACAAGGATAATTTTTAATTTTGTGCATTCTACACCACAGTACCTTTCATATAAAAAATATCGAGAATCGGTTAAATGGTTAGCTCGCAAAAGGGGCGCAAAAAAAACTGTTCACGTATTTATATGGGCACGGCCACGTAAGACGAAGCTATACAACTTTTTTTTTCTTTAAATCTCCCACTCATTTGCCCATATTTCATAAGTTTACATCTAATGCTGTCCAAAAATACCATTTTCAAGTATATAAGTTGATTTAAGGGGTGCTTTTTTCATAAAAACTTACTCTTGCTTGTGAAAAGAAAAAAAAAAAATGCCAAAAAAACAAGTCCCGAAAAGAAGGTAAAAATTTGCTTTATTTTTATTGTATCAATGCAATTTTGATTTCCGCAGAAAGAAAATTTTTGAAATTAAGGATTAACATTGATATTTTGAAGGAAAACCAGTTGCTTCTGCATATTTATTGGCGATGAATTCTACCGCAATAAAAAACATAACGTTCCCAACGAAATATTTTAAGAAGTTTCTTGTAGCGGAAGTTAGTGGGTAAAATATTAAAATGCAATCACCCTTTTCGAGTATTTTCAGTCTAATTTCTGAATCCATTTTAAAATTACTTAAATAAAGTATCTACCATGGTGAACATAGCCATTAAATATGTGTAACGTTCCCAACATTTGTTAATCAAAAATCATAAGTTATATTTTTCTACTAAAATTTCTTCTGAATCCACGCAATGAGCTGTGTTGAAAGGGATAGAAATTCCTTACAATAATTTAAATCAATTAATAAGAACTGTTGGATTGAAGAGGAAGTTACGGACATAAATCATGTTAATTGCTATTTTAATATCTATCTAAGTGCATAGGATATCACAAATATTTCGTTCTTTACAGGCTTTTTGAAGCTTCCGAAACAACATAGTATTATTTTTGTTACATGTACCAAATTTCATGCATCTAGCTTAATCCGTTCTGCCACCTGTCAGGGCTCAACATAAAAATATGAAAAAAACAGAAAAAAATTTATTTTCGATTTCATTTTTTTTGTTGAACCCAGACTGGCGGCCATACGAATTTAGCTAAATGCATGAAATTTGGTACAGATAACGCCAATATTACTAAGCAACCTGAGACTAAAATTGGGCGTGATCGGTTAATCTCCACGTCTACTTCCCATACAACGTTTTAACTAGCATATACGGGAGGTGGGCGTGAACATTAACCGATCACGCTCAATTTTAATCCTGATCATAAAATGGCTCTCAGTATTATCTGTACCAAGTTTCATGTAGATAGCTTTATCCTTTTGGGAGAAATCGTAATTTCAAAAAAAAATATGTATCGAGGTCTTGGAGCGAAAAATTTGTAATGTAGTGTAAATGGGAACCTTTCTAAGAATGAAATATTTTCATCTTTATGGATGTTTGGACTGTTTGGCTGTATTTGACCTCAATTTATTTATGGAAATTCGCACGCATAACGTTCCCAACGCTTTTGCGTGACGTAACCAACGTTGCTTTAATGTCTGTAAGTCCACCAATAATATTTTTTTCACCACAATTACCATTCCAATCTTAGCTTTGATCCTTTATCTTGATATTATAGAAGATGTGCGGGAAAATACATTACTAGATTCGCAGAGTTTTTAGAAAATGTGCACTGACCTCAAAAATTGTTGAAAAAAAAAATAACGTTCCCAACGGCACTTAAACTCTTATAATTTCTAAGCCATAAGCGATAGATAAAAACTTTGTTCCTACGAAATATTGGCCTTAAGGAGACTTATTACATGCACTTAAGATATCATGATGTTTGATTATTTTTCAAAGAGATATGGACAAAAATGTGCGTGCGAACGTAACGTTCCCAACGGTGGCCGTGCCCATATATAGATATACAAATCAAAATTACAAACAAATTTTGGGTAACTTTTTCATTTTATGGCATAAAAAACAAAATCCCACCTCAACCATATAAATTCATTCAGTCTTACAGAAATCCTAGGTTAAAAGATCCAGGCACTCCACTAAGTAGCAAACAATGGAATCAAAGCTATTAATAAAGATTTCAAGGATACCGAATGTTGTCCGAATTTCCAGTGGGACTAAATTTTAAACTCAAAATTTATTCTTGTTATTAACTTTTCTTATTTATAAAATATTATAAAATAATATAACATATTGTACAAAAATCGTCGAGATGTATATTTCTCGAACTTAAGTACTTTGATGATGTTAAGTTATCGATTACATCAAACGCATTGTAGCGAATAATATCGCAATCATGACATAAATTGATCTTGTGACAGTAGAACCGCTTGACATAGAGTAGTTGCCTTTAGTGTACGAGTAGGTGTCGTAGTTTTCGGTGTAGCTGTTAGAGTTGCAATCACTGTAGCCGCATACATGACATGACAATGTTGTATATGTCGACCATGGGGGGTTTCGACAACCTTTCTCGAGGTCAGAGGTATCTCCCCAATAGCATGAGCGTAAGATTAGTGTTTCACCATCATCTAAAAGAGAAATTATAATGTAAATTTGGATATCAATAGCCAGGCATATTAAAAAATGTTTAATCGTCTAATGACACACTTGATTTTATAGTTTTTTCCATACAACCAGTACCAGATGCACCATCTTCTAAATTGAGATAACTTGGGGCTGAGTTATAATTACAAGTGATCAAAAATTCGCTGCCGTAGTCCTTAGCATATTTGCACCTTGAATCGATGTCACAACTATAGCAACTTATATACGTAGCATATGCTAAAAATCGAAATATGAGAGAAATATTAGTATAAAAATTAAATAAATAATTTATGTTCGAAAAAATATGTGTGATGAATTTCGATGGAAATTATAAGTACTTATTAGTAAATATGTACCTATGCATAGCTTGAATTAAGGAACATACGGCATATGTCAGGAACAAAAAAGTTTAATCGCGCTGTGAACTCATATCCTATTACTAGGCAAATATTAACCGAATCCATTGAATGAGTAATATTAGCATCGCATCGGAAGGACACAAAAAAGAAACATTCACAAAATAGAATAATGAAACGCAAACATTTCCGAAATTACTCTGTGCGATATCACGATACTTAATTTAAATCTATTTTTAACAAAATCCACACACGATTTTTCATTCCATGGTGTCATAACTTTTTAAAGAAAACTGACGCAAAACCAATTGATGGCTTATTTTGAAGACAAAGAATAGTACTAAGCAATGTATTTAGTAGAAAAGAGTAAAACAATTTCGTGGGCCTCCATATAACCTCAAAAATCGTGTTTTCGAACTTTTGGATTAGAATATCTCAAAAACCATACTTGATGGAGCAATTCCGAGGCGAAATTCGGATTCAGCACCGACAACTACATCGAAAATTACTATTTTTGATTTGTTTAGTTATGTTTTTATTTATCAGTTTTCGACCTCTTTTAAAAAAATGGTAAGCAAATAAATTTTTAAAATAAGTTCATTTTGTTGTTTTTGCTCAAAAGAAAACATACATGCAATTAAAAATGCGGTTACATAAAAATTTAATTTAAATTGAGTTTTCGATACCGTGGTGCATATCGTCGGGTTAAAACTACAACCAGACATCTACATTTTTCATATTTTGAGAAAAAAGCGTTTAAGTTTTTTGAAATTTGCGTTTAAGTTTTTTGAAATTTGCGTTTTGTAAGGGATTTTGAATTGGATGGTGACTACAATTCAAAAAAACCGACTAGAGTGGGGCATAGAACCGTTTTTTCGTCATGTTTTTGTATACTCAACTCAAAACATCAATATATAAAGATGTATAGTAGGGAGCAGCAAAACTCAAAAAAAATGAGTGCATTAAAAATTATCATAGAGGAAGGTCTTAAGACAAAGACTGCATACTTTGATTTGATCAAAATCCCCGAAAAGATGGCCCGCCCGGTGCTTGATTGAAGGTCTTAGCGACAAAAATCTGTGTTTTCTAACAGTTTTTTTAACTTATCTCTAAAACCACTAAATTATTGGTAGTAATTCTACCCAAGTCTTTGAAAGGGATTAATTTTCTACATTCTTGTGTTTTTCTTATTGCTCTACACTAAGGTTTGCCCTATGGAAGTCCCTGAAGAATTTTAAATTTTTTGATTCAAAAAACGATTATTTTGCCATAACTCAAAACACAAGAGACGCACAAAACCTTTGGATCCCAATAAAGGTAGGAAATCGGCTTTGCTATAGTTTTGCTTGCAAATTTTTATTCCAAAGGTAAACGTCTTTCCGCTAGAGGGCGCCATTTGTTAAAAACAATTGTGTATCATGAAAAAGCGACCTTTTTATGTTTTTGTTTTGAAACATACCCAAAATTATGATAAGAAATAAATGAAGTAGTCAAGAGCTTTCAAACATGGTCTTCAACTTAAGATTTTTTTATGAGCATTACCTTACTTTAAAGGACGATAAACAGAGCAAGTTTCAGAACCAAGAATGTCAAAATCGGTTTGTAGTTTTCCTTGCGAATTTCAGCCTGAGAGTTTGGATTTTTTTTTTCGAATATATATAATTTGATATATGTATATTGTAGTGATTGTAATGTATGATATTATCGAATAAAAAACTTCAGAAATTGACAAATTTCAATGAAAAAAAAAAACAAATACTATAAAACTTAGTAACTTTTTTTTTAATCTTCTAGTACGTATTCTATATAGCCAGGAACTGCAAATAACTTTTCCTACTTCGTCTTTTTTTTTTTTTTTTAAATGCTTAAAATCAAAAATTTGCATGAAATATAAAATTTAGGTTGAATTTTTTTTTTGTTTTATTAACGCAAATGGTCTCAAAAGTGCAAAAAACATTATTTCAAAAACGTATATTTTAAAAATAAATAAAAAATCGTTTTGTATGGGGCTTAAGAAAATCGCCCTAAATACCTGGTTTTTAGCAAAACTATAAAGTTTACAACAAATCTTTGAGCTCACCGACCCCAAATTACTTAAAGTACCAAATTTCATCGATATCCAACCACTCCTTCTATTTTTGACCATTGCTTGTATGGGCTCAACGCACTGTGCGACGATATGTATGTAGCGATTCTTAGGTTACATTTTTTACTAAGTAGCTGATGATTTCAATTCTCCACGTTATTTCCCCAATACATGTATTTCTTGCTCCAACGATCGTTTCGACGATGTCTTGGAACGGTCGCTATAGAAATTGTGACTAAAAACTTTATCATCACTGATTCTAAGCCTGCACTTATGTTGAAACATTTAATTTTGGTATTAAAAAACAGTGAAAAGTTTAAAGAAATCTTAAAACAAGATAAAAGAAATGTCTAGACATATGACTCAAATAAATCTTAAAAATAAGTCGTTATATTATAATAATTATATTATAATTATATTGTAATAATTATCCCACATCGAAATAGATTAAAACCTTTCAGTTACAGAGATTTCTAAATTTGATGTCTTAAAGATTGAAATATTGTTCTCATTTATAAATCAATATAATTTTCTTTCTGCCACTACATATACGAGTATCAATAATTTCCAACAGTTTCATTCTTAGACTTATTTTTTGAGGTTATGGTAGTTATCTTCTTACTGTCTACCTGGCATATTTTATTAACACTCACCTGAAGCAGCGAAACTGGCTATAAGCGCTATCGCATAAATGCACTTAATATTTTTGGGCATTTTATTTAAATTAAATTGACAATCTTTAGTTTTAATCAGATCAACTCACTGTCTACGCTTGAACTGCGAAAATAATTTTTGTTATTGGCACTCTTCTGTAAATTTTTCTGTAATTATCAACATTCATATTCCAAAAACTTATAATATTACATTGCGATAACCCCTGAATATCGGAAAGTGTATATGCTATACTAACAAAATTAGTAAGGGTGTTACCTCTGGCCTTGCCAAATATTAAATACCCTACACTGCAGTATTTTTAAAAATTTGCTCTCAGTATAGCATTTTGAAACTTTTGCTTGTATGGGAGGTGCCACGCCCTCTTGTCCGAAGTCGCCAAGTTTTCGTACAGAGCTTGCTTTAACTATTCCTAGTATTTAAATGTGTTTTAGTTGCATAGTCGTGAAAAATTCTCCTTAAGTTGCATTTTGAATTTATTTTTTGTATGGTCGGTAGGCGTGTCCGTTGACCGACTTCACTCATTTTCAATCCCACTTTTACCACGGAGGCAGTGTACCAAATTTCATTGAAATATCTTGCTCAGTTTTCTCAAAAAATGTATTTCCACGCACACCCAGCCAGCCGGACATGGCTATATTGACTCAGGAGGTGACGCTGATCAAGAATATATATACTTTTCTATATCTGACACGCCTTCTTCTATGCGTTACGAACGGAAGGACAAAGTGAATATACCCTGTGTGTAGGGTATAAAAATCTACGCACTTACACGGAGCAAAATGAGTGACATAGTCGAGTGGTAAAAGAATTTAAGGAATTAATACTAATTTTCAAACATAAATAAATAGTAGGGGAGACTGGGGCACTTTTGACACTAAATTTTCAAGGACCTGTATCTTTGAAAATAATTGCACGATCTTAATACTCTTTACTGTTTCTGAAACATTGATTATTTAGAATTAAAACTAAGAAACAATTTTTTTTTAAAAAACTGCATTAAGAGTCTTTTTTAAACTTTTTCAAAAAAAGTCATTTTGTCAAATGTGCCCCGTAACAGGGGCACATTTGACACACACAAAAATAGCACAAAAACATTAAACAAAACATTAATACATATATTTTTATCATACAAATACAAATAATAAGTATGTATGTATTAACGAAGACTCATTATTATTATTATTTATATAAAGGTGTAAGAAGTCGATGTCAAATACGTATTTAATGCATGAACGTGAAGTTGAGGCTGGATTTGTTAAAGTTGGTTGCTTAAACTCAATTGACCTTCTCAAAGTCCACTTCCGGTTTAATAAAAACCCAATTTAATTTAAAATACACAAACACATATGTATGGATGAATGTCAAATGTGCCCCATCGGCAAAAGTCAAATGTGCCCCAAAATCTCTTGAAGAATTAAAAATATTTTAAAATTTAAACTATTTGACCTTGATAAAAACTACTTTTATTCTATTAATTATAAAGGTTAGTGCTACCAAATTTGCATACTTACTTTTAAAAAACAATACAACTTTATTTGCTAAACCCTTAGAACAAGATGCCGAAAATTACAAAAAAAAACACAAAAAGTTAAAAAAGCGTATAAGAGCGGGAGGAGTTGAAAGAGAACTGCCAAAGTTCATTACGTTGCTTTCACTCTAATAAGTTATGATTCTGCATTTTAGCTTTTTGGTTCGAAAGGCGTTTTCACACCGAAAATGGCAAAGTCAAATGTGCCCCGGTGTCAAATGTACTTAAGCTTACCCTACCTGGATCCCTGCTCGGCGGACAGTTTGATCTGATAATTTTAATCGATGTTTTTTATCCATAGCTATCTTTTGCTATGGAATTCGTAACTTTTCGCATCCAATTTTCATGCTTTCAAAATGATAAATTTACCGATGGGAATAATAATAAGAAAAAATTCGGAAAGTTTCGAGTGGTATCGGAAACAATAGAAAAAAATATCAAAAGTTCAAAATTGAAAAACGTAACAAAAATCGAAAAAAGGAAACCTTACGGAGCAAGCACTCTTGATACGAAATTCTAATCAAATTAAAGAATTGAGGCGCTGCGAACATTAACGCCCTAAGTCGACTTGCATAAATCAGTTCGCCGCACGGAAAAAGGTTTTTACTCAAAACCAAGGTGCCTAACGAAAAAAGTGTATATGGTAAAAAATGCTTACAACTGTCCAGAGAGTAGGTACATGTGATTTTTTTTTTTTTTTGTGTTTTTTTAGCCAATTTTTGAAAAATTATTAAATGTTCGAAAAAATTCACACATATTTTCTGGATGATTCTAAGCATTTTCTGCATTATACACTTTTTTCGCAAGGTACCTTGCTTTTGAATAAAAACCATTTTTCCGACCGGGTAAAAAAATTGCTAGGTTCGAGTTTCCATATTTCGATCAATTTTTAACCTAAGAAATCTCAATAAAGCATATTAAAATAAATTTTATCTCCTTTTTTTTTGTGAAATTTTGTCTTTACCTATCTTTGATCTAAAAAAGGTTATCGTCAAAACAGCAACAAAACACAAGAATTCGAATTTTTTTTTTTGATTTCAATATTCTACACCTTAAAAACTAAACCGTAAAAATTCATTGCAAATCCCAGTTATTTTAACTGATTTTTTCAGCAACTGTGCGCCCCTAAGGAACTGATTACACAGAAAAAAATAACTGGTTCTAAAATTAAGTGGGAACGTACTTGATTTAAAAACATGACTGTTTTTAAAATAAATCTTAAATGTTTATGAATTAAAAGAAAATTCCAATTATTTAATAACTTTGTATTTGAATTAAATGTATTTGTTCTACAGTTAAAAACGACGACGTTTTTGGGTTTTCGATTTTAAAATTCTTGTTTTTGATTTAAATTCAAACCTCTTTCGCGCCCTTTTGTGTCGGAAAGTTTTTGATTTAAATACATTTTCATTTGATTTTACAACTTTTTTTTTTGTGTGTACAAAAAGTACATTTTTATTGTGCTGTTCAAAAATCAATTATTGCAGATAATTTTTTTGCGTGTAAGAATTCATTAAAATCGATTGCGCCGTTTTTATGTTATATTAAATCAAAATATTCAATTCTTTAAAAGTGGTTGTGATACTCTTGACATCGCTATTTACATATAATCAGCACTTGTCAACCAAACTAACCACCGTTTGCGATATATGGCGCAATAAATTTTAATTTTTAAGGACTTTCTATGAGTATCTACAAGGTTAGAACTGATCCCAGTCACAATGCTATACTAATATACAACTTTGTAACAAATTTCGTTAAAATTTCTGCAGCCCTTTGCAAAAAAATATTTACCAGGTGCAAATTAAGATGCAAATGTATGCATGCATTTAATAAAATTAAAATTTTAAAGAAACAAACAAAAACGCACATTTATAAATAATTGAGGCGAAAGTATGTTTTATTCTCATTTTAAAAAGAATTAAATTAAAATCGGAGCAGTTTTGTCGGTTTCCCAAACCAAATGCCAACGCTACTCCAGGCTGTGATCATCTCACTTTTTTCGAAATTTGCAGTTGGGTTCTCTGATTTTTATAAAAATTCACAAAGATGTTCTAAGTGCTTAGCATGGAGACCTCTCATTATTAGTTTTACGAAAAAATTTTTTTTTCCAAGTTATGGGCATGGAACTTCAGAGTGTCCAAGTGGTGTTTTTGCGAAAAATCGATGCAATTTTTTTTTCTAAGTCCCGCCATTTTGTCAAAAATAAATTTTTTAAATTTTTGTTTTCGGATTCTTGTATCATTTTAAACGTTAATTAATTTTTCATTTTTAAATTTGGAAAGTTTTGAAAATTCACAAAATGGGGGCCATTTTTTGAAAAATCTTAAAAGTTGATTATCTCAAAATAATATTCTTTTTATTTTTTTATTTTTTTTTTACAAAAAGGTGAATGAAATACAAACATTTTGTTGAAGACTTGTTTTGCGCTAAATGGCTGCGAGAGCCACAGGAACATTTTTTCTAAAAAGTCACGTGACAATTTTTTTAACTTTGTTTTGTGCTTTCATTTACACCCACTAGGTAGCCAAAAAAAAAAATTTCAAAGTACAAGGATATAACTTCCATTACTTAGAAAATGGAAGCTATACCAAAAAAAAACAATATTTCCTGTATGAATCATAAAAATAAGTATTGACGAAATGACGACCATGTTTTGAAAAATCTTAAAAATCAATCTTCCGAAAAAAAAATTTTTTTTTTCTTAAAAGTTTTTTTAATGAAATCTTTTGAAAGGTTATGATGAACATTCGTTTTTCAAAACACTTAAGTAAAAAAAAAAGTAAAAAAATTTTTTTTGGAAAATTGATTTTAAGATTTTTCAAAACATGGCCGTCATTTCGTCAATACTTATTTTTATGATTCATATAGGAAATATTGGCTTTTTTGGTATAGCTTCTATTTTCTAAGTAATGGAAGTTATATCCTTGTACTTTGAAATTTTTTTTTTGGCCACCTAGTGGGTGTATGAGGCTTTGGCAACCCTGTCTAAGATTAGTCGAGTTTTTTATTCGCGCTTCTAGTTCGGAAATTAAAAATATTTTAATCTAATTAATTTACACCCGTTTTTAAGTGAAAATACATAAATACGGTAGTTATCATTCGGTTGATATAATTAATAAAAATTACTCGTGAAAATCGCTTTCTTTGATAAATTAAAAGTGATTTAAATTCGTATTTGCATATAATTGTGCGGGTGTTGTTTACAGCGGCTTTTTTCTTTTGGCTTTGTTCTTTTTACGGTTGTTGTTATTGTAATCCATAGCAATTTACCGATGCAGCCATTTCTCATATGAGTGCCACAATTAAATATCTTTCAATTATAATTAATTTTTGTGATTATTTAGAGATATAAAGTTGCATTTGCAAAGCGAAATAGCTGTGTGAAATAAAATATATCATTTGATTTAAAAAAAAAAAAAAAAAAAAAGAATAAAGCAATTTAGAGAAAAGTCCAACTAGTGCATAAACCCGTTGAAAAATGTTAGTGCACTTACGTTAAAGTGGTGTTTGGAAAAATATAAAAACTTTTGAAAATAAATTTTTTTTTTTTTTTTTTTTTTTTTTTTTTTTTTTTTTTTTTTGATTATTTTTTCTTTGTGGTTTATTGCGAGTGTTTCTTATACTCCGTGTATAATTTAAAAAAAAAAAAAAAAAAAATTCTAACTTTTTGTATTGATTTAAAATTTGGAGATTTTCTTGGTTTCTGCATTTGTAAATTTTTTGAATTTTACATAATTCTACATTTGTGAGCTTATGCGGTGATCTTGAGGTCTTTGATTTTTTCTTAGAAGTATAAAAATTTAGAATTTTTTTATTTGTGTTCAATATGTAGCAAAATGAGTGACATCGGTAGTGTTGATATGGATACCAGCCACTTATACGATCCCTTGGAGGAGGAACTCCTTCTATCACCCTCTGCTCATACTGATGAAGCTCCGAAAGGAAAGTCTGCGGAACCTACAGTTAATGTTAAGGGTAAGGTTGGAAGAAATAGGTTGAGCCCATCAGCACGGGCTCATAGACAATTTCGTTCGGCTCAATTTGTGCGAAGACGGCTGAACGCCATTAAGCCCGAAGAGCTTTCTGATGCTCAGAAAGCTTCCTTAGCTTGGGCTGATAAAATTATTGCTGACTACGCTACTAGAAAAGCTAACTCAGCCAGTACAGTCAAAAAATCTTCTGCTATAAAGCAAGATGCTTCGACTTCCAAAGGTGCTAAGCCTTCATCTAAGAGGGATCGAAGTGTTGACAATTCGTCCCCCTCGAACCTTTCTAAGAAGTTAAAAGAGAATTCAAATTCAACTTTTACTTCAAAAAAAACCACCGAAAAGTCTTTTAGCGATGCAGCTAAAGACTCACTGAAAGTGGTAATTATTGACGAAAGTATTGAGAGTGGTGCTATCCCAGAGGATAGATGGAGATTAGTTACAGCGGGTCTTCGTGACAAGCTTCTCGATCTCTGCACCGAAAATCCTAATGCTCGTCCTCCTTTGTTCGATGCTCTTAGCTGGCAAAAAGGCTTTAGAGTTATCTGTTGCAATGACCAGTACTCTTGTGATTTTATTAAAAATACTGTGATCACACTCAGTGGGCTTTGGGAAAACTCAAAGCTTAAGGTGATTGCGCAGGATGAAATTCCTAAGCCGATAAGGGCAAGGGTTTTCATTCCATTGCCAATCGTGGAAAAGGGGAAAATCCTGAGATTGCTCCAATTCCAAAACCCGGGTCTCCAATCTGCAGAACTGCGGATTGTTCGTCCTGAGAAAGCTAGAGAGACTGGTCAAAGCTTCATTGTTGAGCTCAGCGAAAATGCAGCCAAGTTTGTTCATGATAAGGGTAATAAACTTATCTTTACTGCCGGAGTGGTCTTCGTAAAATTTTTCGATGAGAAAGATGTCGGAGATCCTTGTCCGGATAAGCCTAATGTGATTAATGAAGATTGTTCAGATCAACCTTCAACACAGTAAAGCGGCCTCATCCGCACTTTTAGCGTTTCTGAGCGAGGAACGCCTTGATGTTGCCTTGATTCAAGAACCCTGGATTTCTGGTAACAAAATTAAAGGCTTGAATCATGGTAACTTCAAAATGTTTTGTAATATTTCTTGTAAACGTCCCCGAGCTTGTATTCTAGCTCACAAGAATCTCAACCTGTTTCATCTGCCACACCTTTCGACTGATGACTTGGTTGTCGTTCGCGCAGAGAAGATTGGGCAAAAAAAGCCATTTCTTTTAGCGTCTGCTTACTTTCCTCATAATGAGCTGGCTCCTACAGATAGTGTAAAAGCACTGTACTCATGGGTGGAGGCACGAGATTTAAGTTTAGTGCTATCGATTGATGCCAATGCGCATCACTCGCAATGGGGTAGCACAGACATCAATGAGCGAGGTGAGTCTTTGTTCGATTTTATCTTAAATTCAAACCTTCTGTTATGTAACAAAGGGTCTGAACCTACTTTTCTTACTCGAAACAGAGCGGAAGTTTTAGACATTACCTTAACTACTGACTCTGATAGTTTTAAAATTGAAAACTGGAAAGTTTTTAATAAGCATTCGTTTTCTGATCACAGATACATTGTTTACCAAATTTCTACCAATTATGTGGAAGCAACCTTTAAAAACGCTTCGAAAACAAATTGGTCTCAATATAATTATCTTCTTACTGAAAATATCTTACCTCCGACAAAGGAAAAACTGGATAGCATAGTTGAAATTGACGATACTGTCAATAATCTTACAGCTGAACTGATAAAAGCTTTTGATTTGTCCTGTCCTACCCATAAGCCACGAACTAAAAAATATCCAACATGGTGGAATAAGGAGGTTGGCCACACCCGTATAGTGGCTAAAATGCTATTCAGCATTGCTAAGCGAAGTTGCTTGGCTGAAGATTGGGAATGTTATAAACTCCATCTTAAGGTTTTTAAAAAAACAGTCCGGATTGCTAAACGCACATCCTGGAGAGATTTTTGCGGTAAAATAGAAAGTACAACCGAAACAGCCAGACTTCGAAGGATTCTGACTAAAGAGTCTATTAATTTAGGATCTCTTAAAAAAAGAGACGGGTCTTGGACTGAGAATTCGTTTGACACTTTAAAAATTCTTTTTGATACACATTTTCCTGATAACCCAGAAAATGTAGATCAAACTATCAATAGCCAAAACTTTGAAAACTGGGGTATCGCGGAAAGTATTATAACTGACGAAAAAGTCAATTGGGCAGTGAACACTTTCTCACCCTTCAAATCACCTGGGTCGGATGGTGTTTACCCTGCTATGCTTCAGAAAGCTCCCGCCCCTTTAAAGTCCTGGTTAAAGATCATATATAGAAGTTGTCTTTTTTGGCAACATATACCTGGAAAATGGAATAATGTCAAAGTAGTCTTCATTCCAAAGGCAGGGAAACCAAGCCATACTGTTGCAAAAGACTTTAGACCTATAAGTTTATCATCATTTTTGCTAAAAACGCTTGAGAGAATTTTAGATTATCATTTGCGGGAAAAAACCATAATTTATGGTCCTGCTAATGAACAGCACGCTTACTGTAAAGGAAAGTCAACGGAAACTGCACTGCATGAAGTAGTTGGTGTTGTTGAAAAATCTCTACAGGAAAAGGAATACACTCTAGCGTCTTTTTTGGACATTGAAGGAGCTTTTAATAACGTCCTTCCAAGTGCGGTAACTGCTAGTCTGCGTCGCATAGGCACAGAGCCTTGTGTTACTTCTCTGATTGAAAAAGTTTTATTATGTAGGGTTGTACAATCTGAAATTAACAACTGTACATTAAGCAAGTCAGTTTCAAGAGGAACTCCGCAGGGTGGAGTTATCTCACCACTACTCTGGAACCTGGTTGTTGACGACTTGATAAAAAGTTTAACCAAACAGGGTGTACGAGTAGTGGCATACGCGGATGATATCTGTATAATGGTAGTGGGTAAGGACTTGAATATCTTAAGTGATATCATGTCTTTGTCACTTAAATCCATTAAACTTTGGACAAGCTCAAAAGGCTTAAGTATTAATGCCGAAAAAACTGAGGTTGTTGTTTTTTCGAATAAACATCAAATACCTCAATTTAGGCATCCAATTTTGGATGGCGTTAGTCTTCCTATAAAGGAAAGCGTGACTTTCCTGGGTATTGTTCTTGACCGTAAACTTAAATGGAAGTTAAATGTTGAAAATAGAATTAGGAAAGCATACGTTGCTTTCTATTCTTGTAAACGCTTGTTCGGTAAGAGATGGGGCCTTAAACCGAAAATAATTTTTTGGATGTATAAGGCAATCATCAGGCCGATTCTCATGTACGGAATTTTGCTGTGGTGGAACTCTTTACATAAACAAAGTTATTTGGATATTCTGTCCAGGGTTCAAAGAGTTGCGTGTCTCAGTGTTACTGGGGCTTTTAAAACTACTGCCACTGCTGCACTGGAAACTCTTCTTCACCTAGAACCACTTGATATCTTTGCCAGAAGCATGGCCGCGAAAAGTGCTATCAGACTTAAAGAATTGGGTTTCTGGAAATCGAAATCTTTTGGTCATAATAGTATTTTACTCCAATTTATGGATTGTGATGTAATAGGTGGTACTGACTACCTCTTACCACACCTTCTCTTCCCAACGAACTTCAAGGTGGTAATACCTGAAAGAGAAAACTGGGCTCCTTTAAACGCATCTTTTGAAATATACACGGATGGGTCAAAATTGGATATAGGCACTGGATCAGGCATTTATTCTAAGCCTTTAGATTTAGCTAAGTCTTACAGACTGCCGAACGACTGTAGTGTCTTTCAGGCAGAGGTTTTTGCTGTTCTTAAAGCTTGTGAATTCCTCAATGCCCATAAGTCCCAATTTCTTGGAAGCGTTGTTATTTACATTGATAGTCAGGCGGCTATCAAAGCAATCTCATCAAATTATATCACGTCAAAACTTGTGTTAAGCTGTAGAAATATCCTTTGCGATATTAGTGAGGACTATAATTTAACACTTTGCTGGGTTCCAGGTCATAGTAATTTCGAGGGCAACGAAATTGCAGATGAACTGGCTAAAATAGGGTCAAACCAAAATGCCCTTTTGGCTGACATTTCAATAAAAAAACCCATTAGCGTAATCAAGGGAAAAATCGAAAATAAATGTATTCAGCTTGCTAATTCAAGATGGTCAAATCTTCAAACTTGCAATCATATAAGATCTATTTGGCCATCATATAGTATAAATCGTACTAAGTTTTTAATAGCAATGGAGAAACATAATGTACGGATCTTAATCGGTGCTATTACTGGACATTGTGCCATGGGAATCCATGCATCTCGTTTAGGTTTCTCAAACATTGGCGACCTTTGTAGAAGTTGTAAAGACCCTGATATGGAAGAAACAGTCTTTCATTTCTTTTGTGAATGTCCAGCGCTTGTGCTTAGACGTAGAAAGAATTTTGGTCATTTCAATTTGGAATCGCTTGACGCACTGTCTGAGCTTTGTCTTAAATCCATATGGAAGTATATATGTACATCCAAGTGGTTCTCTTAGACTTTCTCTGCTAAAGCTTTTAGTATCGGGTATACAATGGGCCCTTTCTCGAGGCCTAAGTTAATGATGACAACATGTTCATCTCCCGGATCTAACCTAACCTAACCTAACCTAGTGGGTGTAAATGAAAGCACAAAACAAAGTTAAAAAAATTGTCACGTGACTTTTTAGAAAAAATGTTCCTGTGGCTCTCGCAGCCATTTAGTGCAAAACAAGTCTTCAACAAAATGTTTGTATTTCATTCACCTTTTTGTAAAAAAAAAATAAAAAAATAAAAAGAATGTTATTTTGAGATAATCAACTTTTAAGATTTTTCAAAAAATGGCCGCCATTTTGTAAACTTTCAAAATTTTCCAATTTAAAAGTGGAAAATAAATTAACGTTTAAAATGCTACAAGAATCCGAAAACAAAAATTTAAAAAATTTATTTTTGACAAAATGGCGGGACTTAGAAAAAAAAATTGCATCGATTTTTCGCAAAAACACCACTTGGACACTCTGAAGTTCCATGCCCATAACTTGGAAAAAACATTTTTTTCGTAAAACTAATAATGAGAGGTCTCCATGCTAAGCACTTTGTTTTCCAAGGTTTAAATGCTGGTTTCTTTTTTTTTTGCAGCATTGAGAAACTTTAAATTGAATTATCTCGAAATTTCGAAATCCTGCGGGTATAATGACAGTTCCATTTTTTTTTTGTGCTTAACAAAAACTTTTACTTTAGTAAAAAGTGGGCGTGGCAATTATTGAACAACGCCCAGTTTTCGTTTTGCTTAAGAAACTCATGAACCAGAACCGCTTGCCAAATTTCATCCAAAAACGTTGCACCATTTGCGGGAAATAGCATTTAATGTGTTTTACTTGTATCGGAGGTTCCACGTGCAACGGCGATATTTCGCCCACTTTCAGTTCAGAGATGCCTAATAGCAAGCAGGCTTTCCACAGTTAATTTCAGAATGATTGCTTTATTAGTTTTCTTTTTATACGGCATTATATTTTTGTGGGCAGTGCCACGCCTTTCAACGGGTTTTCCCAATATAACGGCATATCACATATTAATCCTTGTTTGCAGGGCACGGCGCTGTTCTGAGAATTTAAAAAACGATAACAGCACCCCTCTGGGGTTATTTTATGTTATGAAAGTCTATCAAATTTTGCATATTTTGAATTCTTGAAAAAAAGCCAAAAAACCGTTAAAATTGAAATGAAAAAAAAGTTTTGAGTTGACACACAAAAATTTAATTTTTATCAATATTTTAACAAATAATGATTATAATGTGTATATATTATGAAAGCATATTTAATTCTAAAAATATAAGACTAAGAAGAAACTAGTAAGGGTGTTACCTTTGGCCTGGCCAAACATTAAATACCCTACACAGCCAGTGGCGGATCCAGCATTGTCAAGAGGGGGGGCCGATTGACTACATTTCTGGATAATAACAGAATGTTTTCAAAATCTTTACATATAATTTAGGTTTGAGAGAGGGGGCGATCGCCCTATCGCCCCCCCCCCCTGGATCCGCCACTGTCCACAGAAGTATTTTGAAAGTTTTGCTTGTATGGGAGGTGCCACGTCCCATTGTCTAAATTCACCCAGTTTTTTCTCAGAGTTTGAATTTATAGTTCTTAGCATTTGAGTGAAATTTGGTTGGATTATCTCACAAAATGTTTTCAGTATAGCGTTTTGAACCTTTTGCTTGTATGGGAGGTGCCACGCCCTCTTCTCCGAATTCACCCAGATTTTTCTCAGAGTTTAAATTTGTAGTACTTAGCATTTGAGTAAAATTTAGTTTGATTATCTTAAAAAACGCTTTCAGTATAGCGTTTTGAAGCTTTTGCTTATATGGGAGGTGCCACGCCCTCTTGTCCTAATTCTCCCGGTTTTTGTTTAGAGCTTGCGCTTACAATTCGTAGTATTTACAATATGTGTATTTTGGTTGCATTATCGTGAAAAAAACTCAAAAAGTTGCATATTGAATATATTTTTTGTATGGGCGGTAGGCGTGTCCTTTGACCTATTTCGCTCATTTTCAATCCCCCGAGCTAACTTTGACGCCGAAGGTTGTGCACCAAATTTCATTGAATTATCTTGCTTAGTTTTCCAAAAAAGTGTATTTCCACACAGAGCCAGCCACCCAGCCAGCCAGACAGACGGACATGGCTATATCGACTCAGGAGGTGACGCTGAGCAAGAATACATATACTTTTCTATATCTGCCACGCCTCCTTCTCTGCGTAACAAACGGTAGGACAAAGTGAATATACCCTGGGTGTAGGGTATAAAAAAATCGATGGACCGGTTTTCAAAAAAATAGCAAATTTTCAATGAAAATCAATATTTTTAGTCGATATACGTACATATGAAAATTAATTTTGCTTCTTATTGTAACAAATAATGAAAATCATAAATGTACACACATATTATATATATGTATATCATGTATGTTTTCTATAGGATAAAAAGTTTACGTTCCTTAACTCGTTTTCGAGTAATATTGAATCAAAATATTCAATGGTAAAAAAGGTGGCGTGGCACTCCTCGGATACTGCCCACTTTTCGCCCGTTACAAACCATTGAAAAGCAATACCCGCCTACCAAATTTCATCAAAATACCATTTATGGTTTGTGAGATGATTTGAGAAGATTAAATTTAAAATTAAGAGCGGTGTCACGATCCTTACGGAATATATACAAAGTCAAAACCTGGTTCATTCTTCATTCCATACTAATATCACTATCCCAAGATTCATTATATTTGCTGCAGCCGTTTTCGAGAAAAAATATTGGCACAGAAATATGTTCAAACAAATAAACAAGCAAACAAATATAATATTTTAGCTCGTATAAGGCTAACTATTTGATGGTTCCGTAAAGTTATATTTACAAATTAAATATAGTGAAATAATAAAGTCATATTTAATCTGAATTGCCTACATTTTTCTATACGTAGCTTTCCGCCAGAACAGACAGACATTTGCTTAATGTACAAATTTTATACCTCTTCATCATATGGGTCAGTGATGGTGTAGAGATCTAACACGTTTGCAATTGTAAGTATAAATAATATTTTTCTATCTATCATGCGGACGGACCCCTAGTGCGGTCAATTCGTTTATTTTTTTTTTTTTAACTTTATAGTGAGTAAATTTAAATTTATTCAAAAAATTACTATACTGTAAGCTTATTCGAAAATTCTGAATTTACTTAAACTGTAGGGTAAAATTCATTTTATTGGGGAGTTGTAATCTATATATATAAAAATGAAATGGTGTCCGTACGTAGAGCTTATGAATGCGGAAACTACACGGTCGATTGACACGATTTTTTTTTTTAAATGTTTCTTATGGTCTGTAGAAGGTTCATAAGGGGATGAGATGCCGCTGAGGGGGACCGGGGTTGCACCCCCCATACAAAAAAAATACAAAAAATGCTATATCTCTGCAGTTATCAAGCTATGATTATGAAAGTTGGTGAACTTATGCATAATGTATTAGGCATGCGCTTATTTTACGTTTTTCTAATTTTCGTTGATGCCGCCCCCTGAAATCCTTCTGATGGTCATAAAAACAAATACCATACCATACCGGCCCTCAAGAGAGGTCAAGGTCAAGTTTTTTTTAACTTGATTAAGTAAGTCAAAGCATAATTTAATCGTATTGCAAATTGAAATACCTTTCCAACAAGCTATAATTGTTTAAAATCGAGTAATAAATACGAATTCTCTGAATTTTTCTTTTGTCGACATTAGCAAAATTGCCGCAAAATACCATATGTAGTAGTATGGCATCAACGAAAATCAGAAAATCGTATGCTTAATAATGTATCTACCATTCACAATGCAAAACTTGGGGGATATTAGGTGTGGGAGAATTGCATCCTCTTTACAAAAAATATACAAAATGCTATATTTCTTCACATATGTCAGATATCGTTATAGAACTTGGTACATACATGGTTGTATATTCTATCTGCCATTCACCTTGAAAAATTTGGGGGGGTGAGAAAGGGGAGTTGCACATTTCATACAAAAAATATATAAAAATCCTTGGTGATTGGAAGAGAGGGACGATGGAGATGGATGGGACTTCATACGTAAAGGGCATCGGGAACGGGCGAACGAAGTCCCAACCAGGCCAGCTAGTTTATTATAAATAACTAGTTTATTATAAAAAAATAAAGTACGCA
Source organism: Calliopum simillimum (assembly GCA_951812925.1). Classification (NCBI taxonomy): domain Eukaryota; kingdom Metazoa; phylum Arthropoda; class Insecta; order Diptera; family Lauxaniidae; genus Calliopum; species Calliopum simillimum. The sequence continues at coordinate 95,783,168 of OX638369.1, forward strand.
ACATACTTCAACAGTTAAAGTCCGCACGAAATACTTCAAGCAACGCACTCTTATTCAGAGCTTGGTCGAACCCCATTCCTAAAATCTGGGAAATTCAGTTTCATAATCTCGAATAGAGATAGAATGCGAGAAAGTTTCCCTGATGAGAGGATTGAGGGTTTTATGCCAAAGGTGTCCTCTGCCTTTATAAATTAAAGAGAAGTATAACGAACTTGTTTTCTTTCTCTTCGGTAAAAACTAAAGCAATGCTTATTCCATTAAATATTTTCATACGTCATCCGAAAGTCACTGAACTCACTTTTTGAAATATATTTCAACCACACGCAAATTTAAATAAATTTAATTTTGCATCAATATAAGGAAAACCAACCATTTAAGTAATTTCCATTGAATTAAATGCCACATTGATAGGTGCGGCGGCATTCCCTTTATCAAGGAACTTTAACTTTTGCCATATCCTTTCATCCTTGTAATCCATTGCAATAAACATTCCTTAATTCTTGTGTTGCCCTGTGCAATGCCATATTACAGCGCTTTAATTAAATGAGAGATTAGTTAAACAATTTTGGTCGGACTGTTAAATGGCTGGAATTGATTTTGGCAGCATACATAAGTAGTAGATACATACAACATACTTACATGCATAAGTACATTTGTACGTACGAGTGATGAAACATTTTTGGTAAATGTTTGCTCTACCACAGGGAAAATTATCATCATAGCAATTGTTGACCTTGTTCACTTGAATGAGTTTTATTGCTTTTGATTTCAATTAAAAATTAAACATTTCCTAAAGTTCAATGAAGGTTCGAATAGATTTTATTTCAATAATTTTATAATTAGTGATAAGATTATTTTTATTTATTTTTGGTTTGATATGGAATGCAAAGAAATTTTTCACAATATCGTACTATACAAAATTGGCGGTCATATTGAGTAGGAGTAATAGACGTTCTTAATGACAGTACCAATTTCTTCTTTGTTAAAAGTGAATATGTGTCTGCAAACCGCCGAACAACTTCAGGCAAACATATCCAAAGTAAAGTAAACTTTGCAAAAAATACATTTGCTCGTTTAATGATATGAATGTTAAGAAACTTATTGAATCTACCAATCATCTTACGAAGTGGGGACTATATTTTAGGTTTTTTGGGATTTTCCGGGAATGTTTGGGGTTTTCCGGAAAACACTTTTCGTTTTAGATAAGCTCGAAAATTCATTCAAGGTCAGCTTGAAATTGCTCAAAATTTATGCGTTAAAAGATTTTATCGCGGATTCGTTTTGCTTGAAAAAAAAAAAGTTTGCCATAAAAACAGTTTTTTGGGATTTCCCGGGAAAATTAGGAGTTTTCCGGAAAATGCTTTTAGCTCAAAATTAGCTCGAAAGTAGCTCGAAGTTCCTGCGTTAAAAGATTTCATCGCTTACTCTTCCCACGGACTCGTCTGGCTGAAAAAATAAACTAAGCTATGCAGAACAATTTTTCCGCTTTTCCGGAAAATGGAAAATTTCCCGGACAGCTTGAAATTATTGAGAAAAGCTCGAAAATAGCTCGAAATTCCCAACCAAAAAACATTGAAATTCGACACACCTATATGGCTCACTTTATGGACCTCTATAAGTTCGCAAGACTAAAAAGCAGTCTTGGTGTTGATGATCATCGTGACCAAGACCAACACCATAGCAGTATTGGTCTTGCAATGATATCAGCGTCTTCGATGTCATTCAAAAAGCAAATTTCACCTTTTCCTGTAGCTACGCCATAAGCCTGAAGACTACATTTTCTCCAACTTCAAGCAAGGATATTTCAAAATCCTACATGTTAATTGACAATTCTGAGTATGCAGTTCGATTCAGCGTCAAAAATACTGCTAAAAACACAAAAAGTTGTTCAATTTTCACTAAAACTACTTAAAAACTTTCTTTGATTTACTTATATTATTCATAACTGTTTTCCTTTACTTCAATTTAAAACACAAAATTTGACTAAAAAAATGCTCCACCTGTTTTAGCGGTCATTTTTGTATCTTTTTAAGAAAAGGCTAATAATTATCCATATGAAAACGATGCACAGTGCAGCAAAATCCTAAAATCCTGGCCAAAAGTCGAAAGAATAACCATAGAGTTTTCAAACTAGGCAGACATGGTTCTTAAATATTTCATAACTATGACATATGACATAAAATTAATTTCAACCATAATTCTACTATTTTTATTCAGAAATTGTTTAAATTTAGTAAAATGAGAGTATACAACTTATTAATGATACTAGAGTTCGCCTTGTGGCCGAAATTCGCCCATTTCGATTTGACCATTAAATAAAGGAAAAAGTTTTTATACCCTTCCTTGGTCGATAAAACACAAAAAACTTTTAGTATTCTTCCTTAGGGTTCGGGTTATCTGCATCGGTGCAGCAGCTAAGTTGCAATATCGTACTTTCCATTTAGAGGCGTGTAACTCCTACTAAAGAGCAAACAGTTTTTGATATCTATCTATACCAAAATTCATAAAAATCAATCATGTTATCGTGCTATATAGTGCTAACTCTATATCTATACCAAATTTCATAAAAATCGTATGCAGTATTTTCGCCGTGAGAGCGTTTTTTCCATTTAGGGGCGTGGCACTGCCCACTGAAAATATAATGGTCATTTTATCGTTCCTTAGTGCCAATCCTATCTCCATACCAAATTTCGTTGAAACCGATGCAGCGGTTTAGCTGTGAGAGCGTTTTTTCCATTTAGGGGCGTGGTACCGCCCACTGAAAAACATAATCGTCATATTATTGCTCTTTAGTGCTAACCCTATCTCCACATCAAATTTCGTTAAAATCGATGCAGCGGTTTAGCCGTGAGAGCATTTTTTCCATTTAGGGGCGTGGCACCGCCCACTGAAAAACATAATGGTCATATTATAGTTCCTTAGTCCTAACCCTATCTCCATACCAAATTTCGTTAAAATCGATGCAGCGGTTTAGCCGTGAGATTGTTTTTCCCATTTAGGGGCGTGGCACCTACCACTTTAAAAACAAATATAGTCCTATGCACTGCTCCTCCTCACAACCTTTCCAACAAAAAAAAAATCAAGCAAATCGGTTGAGATTTAGGTATTAGGATTTCGTTTGCCTATTTATATATAGATCCGCAAAAAAAATAGGCTTGATCAAAAAAACCAAATACGCCCACCTACCATATGACTACGGTGGCCATTTATTTGAAATTGAAATACAGAACAAAAAAAAAAAAAAAAAAACATGAAATAAATTTTAACAAAGTACATACCTACTTGAAAACACTTTGAATGAACATATTTATTTTATATCGTATTTCTATGTAAATGTACATTTGTATGGGCCAAATTTTTTCCACAACCAACCGAAATGTAATCTACGGAAAGTTCTTAGAAAATTTATCAAATAAATCATGGGTCTAAGATCAATATCGAGCTCCCGCTTTTTAACGAGAAGTTTTTTCAATGAAATGTTTAACCGAAAAATCATCTTTAGAAAACACTATTATATCATCTTAAAAAAAATAAATATCATTGGTTTTGTTGTCTTTCTGAATCTGGTTTTATAATGAACGATTTTTATATTCAGACCGAGTTTTAACAGGTTTTGTTGAAGTAAGGCTTTCTGATTAAAAAAATTATAGCCAGCAATTTTTAAATTGAAATCATTTTTTTTTTTTTTTCGGTGTTTTAAAACCAATGTCAATGTCGATTTTTGACATTTGTTATGAAATAAAAAAGTAAGCGATTCCAAATAAAAATTGGTGGCTCTAATTTTATGATCATTTTGAAAAAAAAAAAAAAAAACTATTCAAAATGCATTGAAGATAAAAACCGATTCATAAAGTTCACAAAACCAATGATATTTTTTTTTTTTTTAATATGATACAATAGTGTTTTCTAAAGAGGTTATTATTTTAATATAAATATGTCGAAGAAAAATCTTCACGTTAAAAATATGAGGCTAGACATTGATTTAAGACCCATGGATTATTTGATAAATTTCATTGGTCAAATTTTCGTAGAATTTTCCGTAGATTACTTTTCCGTTAGACGCTTGGTCATATTTTTTCCACCCGAACAATTTGGCTCACACCAGGGATGATATTTGTAGTGGAATCGTACTTTTTTTGGTACTATTGACTTTACAAAAGTACTGAAGTACTTTCGCCTCGAAAAAGTCCTTTCGTAATTTTTTGTGTAATTAGTATGTAAACTTGCTATAGCAATTCACAAAATACTTCACTGGGACAGATAGGATTATTGTAGCATGTATTAAAAAATGTACTAGGAGAAAAGATGTTTGGAAATATATACAGAATTGCACAGGGAATTTTATTAATTGGGATTTCTTCTGCAAATGTGCGGAGAATATTTTCTGAATAAAACTTGTTAAAAACTAGATGTCAAAATCGTTTGGCGGCATCTACGTGCTCAGCTCTGATATAAGCTAAAGACTTAATAACTTTGATATTGGTGCTGAGATTTTACGAGCAAGTTTACACAAATTTGCCAAATACTCAACTATTGGAAGAAGAATTATTAGAGTATTATCTGAGTACTTTTAACAAAAATATCTTTGTCAAAATTAGACATTTTTGCATAATTTTAATCATAAATATAAAATTCGAATATGCTTTCTTGGCTATTCGCCTGTTTCGAATTAGGTTGTTTTGTCAAAAGACCACAGATAGTAAATATAACTTTGTACATTTATTGATTTGGGTGCAGGATACACTAGTGTTTAAAATAAGGATTTTTTCAATTCACGAAAGTGATTTTTTTGGATTTCTTGATTCACGATTTTGTGCTTCATTAACCCTTATTTTATTTATATTTATTTGCAACGTTCGCCAAACTTCGACATCAAATATTTCAGTATTTTTTTTAAGCAAATGAACTGAAGAGTGATTTTTCACAAGGGCATAAAACCATGTTAAACAAATTTTCAGTACCTAATGAGAAAAAAATTTTAGGGGCTTTTTACAATAACTTATTTTTTTTTATGTCTCCAGTGTTATAGTGAGTTGATTATAGATTCTAATCCCCTTTACATTTTTATTCTAACATATTTGTAGTAATTGCAAAATGTAAAAAACATTTGGAAATAAGCCCTTTTGTTCTGAAACATTTGGAAATAAGCCCTTTTGTTTGGAAATTTTTATAAATCACTCTTATTTCACCATTCAGAAATTTAAGCTGCTATCTATAGGCATGTAAGCCCCTATACAGCCTGGAGCATATAAAAAAAATAAAGGGTTTCTTCGGCGACTATTCGTAATACGTCTTTTTGTATCAAACTTTAAAAATTTCTATGAAATTATATGGAAACAAGCCTTTTGTTCCCAAATGCGATTTTGGATCACGATTTTTTATCTTGGAAAAATGAATTTTTTGTGATGAATTTTGAACTAAAGGATGCATTTTAGCATGGTAATGCAAATGGCGTTCTTAGGTTTATTTGAGGTCGGAAGTCGTTTTACGCCCTTTTGAAAAATCACTCCTCAATTTTATTCAAGTAAATAATTAAATTTTTTATATCGATACCTTAGAGCGCAATAGTCCTATCACCATTTTTCCAATTGCTGGGAAATGCAAAAAGAAGATTTCAAACGGTGGTTATTTAGGATTGGCTCCTGTTTTGATATAACGATACATGCAATGTTTTTATATAGTATATTTTAACATAATTTAATGTTTTTAACCAATTTTATTAATTTCTAACGAAATCCCAGCCAATTTATAGTATGTCATTACTTTTGCCTTTACATAGAATACCACTAATATTGAAATGAACGACGTATTTAGTAAATTTTTTGAATTTTTTCCACTAAAATGATGTAAAAAGTCATGAAACGCGTAGAAACACGAAAAAACGATTTTTTTTTTTAAATTTTTGGTTCCGACAAACAAGAGTGGAGCCTTGGGTGTAACCAAATTTGTTTACCAAAATGTCGCAAAAAGTCATGAAATGCGAAGAAAACGCGAAAAAACGAAGAATTTTTTTTCAAAATGTGACTTATTTGAATATTCAGTGGAGATAGGACAGTAGCGCTCTTGAAAAAATTACAGTTTGGAGATAGGATTTTTCTTAATTCCCGAATATTTTGATATTTTAGTGGTATTTTGACAGCACACAGTTTTCCACACGGTAAAGAAGCACACAATGATGCCATAACTGCAAAAATTTTAAAATCGCAAAAAGTGGAGATAGGACTATAGCGCTCTAAGGTATCCATATATAATAAAATTAAATTTAGACTTATTTAATTTGAGAAACAAATTGATTTTGAAACTTGCTATATAATAATATATTTAAACAGAAATTAACAGTCCTTCTCTTCGAATAATGAACGGTTGAAGCGAATAAATTCACTATGCACAATGTTTCTTTTCTATATTTCATATACCCAAGGCTGCAAAAACAAAAAGTACCCAAAGTACTATTGGCTTTTTAAAAAAAAGTACTATTGGAGAAGTGCGAATATCATGCCTGGCTCGCACTATACATTATTAACTGTTTAGGTACAATATTTATATACATACAGGTAGGCAACAAAATATCGATTTTGCAATTTTTTTATTATTTAATTTTTTTGTGGAAATCGCTCTACTTAAAAATTTTGCGAAATACAGAACAAATACAGAACACCTTCTAAAATACAGAACATTTCTATGTTTAAAAAATTATACAGAACAGAGGCCTCAAATACAGAACTGTTCTGTATAATACAGTACGGTTGGTTGATAGTGATGCACCAAAATATTCAGAAAAGAACAGAGTTTAAGGGTTGTAGCCAAAATATTATTTAAAATTGTAAACAAAATTTGTCCAGCGATTTTTATTTGGCACAACTTTAATCACAATTTTCGATATCAAAAAGTTTTTTATGTTCTGACGTTTGGACGCTATAAAGTATACCTACGTCAAAACCATATTATTGTTTCGGTTACTGATATTCTGAACAATTGTTTTTCAAAATATCTAACCAAAACTTCCTGGAATTAAAGTTTATTTATGGACTTTTGGCCAGGATATTTAGATTTTGCCGCACACGGTGTGCCTTAACCCGTTCTAAATCGGACGTCGTAGCACATCAAATTTTTTTCCAGATTCTGTTTATTTATCGTTCAAATAATGTATAAAAAAATTTTCACTCGTGACTCCTCGACTAAATTTTGAGACAATCGCTTTTCCAATTGGGGCATTTTCCCATACAAAAAGAAAAAAAAAAATTTTTTTAACTACATTAAACATAAAATAAGATAATCACAATCGATGTGTTTTGCGATACCAAACGTGAATCTAACCTCAGAATTGCTCAATCGTGTATAGTTTATGAGATATTGTAACCTAAAGACCAAAAAAAGTAGTTTTTTGCCATTTTTTGAAGCTATATAACTATGTAACATATCATTTATTCGACAAATGTGGCTTAAATATTTGAAAGCCCTAATCTTTTTTTTTTAAACCTAATTTAAGTTATATTTATATCTTCATGCTTCTAAGAGATATCGTAGACCGAAATATTGTCAAAACGGGTTTTTTGCACTTTTGTGTCTTTTTAGGTTAGGATATCTTTGAGGAAAAAAAAGATATCGACATAATTTAAATTAGGTTTTAAAGGCAAAGATTAGGGCCTTAAGGTTGCTTACCAGACTTAACGAAATTAAAAATTCTTTCACATTTTAAACATGTTCAACGAACCGAACATTTCAAAATTCAGCCGCATGCCATACACGTAACAACAACACTCGGGTGTCAAACGGCTGAATTTAAAAGTAGATTGGGGCTTTCAAATATTTAAGCCACATTTGTCGAATAAATGATATGTTACATAGTTATATAGCTTCAAAAAATGGCATAAAACGACTTTTTTTGGTCTTTAGGTTGCAATATCTCATAAACTATACACGGTAGAGCAATTCTGAGGTTAGATTCACGCTTGGCATCGCAAAACACATCGATTGTGATTATTTTAATTTAAGTTTAATGTAGTTAAAAATTTTTTTTTTTCTTTTTGTATGGGATAATGCCCCAATTGGAAAAGCGATTATCTCAAAATTTAGTCGAGGAGTCACGAGTGAACATTTTTTTATACATCATTTGAACGATAAATAAACAGAATCTGGAAAAAAATGTGATGTGCTACGACGTCCGATTTAGAACGGGTTAAGGCACACCGTGCGCACTGTGGGATATACAGGTATACAAAAATATTCCTTATAATATCCTGCATAAGTTTGCTGTACACATCATAAACTTCAGATATAAAGTTCGTATAGTTTAGTATGTCGATATAACACAAGAATGCATTAAAAGGGAAAATATTGAATTTGATTTGGAAAAACGGAGGGTTAATTTGATTTGAAAAATGTATAATTTAAAACGAAAAAAGATAAATATGATGTGGAAAAGGTTTAAGTTAAAGTGGAAAGCCTGAAGAAATACTTTTTTTTATTGTTGGTATTTTCAATGCTTTTTATAATTTTTATTTTTTTTTTTTTGAGTTTTCCAAAATTTTTTATTGTTCTCTAATAACCGGTATTTTTTTGTATGAATTTATACAAAAAGGCTTAAATTTTTAAAGCGCAACTAACCGGAGAACCAAATTAAGCGGGGTGTATTTAAACGGAAAAAATAATGGATATTTCTTACAGCATTTAAAGTTTCCTATTTTTGTTAGTTATTGTTTGTTTTATATCATGTTCATCTCTAAAACGTTGTCCTTTATAGTTATACTTAGCCGCTTAAAAATTTGTTTAAACATTTTAGTCAATTGCTATTTATGTGGTACAACAGCTGCTACGGAAATTTTTACAAAAGTTCTACCAATGGACTATTACGAAGCATAATGAGGCTATGAAAATGATTCAAAAAGTTTCTGTTAAAGTATAAGTATTAAGAAACGACCATCCAGAGTAACTTTAAAACACAGTTCAACAAAAACAAAACTCCAACGAAATCCAACCAAATAATGGATGAAAAAATTTTTCTTACTTTTTATAATCTATGAAATTAATATTTACCTAGTAGTTGAACAAAAACTTTTCAATTATTTCTTATAAAATAATCTACAATTGTGAATAGGTGCCATTATGATTGAGTTATTATTATTGACTAAACGAAGACTGTTTCCATTGAGCATTTGCATAAGTTACAGAATAAAAAACACATTTAATCCAAAGTAAGTTAATAAAGCGAAATTATTGAAATTAAGTACTTCAAAACAAAATGACAGAGAAAAAAAAGAACACAATCCACAAAAATAAAACAAACTTTCTCCAGGAATATACAGGTAAGAAAAAAAAAAAAAAATAAAGCGACAGTAACAAGACAATAACTAGGACATTCTACCGGTATCGAACCTACACAGACTACTTGACTACACGTACTTTCTTTATTCAGGAATACAAGTTTACAGCGCAGCAAAAAACATTTTTGGTATACAGCATACGTATTCGTACTACAAAAGATGCGGCAGTAGAAAAAAAAAATTGTATCTTTTAAGTTTCACGAGAATTTGATTTTGTCTTTTGTCACTAATCCGCATTTAATTGAATACTCTTCTACATTTTATGTCTTATCTCTTCCACTTGCCATGTTTTTGTTGTTGTTGTTCTTGTCATCTTGTCGCAGTGAATGTTTGTTTCTTTTCTAAGATGCCTCCATATCTCTGCTAAGCGCTGCATTTTTTTTTTTTTTTTTTTTTGTTTAAAGAGTCGTGTTATATCATCTGGCAGAAGAAGTGTGCCGAGGCTTCCTACTGATCCAACAAACTGCTTAACGACTTTTACTTGTTTTTCAGTAAGTTTCCATGTTAAGACTTTTGTCATTATTGTGGGCTAGATTTAAATACATATAATAATGTAAGCAAGGTATGAATTTGGTAATTTTTTTAATACTAGGGGAAGAGTGCCGGTTGTGGGCACCTTTTTGTTTGCGACTCATAACTTTTATGCAGACATATAAGTATCAATGGAGAGCTAGAGATCTTAGCTAACTACTGGTGAAGAAAGTAAATTGATTTCGTCTGTTGGTAAAATTATATCAGAAAAATAGTGAAGTGATCATTTTTGACAAAAAAAAAAAAATGTTTGCTTCGGTTGTGGGCACCCTTAGAAAATCGGCTAAAAATGTGAAAATATGAAGTTAAACGCTATCAAATGGAGAAGAAAGCAAAATTAATTTTTTTTGGAAACATTGACTCACACAAATTCAACAAATTCTGCTCAACGCCCAAAGGGAAAAGAAGTGCTTCAAAAACCCATCTGAAGTGCATCTTTTTCGCCAATAAGCGCTTCCACTCCGTAAGAACTATTCTTTCTTTTTAACATTGCATGTCATAGGATGTAAGCGTGTTTAAGCTTACCGCAGCCTTACTTCAAAAGGCCTTTTGAAGCGGTTGCGTTGAAGCGTTTTTTCAATAAAATTAAAAAAAAAACTGGCAACACCACGTCCGTGTGATAGATAGAAACAGATTATTTTTGCTTGCATTTACCAACTCGTTAGACCGCTACAACAATGCCCGATGATATGAAGAGGTAATAAATTTGTATATTAAGCAAATGTTGCCCAAACAGAATTTGACATTCGAATGCTCCTACAGCCTTACATAGAATCCTTGTGTTATCAGTTTCAATTCAATTAAACAAAAGTAAATAAACAAGAGAAAGGACCATAGAAAAGTGATGCATAAAATGTTGAATAAAAAATATTTAAATAAAAAAAAAAAAGTCACCCGGGCTGGGTTCGAACCCATGTTGTTCTTACTGCAGCCTTATAACAAATGATTGTGAAAGTGCTTCTAAATTCTTATGGGGACAAGCGCTTTTGAAGTGCTTGGATCAGAAGTGCTAGAAATTTTTTACTCTTGGGCGGCTTCAACAAAATCAATGTCACTGCAAACGTCTGGATCGAATGGCATCAGGCCTGTTGCCCTGAAACCAGACTTGATTGTCTTCGGCGTCAATGCCAGATCAACTGTTTTGCAGACTAAGCCGGCTAGCTGGCGTTATTTCTAGCCCTTTTTGATATGGTTCTTTAGCCGAGCATGCATGTTTCATATCAATACATGTCCGCCATCTGCTCCTCGGTCCACTTGTCTGGAAACTCAGTACCGAGATTTTTTGCAAAGTGGTATGTCACCTTACCACCCACTTTTAATGAAAACAACTTTTTTTCTGCGATATCTTCAAAGGGTCTATTAGTTCTTTGCATTCCACTAAAAAAGGCATAAGAACACCATTTAAGTTAGTAATGTTGGCATCCATGACGATATTTCATTAGAACACACGCTTTAAATAAAAAAAGAGGGGTGCCCACACCCGAACCAATTCGGGGCCCACACTAGACTTTGACAGCCACTTTGAAAAACAATAAGCACATTTGCTTGCATTCGGTTTTGAATCACAATATACATGTAATAAATTTACTGAATTCTCACTAAAAAGTAATGGCGCGAAAGTAAAATATACGGTTTGAACTTCAAAAAGTACAGAGATAAACTGTAGTACAATCATTTGGGAGAAAAAAATGATGTTACCTGGAAAGTTTTGCGGGATTTCTGCAAATGAGTTATTTTATAGATTTCGATGTGCTCTTTCAGAATTTCAACTTTGCTACCTCGTATCGTGTTCGCTCGAGCCGCCATATTGGAAAAATGGCGTCCAAAATCAGTTTTTTACAAATATCTCTTTAACGGTTATATTTAGAGAAAAAGTTTTTAGGACAATGTTGTAGCTTATAAAATTTGCTATAAAAATGACCTTCAAATTGTTTTCGTACGACTTATAACTCAGGAGATATCTTTATTCAAAATTTTAGAAAAATTAGTAAATTGTGATTGCCACTTATGAGTAGGCACAGTGATGTGTCAAGCTTATAATTACGATAACTTATGAACGGTGAGTCGCACGTTTAAAATAAAAACACCTATTTATAGAGAATAACTTTCGCTACAAGTAACATATTATTTTTTTTTCATATCACCTATAGTTAAGGAGAAATTTTTCCCACAAACCTAAAATTTTGAAAAAAAACGTTTTTTCAAAATGGCTCCTAAACGGTTCGTCCTAGAAAAAAAATTGTCAATGCATTTTTTAGAACGTTCAATTTCCTATAATAGTTTCTTCGAACTGTTTTTTCGTCAGACTTACCCTTCATGAGATATCGCGACTTGAAAATCATTCAAAATTGAACATAGTACGGCGCATAGAACAATATTCAATTTTGAATGATTTTCAAGACGCTATATCTCATGAAAGGTAAGTCTGACGAAAAAACAGTTCGAAGAGACCCTTATAGGGAATTGAACGTTCTACAAAATGCATGGACAATTTTTTTTCTAGGACGAACCGTTAAGGAACCATTTTGAAAAAACTTTTTTTTTCAAAATTTTATGTTTGTGGGAAAAATATCTCCTTAACTATAGGTGATATGAAAAAAAAATAATATGTTACTTGTAGCGCAAGTTATTTTCTATAAATAGGTGTTTTTATTTTAAACGTGCGACTCATCGTTCATAAGTTATCGTAATTATAAGCTTGACACATCACTGTGCCTACTAATAAGTGGCATTCACAATTTACTAATTTTTCTAAAATTTTGAATAAAGATATCTCCTGAGTTATAAGTCGTACGAAAACAATTCAAAGGGTATTTTTATAGAAAATTTTATAAGCTACAACATTGTCCTAAAAAATTTTTCTCTAAATATAACCGTTAAAGAGATATTTGTAAAAAACTGAATTTGGACGCCATTTTTCCAATATGGCGGCTCGAGCGAACACGATACGAGGTAGCAAAGTTGAAATTCTGAAAGAGCACATCGAAATCTATAAAATAACTCATTTGCAGAAATCCCGCAAAACTTTCCAGGTAAAACTACCAAATGACTGTACTACTGTGAAAAATATTGAATAGAGAATTGAAAAATTGTCGGATAAAAAAAATACCAGTGAGTCCTGCAATATTTGCTTAGAATACAATTCAATTATTTGTGTAGCTGAGTAGTTACAGCGTCGACTAGAAACACAAAGGTCTTAAGTTCGACACCATCAACATGATTTTTTTTTATATTTTTTTAAAAATTTACTGTGTGTAATCAGTAAAAATACTGTTTTTTTACGGGCGCACAGTTACTGAAATAAGTAAAAAAATACTGGGATTTTCAATGAATTTTTATGGTTTAGTTTTTTCCGAGAAAATATAGATTTCATTCAGCTTTCCGATTGATTCACTTCGATTTATCGCACTTGGAAAATGATTGAAAAAAAACTTTTGTGTTGACTTTCACTTATTCAAAAATTATTTTCTTCTCAGCACAAAGCAAATGCATCTGTTTGCTCCGGTAAATGCACAAAAAAATTCTTGCTGTCATAACACGTGCTTAACATTTGTCAGAGCAGCTGCATTTGTTTTCTGTCAAATGTAACGGGGGGGAGGAGGTGCCAACACCCGAACCATGCCCGCTGGCGGCACTCTTCCACTACATACTTTTAATTAAACGAAATTCAAAAAATTTAAAAAGATTTAAATACACTTTGTAACCGATTATTTTGGCCTAAGGGTGTGGCAGGATTCAGATAGGAAAGTATTTGCCGCTGCTGCTTTCGAATATTAAGTATAATACATAATAGAATAGACAAACGAAAGTGTTGATCCGCATCAGCTGTTTTAATTCGAAATTCCTTGTTCACTATCCCCATCTCAAAACGCATCGACTCTAACGTTAATGCATGAAATCAAAGTGAATTACTACTGAATTGAACAATTCCAACATGTAAATGTGTATATCTAGTTATGCATTCTCCTTTAACTCCTAGGAGAAGCAAAGGGGCAATATGAAATGTCTTCACTTGATGCGATCCCTTGCGATGACTTTGATCTCCTGCCCCAACATTTCCCGATTCTTGGATTTTTTTTTCCCCCATTTGGTTTTGGGCCTACCACGTCCTCTACTGCATTCCACTCAAGAGCCTGGCGACAAACTTCGCAAAAATGTTTATACTGTCGATAATTGTAATCGATTGTAATAATTTGACAGAAACAAAACATATGATTTAAATTTATAAATGTCACTTCATTGAAAAAATATAAAAAAATTTAAACCACAACAAAATTAAGCAAAAACTAGTAAGGGTGGTATCTTTGGTCTGGCCAAAAACTTAATACCCTACACTGCATTTCAAGTATATTATTAGGAGAGTATAAGAACAAATCGCTGATATGGGAAGTGCCACGCCCTCGCCCCCGAGCTTACCTTGATTTTACGTAGAGCTTGCATTTACTGTTCTGAGTGTTTGAGTAAAATTCGGTTAGGTTTTCTTAAAAAAATCTTTCAGTATAGCATTTTGAAACATTCGCTTAATGGGAGGTGCCACGCCTTCTAATCCTACTTTGCCTACTTAAAGCTCAGAGTTTACAATTAATGTTCTTCGTGTTTGAGTGAAATTTGTTTAGATTATTCCAAAAAACACTTTCATTATATAATTTTTAAACTTTTGCTTATATGGAAGGTGCCACGCCCTCTTATCCGAGCTTACCTAGATCTTGCGTATAGCTTGCATTTATAGATCCGAGTTTTTGAGTGTATTTTGGTTGGGTTATCTCAAAAAACGCTTTCCTTATAACATTTTGAAATTTTTGTTTATATGGGAGGTGCCACGCCCTCTGCTCAGAGCTTAAACTTACTTTCCTTAGAACTTATGTGTATTTTGCTTCTGTTATTGCAAATAATGCTCTTATTATTGTATTTTGAATATATTTTTTGTATGGGCGGTAGGCGTGTCCGTTGACCGATTTCGCTCATTTTCAATCCCCCAAGCTAACTTTTACAACGGAGGCAGAGTACCAAATTTCATTGAATTATGTTGCTCAGATTTCCCAAAAAATGTATTTCCACACGCACCCAGCCAGCCAGACAGACGGCCATGGCTATATCGACTCAGGAGGTGACGCTGATCAAGAATATATATACTTTTCCATAGCTTCCACGCCTCCTTCTCTCCGTTACAAACAGAAGGATAAAGTGAATATACCCTGGGTGTAGGGTATAAAAATAAACTGGCCATATCGCTCTCGACTTAGAACATGGTATTAACTCTGAACATCTTAAATTAGCCCAGTAAATACATTTTGAGTCAATATACATAGGTTTCAGATATAGTGACAGTTAAAGACCCTTTCCTAGCTAGTTCGTCAGCATTTTTATTGCCAACAAATTGTAAGATAACATAGCTGCCCCGCTTCATACAGGGATTTTCTGCATTTAAGGGCTAAGCGAGGCTTTGTAGCGTTGGAACTAAGGGCTGCCTGACTATCAACGTAAATGACAAAAGTGTGAATAAGTTCATAAAATTTGGATTTTATTATTTGGCATGCCTTCCAGACAGCTAGAATTTCCGCTTGAAATACACTGCAGTAGCGGGGTAATTCCTTGGAAAAGACCCCAGCACCTACACTAGACTTTAATTTTGAGCCGTCAGTGTATATTCCTTTGGGGTCTCTTCAGGCAAAGTGTTAATTATGTAATTTCAATTATTTTAAAACTGCCTTACACACAACATATTTGCGTGTCTTTTTATACCCTACACCCAGGGTATATTGACTTTGTCCTTCCGTTTGTAACACAGAAAAGGAGGCGTGGCAGGTATGGAAAAGAATATATATTCTTGATCAGAGTCACCTCCTGAGTTGAGCGTTTTTTGAGATAACCCAACGAAATTACACTCAAACACTCGGATCTATAAATGCAAGCTATAAGCAAAATCTAGGTAAACTCGGACAAGAGGGTGTGGCACCTCCCATACAAGCAAAAGTTTCAAAATTATATAATGAAAGTGTTTTTTGAGATAATCCAACCAAACTTCACTCAAACATTAAGAACATTGATTGCAAACTCTGAGCTTAAAGTAGGCAAAGTAGGATTAGAGGTCGTGGCACTTCCATCTAAGCGAAAGTTTCAAAACGCTATACTGAACGATTTTTTAAGAAAACTTAACCGAATTTTATTTAAAACACTCAGAACAGTAAATGGAAGCTCTACGCAAAATCAAGGTAAGCTCGGAGGCGAAGGCGTGGCACTTCCCATATAAGCAAGAGAGGCACGAACGAATATTTTAATTTTTCAGGTTAAGGAAAGGTTTCAACGTGATAAAATAATGACTTACACAATTAAGTAAAACATCAAGCACAGAGCGGCCAGATCTTGTAAGTCAAGAGTCGTGGGTTTGATCCCGCGTAAGAACGAAATATTTTATTTTTCCTTAAGCTTTCACGTTCGTATTTTGACCACGAGGTCAACTCTGGCATAAAAAAATAGAGCACTAAAAATCAAAATGTAAATAAATTTTTTGTTTTACAACTTTTAATTCATACTAGAATATTCACTAGAAACCTTATTTAATAAAATATCGATATTAAACTTTTTTGCTTCACTGTAGTTAAATTGCTTATCCAAAGTGACTGCATCTTAAGTTGTTCATTCAATTTTTCCAAATCCGCCATGATGTCCTTTGACTACCTCACAGTAGCAACTAACAATTTTACAAACCAGTCCGAGTACCAGCAGTAGTGCGTCTGAAAGGTATTAATAAAATCGAAATTGAAGCAGATGAGAAAAATTCTATTTTATCTGACAATTTGCTGTATACCCGTAAATACTGTTATTTCTTTTTGCATTTTTTCCTACAGTATATTCTTATCCTATATACGTTCACAAATAATTTTGCGTTTTTCTTTTTATCGCACAATTTCCAAGTGTTGGAAGGAATTAGGTAAATAGCAGAGGCACGAGATTTATCAGGTAAATCAAATTGTAAGAAGAAAAAAATTGTGTCATCTGCATGACCGCATGCACATCAGTGGTCCATGCCTTAAGTTGGATTTAATTTGTATTACTTTTGGCTGTCAATTCGTTAAAAGGATTAATATGGTCATTTGGGTATTTGTTTTACACGTTTTCTTGTGGTTACCTTTTTCGAATTACGGACTCTTTTTAAAAATATCGAATAAATTCTATTGAATCATCATTGGCCAATAACTCATTGTCACATATGATTAACCTTTCATTAAAATATAACATATAGCAACAAATACCACATGAAATTCATTCATGAATTGTGCTGAAATGTAAAGGTTAAACATTCTTAGAATTTAAATGATGATACATAACCTTTTTGTAAAAAAAAAATTAAAAATGTTTCAGTCATTCTTAACACTAGAGAATCCAATGCTTGGAGTGTGGCAATGTGCAATATTCTTGTAGACGTTGAAAGCACAGGAAAAGAAAACTTTAGGTTTTGACAAAGTTCAGCACTATTGGTGAAATTAATTAATTTTCCTCAGTGTACTCTACTCTTTAGAGTTTATGTCAAAGACAAGGACTCAACCTTTAACCGCTAAGTGTAGTCCTGCAAAAACCGTGAGAAAAGTTGTGCTTTACCTATTCAAAAAATCAACCGAGTATATATCGTTACCTTAGAGCTCTATAGTCCTATCTCCTCATTTTGCGATTTTTGCAGTTTTGGTATCTTTGTTGGCAAATATTCAATTTAATTTAATTTTTTTTTTTTTTCTGTAATTTTTTCAAGAGCGCTACTGTGCTATCTCCAATGAATTTTCAAAAAAGTCACATTGAAATTATCAGCAAATTATTTCAATGGATTATTATAAATTTTTTTCAAAATTCAACATGAGCAACAACTAAAAAGTGTTTTGGAATTATCTGACAATGACTTTAATGAAAAATACAGAGAATTCGAGGAACTATTAAGCCAAGACCAGCGGGAATTTGTTGGCTATAGTGAGCCTTTAGGAACTCAGAATGTTTTCACTGAAGTGAATACAATGCTTGAAACTCCAGAAGACCTCCAAAGTAAGTTTTATTAAAACTAATAAAAATATCATACTTTTTAGTAATTTGTTATTGTTTTACGCAATGCAAATGAGTCAAAAACAAAAAGGAGGTGACTTGCAGAACCCGCAAAATGGAAAAAATATTAAGAAACAAAATATGTTACAAGGAAATAGCTACATAATCAGATCCAATCATGTTTTTCCTGCTCAAACTGGACTGAGTGTGGTTGTAGATTTAAGTGTCGGTAGAAGGTTAGCGAATATCAGCAAACGATTTTGTTTAAGGAGTATTATGCATTAAAAAATAAAGAACGCCACAAAGATCTTATATGCAAGTTTGTAAATGAAATTCCAGTTTGGCGAAAAAGGAGCACAGGCGAAAGTTCTGGAAAAGGCAAAAAAACTAGCCACCTTACCAGATGGAAGTGGAAATATGGTTCGTGTCTGCCTCCAATTTTTCGAATACATTTGGAATTTCAAAAACGTAAATAAATAGAGCATTAACTTCTAAAAGTCCTCAAGGTACATACACTGGTCGAAATGAAAGAAAAGGAAAAGCACCACCAAATAAATAAAACTTCAGAATGGGTAACTCGGAAAGTGCGTGCATTTTTAAACTCTTTTCGAAAAGTTCCAGCACACTACTGCAGAAAAAAGAGCAAACGTCTTTACTTATCCCAATTCTTGATCGTTTTTTTCTAGGTCTTTTTTATTTCATATTTACTGTACTATGCCTGGCGTAACAAGAATAAACTTCATCTCGGATTTTGCTTAAATTTGATACATGGTTCCATTTCAGGGTAAAACTAATAAAAATCGCAACAAAAAATATTTACTTAACCAATTTTTATGTTTAGATCAATTTTGGAAAGATAGTGAATCAGTGCTATAGATTTGTCAATTCTTAATATTTTCAGAATTTTGGAGTTATTCGCTTCAGAACTTGGTCTTTCATCCGGTAAGAGAAAAATGTCAATTTTGACCTCTGCCAAGTTATGTAGGTTTTATGGAGAAAAATAAGATTTTTCCCGGACATTAAATTTACACCGGACACAAACAAAAAAAAAGAGTCCGGACGCCCCATAGTCCCTAAAAAACGAGGACGGTGCCTGGGAGAAATAGGATGGATGGCAACGCTAACTGAAACTAAAAATTTGAAATAATTTCACTCAAATATAAAGATATCCTACACTGAGCCAAAAAACGCATAATTTTTTTAGATAATTGCTTCAAATAAAATCTCAAGGTATGCACCTTCAAAAAATATTTTTTCCATACAAATCTAATCTTCGAATGTCGTGTGAGTTGTTTTGCACACACGTTACGCCAGTTTTCCGGGTTCGACTCCCGCCGCAGGGAAGTTTTTTTTTACTTTTTTTATATTATTTTTTTCTTTTTTTTTTATTGTAGACATTATGCTTTTATGTATTTTTTTTTTATTGAATTGAATTGAAATTGAATACCTACAAAATGATTTTTGTAAGGAAGCAGACAAAAAAATATTTTTTTAAGATGCATGCCTTCAAATATAAAATTTTATTTCGAGAGACATTTCTGTTTTAAAATATACTTAATATACAAATATTATACTTCTTCAGCACATGGGTCAACGGTGTAGAGGTCTAACGAGTAAAAATAACATGTTTCTATCACGCGGACGGTCGTAGGTTAATATCCTCCAGCGGATCGTTTATTTTTTTTTTTTTTTTGATTGAAGTTTAAATTCGTATATCTTCAATAAAAATATTTTGGTTCGCCAATTTTATTTTTAATAAGCTCGTTAAGGTCTCTGCTTTATGTATGAAAATAATTAAATTGAAGATGTTTTTCTTCATTTTTATTATTTTTTCTGTTTAGTGTAAGTGAACATGCTGGACTATAGGTAGAAATTTCTTCCTTAATATTTTTCAAAAGGAACTGTCTGGAATATTGCCATTTTGTAGCCAAGAGTAGTGTGTGTCTAGTGTTAAAATAAGCACAAAGCTTCCGCAACACGCTTAGAAAAAGCGTATGGCATTACCACCACTCGACAACAATACGATGGTCATTGACCAAAATTAAAAAGAAGAAAAATGAAAAATTATCCAAATCTGTTTCGTCATTTTGCGGTTTGGTTTCAGTGTAAACCATGCGTATCAGAAAATATGGAGGGGTTCGCTCATTTTTGATGCCTCAATTGACAATCGGTTCATTTGTGCTGCTGCTTCTGAATTTCTTCTTTTTTTTTCTTCGTGAATACATTTCTTGAAAACTTCTTTAGTACTGAGAATAGCATTTTTTTACGACCATGTAAGCAGGTTGTGAATTAATTCACAGCACGTTTTACGTTTTGCTGGACGACCAAGTATTGCGATGATGAAGTCAACCTTTACACTTTTGCACCATAATTCGCGCTTTACAGGGCTTAGAAAGTTGAACGTCGAATTTCGAAAGATTTAAAGTTGATGATGCCTTTTATGACACATGAGACGACGATGAGAGTTTGACTTGGCGAAACGTAAAGTCATTGGTTTTGTTTATACATAGTTACCCATATGGGTGGGTGGGTATGCTGTAACAATGGTATATTAGCCACAAAAATGAGTTGCTATTGTGAATTGTGGGCAGTTTTTTCTTTTCATCGTTTTACTTAAAAAAGTTTAACACGTGACAAAATTTTTGAATTTAAAATACAATATTTTACAGCCGAATATTATTACTAATACATACGTATTTACGAGTATGTGTTCTGCAAAGTGCATAGTTTGTTATACCAGCAATTCAATATTGGTTGATGTTGCGGTCTAAGTTTTTTCCAACCTCATGATTTCTTTTTCATAAGTTTTAAATGAGATTATGTTTGAAAAAAAATTACTTTGCATTTTTAGCAGTGTTGGTAATACCTGAGTGTTAACACGTGCAGACTTTTAAGACAAATAAGTAAAGTGGGCTTTCTTTAAGAGTTCATTGACTAACAATTATTGTGATATTTTTGATCCAACGTTGACAAACGGCATTGCATGTTCAATGACTCCTGAAATTTTATTTCAGGTTATTGAAATATTAAAGTTAATTCAACTAAATAAACCAAAGCCATACAATGTAAGATACGATAAAGAAATAACACAAATAAAAGTGTTTAATTTCACATTAGGAGATGTGTCTGCAAAAACACAGAGAACTTTGAGCTGAAAACAATCCCAAACCAAATAATTTTGCAAGCAATTCTCAACTTTAATCTCCTCGATATCAAGTCTAAGGGTCTGTTTCACTGGTCTCAGATAAAGTTCCTGATAGTAATCTAGCAGATAAATAATCTGATAGATAAATCTGCCTGATAAATTTTTTCTGTTTCACACTTGAAGTTACGAATAAAATTTCTGTCAGATTTCCTTCTGATATTTTAAACGTAAGAAACGTAAATGAATGTCATAATTCAATACAAAATATAAACAAACAAAAAATAGAATTTTTTAAAAATTCAAATTTCTTAAAATATCAAATTTAAATAATTTTAATTACATATGCGCTGAAAATACAAGGCACCAAAATCAGCTGCAGAAATCCAGATCACATGTCATTTTATGCAGATGCTTATTTCTCCCTAGGGACCAGCGTTTCGCTTTATCCAACAGGACTTCCTTTTCTATATTGTGTCGAATTCGCAATTAGCTGCAGCCAATTTATGGTGTGATCTCGCGAATGTGGATTGTGAAAAAATGGGTCGTCGAGCAGCGAGATTTGGTAAAAATTTGTTTTAAGTACGACAAATCCAAATTGCCGGCTCCGAAAATAAGTAGTCGCGGAAACCCAGCATGAACTAAAAAAGTCGTGCTGTGGGGAAACTACTGCGTTCTGGAGACCATAAATTTAATGCTCAAGAAGCTCTTCATAAGCAAAAAAAAAACCAGTGGAGCCTACTTGCCTTTGACGCACTTGTGCCCTAATTTTCAACCCGATTTACATAAACGGAACGCTCAATGGTACTCTGCACTGTTAGCGGAACTCAAATTAACAAATTGAGTAAGTTTTCAATGGGATTGTACGTACTTAAAACTACTTTTCACCGATTCTCGCTGCTCGACGACCAATTTTTTCACAATGCAATTTTTTACCTTCATATGCGCAAGATGACATTAAAAATTGGCTGTAGGTTGCGAATTTCACAGAGAGAACACAAAAAAAAAGTCGCATTGGATAGCATGAAATGCTGGACCCAAAAGAGAAAGGAGCAACTGCATCAAAAAACCTTAGACCCGAATTGTTGCTACTCAATCGGTTTTTTACATGAAAAACATGAGCCACTGTATATTGTAATTTTACATCGTACTTGATTTGTTGGTGCAATACTCGCTTACCTTCACGAAGGAATGTTTAGAATTCATGAAAGCAGGAATTTGCTTCTCTTCGTTTTTAGTTTCAGTTTATAGGGTCTGTTCTCAGAAGGGTAAATATTTGTGGGATTCATATTGGAAATGAATCAATATGAATATGGAAGTCAAAAACGGAACCAGCCTTGGACACTTTCATATGATTCTTTTTTTTTGCGGAGATTGAGCTTTTTAAGCGATACATTCCATTTTCATTGTCAAATTTAATTAGGCATAGTCTGAAATACCAATTATACTCTATGGACCTCCTTTTTTCATATTCAGGAAATTAGCTTGTCAATAAACGAAAATACAATTTGTAATTTCAAAAAATTTTTAAAATATCTGGCAGA
Organism: Calliopum simillimum; assembly: GCA_951812925.1. Classification (NCBI taxonomy): domain Eukaryota; kingdom Metazoa; phylum Arthropoda; class Insecta; order Diptera; family Lauxaniidae; genus Calliopum; species Calliopum simillimum. The sequence goes on from OX638369.1 coordinate 95,805,736, forward strand.
CAAAATTTTATCAGCAACATGATGTGGCAGTTAATTTATCAGAGACTTTATCTTACAGATATCTCTATCTGTAAATTGTGAAACAGATCTTTTTGTATATCTGCCACAAATTTTGTTAAATTTTTTATCATACTTGACCGAATGTCAGGTTGGACGAGTTGTAATATAATTACATTGTGTTACTGTGTAAAATCTAGCTTTGTTAAAAATATCAATAATTGTCAAATGTGAAAAAATAGATTCATTCTAGAAAATAAATTCAAATACGAAATACATTGGGGGCCAGTATGTATGACATTTGAACTTGATGAAAACCACTTCTCAAGTCAAGCAAAGTAAAATAATTCTTACCCTCAAGATACTCTAAACAATCATCAATAAGCGGCAATGGAAACTTATCGCGGAATGTAATTTTGTTAATTGCACGATAATCCACACTCATGCGTCGTTCCCCATTGCATAGGGTAAGTGACTACAGAAGCAAAGGCGACAATCTCCATTTTTTCATGAATGCATCTGAGAATGCCATCCAGTTGCATTTGATCTGAGCGTGTGATCAGTGAAATTTGCAATACCAAATACGTCTCTATCCAATATATATCTAAGGTTGAAAGCTGCCAATCAAAGCAAAAGCTGCAATCTCCAATAGAGATTCTTAGAGCTCCGCCAAAAAATAATATAATTTTTCACCATTTTTATTGGTTTAAGCAAACTAATGAAGTCATGTAGGTACATTTCAGCGAAATCGAAGAAGGGTGTGGCAGTTCGATTATAACAAACCTAGCAATGTCCACTTGATTGAAACAAACACGACAATCTCCAAATTTCTTATCGAATTTCTCCATAAACCCTTTTGAGGATTTGATTCAAACTTGGTATACATCCTCATTTAACTCTATTCTACAGAATTGCAAAACATACAGTATACTAAAAATTCGTGTATCACAAAATTGAAAAAGTGAAGATTGTCGCCATTGCTTCTATACACCTCATTTTTTTTTTATTTATCAATATATCAGGAAATGTTATTTCATTGCCAAATATCAATGCACCAAGATAGCCATAATGACATCTAGCACAAATACCCAATTTGTCTGTCGAGCAGAAATTATCTAAGCAACAGCTGACATTAACATATTGAGAAACATAAACACACACGGTGGTTTTTAAAAAATTTCAACTTTTTGAAATACCACCCGCGATTTTTTTCGGGGATAGTGTTGGGGGACCCTTCTAGTATCAGAATCCGGGGACCGCGAAATCGAACGTCCAGCCGTTTTTTTTTTCGACATTTTAGTTTTTTT